>CM073738.1:3600000-4200000 GCA_037127355.1 Schoenoplectus tabernaemontani
TGATATGTCAAATTAAATGAAGTGCCAGAAGCCAGCTATATGGGCACTAAATTGAACTTTAGTCCCTACTCTTCAGCGGCTCCAGCTGTGAGTGAATACTTCACATCTTTAAACACAGGTAAGGGTCTTTTTTTTTTTTCTTCCACTTCTTAGCAATGTTCTTTTTAAATCAGTACATCACATCAAGGACCTCAAAACAAGAAAAGAATTTAGTCAAAACATTGTATAAACTCTGGAAGCTATGCGACTGCTAAGCAATTGGGATCACTCTTTGTATTGTGGTAATTTGTACTGATTAGGACTGAACCCTCCGTGTCTACTGGTTCATTTTACCATCTAAAATAACAGGAGCCAGACAGATCAGGTCCAAGTATTGTATAAGATGCCACCACAATTCTAAATGCTGCAACACTCTCCAAAGTGATTTTATAATTTCGATAACTATCCCAATTTTCCTTTATTTCGTCTGGAGAAAGTACTAGAATGGGATCAGGACCTTTAGGTAAGTATGGACTTGCTCTCTAATGGACAAAGCGTACATGATGCTTTAAATGGATTCATAATATGTCTGTGATTCTTAAGGGGTTGTAGATTATATTTTTGACCTTCCATTTTACAAAACATACATTAACATATATTAATCTCTTTGAGGTTCTGCTGCACACAGCAGGGGTGAACCAATTAACACTAAATTAAATAAAAATAATAAAAGGGAAAATTTACCAAAGGTTATTTCGAAGAAGCATTACGCCGTAATGTAGGCGGGATCCATGTGCTTGCTGAGGCATAGTTGTTGGCACCAAAACCTTGTGCTTTGTATGAACTCTCGCCCTGTGGTACCACCTTTGAAGTCGTACCACTGCTCTTCCATGGAGCACCTGGCACTGTTGTTAAGGTAGATGATGATCCAAGAACCTGAGCTCTCTGTTCACAATAGGAAGAGTTAGAGATATGTAGTCACGGAAAAAGAAAATCCAAACAACAGTGAAATAGATCAGTAATTTCATGTACTCTTCGGAAAAGTTTTCAGAAGTCCCAAAGCCATATGAACAACTGTATAACCAAGGAAACAATACAAAATAATACTAAAGGACATGAAATATATCATCTCAAACCTTGCGTACTTATTTCATAAATGTTCAAATTACCCCTTAATGATTTCTTTACAGATAAGAACAAGTCCTTACATATATGGCTCCTCAACTGATTGTGTTACTCCTTCCCCTTATTTTATTTCTGTTCTTCTATTTTTTCTATTACTTGGTTTGTTACCGTTAGTTTTGTTTGCGCTACTAATGAGGACAACTTCAGCTTCAAAAATAATAAGTTCTTCGAAACATGATAATGTCATGCCTAAGTATTGAGTGCTGGAATTTTGTTTACTTCATGCATTTCCATTAACATTTTGTTACGGGCTCCGTAAAATAAGTTTTGAATTACATGCTGACGATATGAAGTTATGCAACATTAAAACAACACATTTCATTCAATGATGATATTTTACCCTTGCTCCATTAAATTTCTTTTAGTTGGTGCAAATATTTTACGCAAATTATTTATGGAACATTTTACACCAATAATAACTTCCATCCTATTTAAGCCTTAGCGCTAAGAAAGATGTTGCATCTAACTACTTAGCAAATATATGCTGTTAACTATCATTATGCAAGAATAAGACCTCATTGGTTTCAACAAAACTACAAAAGCACAAGGCTTGTTTGCTGAATGCAAACACGGTAACAATTTGACTTCCTACAATAGTTCAAAATGCTGTGTACAGCTTACACAATCCTGAGTGACCACCAAAAAAAAAAATGAACTACCCAATCTGTGGGATCGAGGTGTTGATCATTTATGCAAATTGACGATTTACAAAACAAAAAAATGTATTCTTGTTATAGTTGTTTTCTTGGCTGTTTTAACATTAGGTGGAGGATGGCACGATTAACACTAAAAGAAAATTTAAGATAACATCACAAAGAGTACCTCTCTTATGAAGGTTTTAGTGCTTATTATAAAAATCAGTGCTATGTAGTTAAGTGTAGTTAGCTGAGCAAAAGAGCGAACACAAAGGTGGGGAAGGTCATGCCACCAGCCTTGTATTTCAATTTCATTCTCTCTCTCTTCTCTATCTAATCTGTATCAACTCTTATTCAATTTGATTTAATGAAATTCTCATAGTAGGTGACTCACCCGCAACATAAAAAAAAATCTGCGCTACAAGAATTCTCCATAAAACAAAAGCGTTATGTTCAACAACCTGAGCTAGTACCGGAAGATCTTTTTATAGGCAAAATTGGTATTCAACTGCTTACATGGAATAAAGCTGCTCTAACACACAAATTAACATCATTCTATGATGATAGCTTATACGGAATCTCAAATGACAGGGTTGGGACAATTAAGTAATTGGGGAGCTATTCTAATTTGCAGAATTAGAATTTGCAGATGAACAGGCATAAATTGAAGCTTCATCAGGATAAACCTGCGGAATCTGACAAGACCATAAATTTTATTAACAGTATATAGTAAATAATAAAGTATCTAATTAATAATTGGTCATCAGTATTCTTCTAATATATGGTGAGACGAGAATAATAGCATATATGGTACATAATAAAGTTGTCAATCTGGACATTATGCAAGTTTCTCCTCGGCATTCTTAAAATGCATTGGGACGAGAATTAGAATTTGCAGATGAACAGGCATAAATTGAAGCTTCATCAGGATAAACCTGCGGAATCTGACAAGACCATAAATTTTATTAACAGTATATAGTAAATAATAAAGTATCTAATTAATAATTGGTCATCGGTATTCTTCTAATATATGGTGAGACGAGAATAATAGCATATATGGTACATAATAAAGTTGTCAATCTGGACATTATGCAAGTTTCTCCTCGGCATTCTTAAAAAGCATTGGGACGAGAATGCCACCATTGTAGATATTGAATATTGAGAGAGTGAGAATGTTTAATAACTGATTGTATTTCATTCACTGAATTGATTACATTAGTTGAGTCTCTTTATAGACAAAGATCTCTTGTACAGCTAATCATAACAAACTTGTAACTAACTACTATATACAAGCTGTAACTAATCCTATGTAACCATCTGTGTGTTGTTGCACTCTTTGTGATGTTGCGGTGCTGATGTATCCTGTATGTCTTCGTCAATAGGCTCCATCAAGCTCATTGAAAAACATGTTACATTGAGCTTGTATCTAAGTTGAACAAAACGCAATGTAGATAACATTTTAGTTAAAGCATCGGCCAATTGATCTTGTGAACAAACAAAACAAACACGAATACTTCCAGCAGCAACTTATTCTCTCACAAAATGATAGTCGAGCTCTACATGTTTAGTACGGACGTGGAACGCCGAATTAGATGCGAGAAATGCAGCACTCAGATTGTCACACCACAATATTGGAGGATCAAATTTACACCCCAATTCATGCAGCAAGCTACGCAGCCAGACCAATTCAGCCGAAGCCATCGCAAGACTACGATATTCAGCCTTTGTGCTCGCAAGACTATGATATTCAGCCTCTGTGCTCGCAAGACTACGATATTCAGCCTCTGTGCTCGCAAGACTACGATATTCAGCCTCTGTGCTGGACCTGGCAACTATCGGTTGCTTTTTAGAGCTCCAAGAAATTAAATTGGGTCCAAGGAAAACCAGATAACCTGTGGTGGACCGACGATTGTCTGGGCACCCAACCCAATCAGAATCAGAATAAGCATTCAACGTGAGATTTGTAGAAGCTCGTATTTGGATGCCATAATCAAGTGAGCCTTTCAAATATCGTAATATCCGTTTAACAGCAGACCAATGCAGCACTATAAGGTTATGCATATACTGGGACGCTCGATTTACTGCAAAGGCTACATCTGGTTGAGTAATAGTGACGTACTGAAGTGCACCCACAATGCTTTTGTACAAAGAAGGGTCTTACATAGGCTCACCGTCAAATTTAGAGTGTGCTGGGGACGTAGCCATTGGCGTTTTCACAAATTTAGCTCCCAGCATATTGGCACGCTCCAGAATCGAATAATATACCTTGATTGAGTAAGAACCAAGCCAGTTTGTTGGGTTGTGACTTCAATACCCAGAAAAAAAATGTAACTGACCTAGATCTTTGATGGTAAACTTGTGATGAAGGATGTCAGTGAAGTGTCGAAGAAGTGATGCATTATTCCCAGTAAGAATAACGTCATCAACGTATACAAGTAAGAAGACATCATCACCTTTCTTATAGAGAAACAAGGAAGGATCAGTTGATGATGTAGTAAACCCAAGTTGAAAAAGAGTGTCACTTAGTTTTTGGTACCATGCACGAGGAGATTGACGTAAACCATAGATAGTCTTGTGAAGTTTACACACATGAGTTGAATATTGTGCATCAAGGAACCCTGGTGGTTGCGCCATATAAATCTCCTCATTCAAACTGCCATGTAGAAAGGCATTATTGACGTCTAACTGCTTGATGGGCCAATTGCTGGTAATAGCGAGAGTTAGTACCAATCGAATGGTGGTTGGCTTGATAACGAGACTAAAAGTGTCAGTGTAGTCAATGCCTTCTTGCTGATTGTACCCCTTTGCAACTAAACGAGCCTTGTGTCGTTCTATCGTGCCATCTGAATTTCTTTTGGTTTTAAAAACCCATTTACACTCAATGATATTTGTTGCTTGAGATGCTGGTATAAGGCTCCAAGTGTTATTATGCGTCAAGGCATCTAACTCTTTTGCCATTGCACCCCTTCAATGAGGTTCTTTGGCAGCTTGAACATAGGTGGTGGGATCAAGTTCATGGTGAGGATGATTGGTAGCAAGCAGTGCCTTAGGTAAAGAAAGGTTTGATTTAGATTTGACACGAGTGATCATTTATGAGAAGAAACAGGTTGTGAGTGTGCTGCAGGAGTAATAGGTGGCAGAGATGAGACAGTTGTAGGAGGTCTTCTAGTATACACCTGGGTAATGGAAGGTGCAGGTGGAAGATTGACCAGAGAGTTAGAAGCAACATGTTGAGGAGAAGGTGTGGTAGGTTTTGGAATGAAAGTTGAGTCTTCAGTAGACATGGAAACAGTAGGCAAAGGATCAAATGATAGAAGTTGTAAGGAATATGTACTATCAGAAGCAGTTGGCACAAAAAGGAGGTGATTGCAAGTCTTTAAAGGGAATGAATTTTCATCGAAAATAACATGCCTGAAAATGTATATTCTATTGATTTAAGATCAAAGCATTTATAACCTTTGTAAATCGAGGAATAACCAATGAATACACAGGGTGTCGATCTAGGAGACAGTTTATGAGGAGAGTAATATCTTGTATATGGGTAACAGCGACAACCAAGTACTCTGAAGAACTGGTAGTCTGGTTGCTTCTGAAAAAGTTGCTGAAACGATGTGTTAAATGACAGAGCAGAGGAAGCAAGCCGATTTATAATGAAAGTGACGCTCTCAAATATGTCTGTCCAGTACTGAAGTGGAATTCTAGCATGAAACAGTGTTGCCAAACTCAATTCCACGATATGTCTATGCCTCCTTTCGACAAGCCCATTCTGCTGGGGGTATAAGGACATGAGATGTGGTATTGAATCTGTGGGTTAGCTCTAATGATCGGTAAGAATTCAGTGCCACCATCAATTTGCAAGGTTTTAATCAAGGTAGAAAATAGATTTTCAACCAAAGACTTAAACTGCTCAAACAATGAAGCCACATCACTTTTATTTGAACAAAAATATATCCAATTGAACTACAGTATTGATCAATGAACAACAGGTAATATCTACAGCCAGTGTGAGACACAATTGGTGATGGTCCTCATAAATCACAATGAACAAACTCCAATGGTTTATTTACTGTTGTTGTAGAAGAAAGAAAAAGTTGTTTATGTGATTTTGCTTGAGAACAAGAATCACACACATGAAATTTGTTTGAATTACAATGTAGCTGCTTGGAAGAGACAATGTGTTGCAAGACAGAAGAGGAACCATGTGCCAAACGGTGATGCCATCTCTCAAAGCTAACCACATTACAACTTAAACCTGAGGTTGATTATTGGAGAGGGATAGAGAGTAGAGACCACTATGCAGAGTGCCTTGAAGAAGGACTTGCTGGCTTACCCGATCCTTGACAAAACATGAACAAGCATTAAATTCAACAACCACATCATTGTCAGAAACCAATTTGTTGATGCTAAGTAAGGGTTTGGAAATAGTTGGCACATGAAGAACATTGGTAAGTACTAGTGGCTGAGAATTTGTGCCTAAATAGCAAGAACCAGTGTGAGAAATTTCCAAACCCGAGCCATCGCCAACCCTGAGTTGTTCAGTACCTTCATAGGGAGTATAGGAAGTAAAACAGTTTAGATCAGGAGTGACATGCATTGAAGCCCCTGAATCAAGGTACCACGTGTCAGGAGGTGTAGAAAAGGGTTGAACAAACAATGCTTGAGGAGCAGGAGGTCGATAGCGGAATGGTGGACGAGAAGGAGATGGTTTGTAAGTGGAATCAAAACGTTTATAGTATCTATCGGTTGTATGTCCCTTCTTAGAGCATAACTGACAGGTTGGCTTGTCAACAGTCTCAACATTGTTGAAAGAACCTTTGTGTAATGGTTTGGAGCGCCAAAATCCACCTTTGGAAGCCAGAAATGCTTGAAGCTGGTGCAGGAGAAGCTCATCAGATGGAGCTGAGAGCTTAGAATTCAAGGTAGAGGCAACAAGATTTGCTTGAGGTATGGCCTGGGATGAAGCAAGCGAAGCAGGTATCGAGACAGAGGAAGGTATGGATGCAGATGCTTTTGAATTCGTTGCTCATGAGTGAGTAATAAACCTGCTAATTCATTAAACGGAACAGCATCCGATTTGGAATTAAGAGAGACAATGAGAGAATCATATTCAATGCCTAGGCCATGAAGTATATATAGCTGTAGATCTGCCTCGGAGACTGGTGAACAAATCAGTCGAAGTCGATCAGCAATTGAACGCTTCTGATCGATGTAAGACTACATAGAAAGATGTCATTTCTGCAGAGAATGTAGCTGCATTTTAAGCTCCATAATGCAAGCTAAGGATTGAGATGAAAAGTGAAGTTGTAATTTGTGCCAAAGTTCAGCCGATGTAGAACAATGCACAACTTGAGAAACAATGGATTCCGAGATAGAGCTCAAAAGCCAGGCCGGGAGAAGTTGATCCTACAGGGACCAGAGTTTATAAGCCGGATTTACACTAGTTGAGGTGGATGCCGACGGCGCTGGGCGAGATCCATCCAGAAAGCCCATGAGATCATGACCACGCACATGTGGAAGAACAAGAAACTTCCAAGAGAGGTAGTTTTCATGATTTAGTTTGATAGGAATTTGATAAGAAAATTGATGCGTAGTAGGGGTGGAGTTGAGGTCAGTCATGGCGACAGGAAAAAGAAAGAAAGAAAAATGGATCTTTTTAAGCAATCTTGGCGTGTGCCAGAAGCTCTGATACCATATTGAATATTGAGAGAGAGAATGTTTAATAATTTATTGTATTTCATTCACTGAATTGATTACATTAGTTGATTTATAGACATAGATCTCTTGTATAGCTAATCATAACAAACTTGTAACTAATCCTATGGAACCATCTGTTTGTTGTTGCACTCCTTGTGATGTTGCGGTGCTAATGTATCCTGTATGTCTTCGTCAATAGTAGATGCACTAATAAGCTTATTCTATATCTAAACATGCAAGGTTATCTCAAGTAAAGTTTCTACATTTGGATAACCTAACAATCACTAATTATATGCGCGCATTTAACTCTTTGAGTTGATTAAATACAAATTAAATAATGCAACGGGCACAACCAAATGAGAACCAATTAAATGATGCAAATTAACTAAGGATCCTATGACACAAAGAAAGATCAAAATATGTTGTATCTTCATATTATTATTATGCACTTTCTCTAAACTATAGCACCCACTTAATAGATAGTGCAGATCATTAAAGACGTGTATTAAACAACACTAGCAGTTGAGACAAACAGAGGTGTTTCTAAACATTCTACCTGTATAATCCTTTTATGCCCAAACCTAGATGAAGATGAAATAGCTTAGAGACTCGGAGACATATTTAACAATACTTGATTTGCTCCAGTACCTAAGACTGAGAGTTACAGGTCTACAGGCAAGAAAAAACAAAAAAAAAACTAACATGCACACTGTGAGCTAACTTTTACACATACCATATCTGAGGTGTTATCACCTACAAACTAATATTATAAGATAATAATAGTAACTTCAATATGCAGCACTTATGGTCAAAATGAGCAGCCACCAAGAAGACGCAAAAACTAGGCATTTTGTTTAACTCACTTTATTATTTGTCTTGTTCCTTTCGCATGTTTTGATGCATATTGCATCATTGCGTCTTAATGGGACTTAAAATTGATTTCAACTGAAAAGGAAGACTCAAATTAATTATCATAGTTTCTTCATTCACGCCTCAGCAGAAAAATACTCCTATGAGAGAAGTTGAAACTGGAATTGTCATGGACAAATATGATTTCATTTCTATCAGATAATAGTAACGACGACAGGCGACAGGAGAGTGGAACACATAATTGGCGGCAATTTGCAATAAAAATTAAGTGCACTCCTTATAGTGTACCAAACTATCAATTCATTGCTTATCAGCCTATGCGTGATGTATCAGACACAATCACTGATTGTAGTTGTAAGGAGGGAAATACTAACTTGGAATTGACACCATTTCTCACCGTTCTGCATGATTATTGTGGACCTTGTTTGTATTACAAATCTAGATGCAGTCATAAATTTTGAACATTGAAATGCTCTGATTTGTTGTTCAAAAAGAATTATATTAGAAAAAAATATTATTTATTTATTTTGGTCATCAGTGATAAATGTTGCTCACAGCAGAAAGACGAGTAAACCTCTCATCATGTAGGCGATTTCAAATATCTGGATAACCCTATGCAGCATATCTAAAGCTTTTTTAGGCTGTATAAGAAATTATCTTTCACAAGGGTTATAAATCACTTTTTTTTTGTAAGTTTTCTAGGGAACACATGATAACTTACAATATTATCAGATAATGGATTGGCAGCAGTGGGCTTGAATTGCATCTGGACTGTCTGTCGAGCCATATTACTGGGGCCCACATTATCCTCAAGTTCTTCTGCCTGAGAGTTACCATTTTCCACTGAAATTTTCAAACAGAAGTAATGAAATTCAATCACACCCATCATGCAATCTCTCAAAATGAACCATTAATGACTACTGAAGTACATGTTTTCCATCTCGATCTTAGCTTAAATGTGCCCCCTGGAGGGTTAATATTACTACAACCCATCTAGTTTCTCATTATATTCACATCTAATAAGAAATTTTGCAAATTGCATATCTAGTATGATCCTTGTTAAATTCAAAGAAAAAAAATTACCATGATGCTTGCCAGAATCCGTAGAAGTTACTGGACCAGTAGTAACAGCGGGCCCCTGCTGACATAAAATTAAAGAGGGTGGGAAAAAATGAATACAAAACAAAACAATATTTCTCATGTGAGAATTTGTAGAATAACCTCTAATTTCTAAAAATGAGATGGTGTAAATGAAAGGAAACTAACAGAGAATCGAGGCTGGGCTTGAGGCTTAGGCTGAGTTTGAGACATCTTGTTCAGTTTTTGCAATCTCATTACTGTCCAGTCAAATACATAGTCATACTCATATCCTGCCCCAAAAAAAATTGAAAACTGGAACATGATAAAAATGACAACAACAATAATTAAAGTACACTACTACAAATTTATCTATATTCTCTAATTATGCAGTTGGCTTGTAAGCAAAGTACCGAAGTAACAAAGTAGATAGATTTTTTGACAACGTACACCAACCATATTATGCTATGGAAACAAAATCTGGCATTTCTCACTTACATGCTGTATACTCATGCCATTTATTTAACTTTTTCTCCAATGTTTGTGTGTTATTTGAAGAACAACAAGAATAATAAAGGTTGAGCTTTAAGGTGTAAAATGGGGGGGGTCCAATTTTAAAAGCATCCCATTAGATGTGGGTACTAGTCCCATACAAATTGGCGACAAAGTTTAGCATACTAAGAAAATGTAAAGTAAACCTTGACGAGTAGCCAAGTCACGAAAGAGACGCTTCAGGAAACCATAATCGGGCCGCTGATCGAAAGTCAGAGAATGGCAATAGTGGAAATATGATGCAAATTCAACAGGGCTCGATTTGCATAATACCTGATAGTAACAACTCCTATTAGTTAGTAACCCAAAACAGAAATGCCATCATTTATGCTCCATACTACATTTTTAGTCACCTATTTCATTATAAAGCATTTCTGGCATTTACAAAAATCCACATGAACTAAGGGATATTTGCATTTGAACTTGGTGACTTGAAAGACAATAGAGACGTGAGAGTTCCGAATAACACGTCAAGATACAAACCTCAATTGGTGTAGAAATTTTCTTCTCACATATCTTGTCATACTTTTGTTTCTTTGTTGCAGCTTTTAGCCCTTGCCAAGGGAGCCTAAAAAAAGCAATTACCAATCAAAGTCAAGTCGCATTACAGTTCCACAGATTTGCAGTATAGAAAGTAGCTTCAATTAAGCTCATGGAATCATGACAAATAAAAGTTAATAAAAATTACCCTCCACGAAGAAAATACAGGAGAACATAACCAAGTGATTCCAAATCATCCCTTCGACTCTGCTCTGAAATCACAAGCTTGAATTTGTCATTAAACAAATAGATACATAAGCATACACGCATAGCACTAAAAGTCTGAATATCCGTTAAGATTGTATACACTTACCGATGCCAAGATGTGTGTTGCAACTGGCATATCGGGCAGTACCAGTAAGGTTTTTGTTTTCCCTACAAAAGAAATACAACAACAACAACAACAAAGCCTTTTAATCCCAAATAAATTGAGGTAGGCTAGAAAATGAAACCCAATCCGAAATCATAGAGATCAAAGATCTGAAGTTGATCCAAAAGAAATATGGAAAAAATTTCAACAAACTTAAAAAGTAAGTATATGTGAAGTTGATCCAAAGTATATTACATCCTTGCATACCTATAGGGGATATGTCGATTTGTGTTGGCATCCCGGTATCTTTTAGCAAGCCCAAAATCAATAACATATACCTAAATAAAAGTTGGATATTATCAGAATGTATGTGATTAATTTCTACAATGTTTTTTTTCCACCAAAATATTAATCAGACATAAGATGCCACATCAAGTGGTGCTAAAAGCAGTACCTGGTTTGCTTTTCGACCAAGGCCCATAAGAAAATTGTCTGGTTTAATGTCTCTATGCAAATACCCTTTTGAGTGCATAAACTCTATTCTTGAAATCTGTTCAACAAAAAAATGAAACATCTCACTAATCATCTTAAACCTTGAATATCCTCAAACACAGAGAGAGAGAGAGAGAGAGAGAGATCCTTGGCAGACTATGCCAAGTTTTCGAAAACAAAAAGAAGAGAGAAATTGATCTCATTGAAGCGCAAACACACAAGAAAACATAATTGAAAAAGGAGAGACATTTCAAGCATCATGTTGAACTAAAATAAAAGGACGCTCAAATACGGGTGCAAAATTATATCCGAGTGTTCTCTTGATATAAGCAAATATTACAACGCTTCAGAAAGGCTTTGTTGTTGTTGTTGTTGTTGTTGTTCAGAAAGTTTTGAAAGCTGCTCAAAAGACCCTCTTTAAATAGGCCTAAGCAAATCCATCTTCCTGAGACATATAGAAATAATACAACCCACAACATTGATCTTTTATGAACATAGAGAATGATTGGAAAACTGAATTGTGCAACTTACCATTTGATCAGCCAACATAAGAACTGTCTTGAGAGTAAATTTACGACCACAGTATACAAACAAATCCTCTAAACTTGGCCCCAGCAAATCGAGAATTAGCACATTATCTTCACCTTCTACACCACACCATTTTATGCTCGCTATCCCACCTGCAATAAAATATGTAAAATAATTAGTAATACATAATAGATTGCCATTTACTCAATGCAAGTGATACAATTTAAATTAGTGTGACAAAATTGTTGCAACATAACATACTTCCTCCTTGGAGATTGTTGTATAGCTTTGCCTCATATAGCAGTTGGGGATGCTTGGTCTTTCTATTCTCCTGTGTAACAAAAACAAAAATTGTATATAGAAAGCCAACAATCTCACTATAAATTCACGACATTATCTATGTATCAGGATAAACCTAAGCAGGATATGCAAAGAATAATATCTAAAAGTGATGAAAGCCGGCACCCTTTTGTGGTGCTTTTTCTTTTCAAAAAAATATCTAAAAGTGAAATTTGGTTTAACTATTCTAGTTCTATTGCATGCTCCAACCTATAAACGGTTTTAACTTATTCATCTGGAAATGAACTTCCATATTAATTTGAAATCAAAGAAAGAGGTTGTACTTATACAATAACCCAGATAAGCCTGTTCTTGTACAGATTTAGATCAAAATACAAATGAGAGAGCTTTGAAATTTATCGAAAAAATATATCATGAATACACGCATCAATTATTGAAATAACCCTTGCACCTAGCAATGCAGGATCAATCCTTTCCAACTAGTAAAAACAAACTTATTCAAGTAGGAAAGATCAAATTTTGACCATCAAGGTACAATTTCAGTTAGAACTGAAATTCCAATCTGGAGATAACTAAACTAGCTTATGCATGGTTATGGGAACTTGGAATTGTAATTTCGGATTAGAGAACCATAGACGGGAGCAACAGTCAGTCGAACTTAATCCCAGAATTGAAAATTAAGGTTGACCGTCTATGCAGTCTCATCAGAAGCCTTATCCAATCCTTATCCATACCAAATTCCACTTGAAAACACTGATAAATATAAACAGGTTAAAAGAATCTCGATACTCACAATTTTCACTGCCACAATCTCGAAAGTATCGACATGAGTCGCTGCAACAGTTCAAAAATAATAGAGAAAGCAGCACAAATTAGGTTCCAGCACTAAAAATAAATAAATCTAAATTCAATCTCAGAAGAAACTGATGGAGAGAAAACGAACCGAGATAGATCTCTCCAAAGGAACCACTCCCAATCTTGCGCCCCAGCTTATATTTCCCACCTACAATTCGATCCATGGCTTCGATCGAGACCGAGAGAGAGACAAGGAGGGCGAGCAAGCTATGGGTGGGGGAGGGAGGGGAGGGGAGGGAGCTGAGAGCGAACGAAAGAGGTCTAAAGGCGAACGGTGAACCGCAGTAGAAAAGCAAGGTAAAGAAGGGCAGATACGTAATAGCACAGAAACGAGGGGGGTATTCTGAAATGTAAAACACTGTACTGCTTAGATAGGAAGCCTCGAGTTAGTTCGACTGGACCCGGTCTACCCTGTTACCATTTTTGTGTGATAGAAGTTTGAAGATGAGTTCGAAAAACAGCTGTATTTACCATTTCGGATGAGTCCGTTAATAATTAGAACTTTTGAAACTGCCATCCGTTAAAGTTTTGTTGAAAGTAAATAAGAAAAACGGTAAGAGGAAATTTTTCTTCAAGTTTCAGCCCATGTTTCATCCTCTGGGCCTTTTACTAAAGCAAGCCTGTGCTTGGTTCCTCATTGGACCAAGATACTTCTTTTGGAATCGAATGCTTTCTGGGTTGAAGCGATTATGGTCCATTTGTTATAACAAAATTACTTGAAGCGAGGATATATTTGGATCAAAAATATTGGATTTAAGAATAGTAAATGATAATAGTGAAAAAATAGTAATTTCTAAATTAATGTAAAATAGTAAAAATATAGTGATATTCTAAATAATAGAAATGTTGTTCTGAATTATTTGTTGAGAATAGCAATGATTCCGAATGGTGAAAGTATGAGAACAACAGTTATGCCAACCCTCACTTCGAACAGCATAATAACAACTATTCTTACTGTTTTGAAACAGTAATTTTGCGTTTAGATCATCTATTAATATTTCAATTCTCAAAATAAAGAGCTATTAATTGAAACTATATAAATTTAATAAGTGTTTTTTTGTTGAGAAATCCATATATCAGTACATACTTAAGGAGAGTTTGAAACATATTATTGCTGACAATTACATATTTTGAGTAAATTATATATAAATGGTTCTTAAAGTATTATTTTTTTATTATATAAATTTTAAATTTTAAAAGTTATAAAATTAGTTTTTAGTCTAGTGGTAAAAGATAATACTCTCTATATAAGAGGACACAGATTTGAAATTCGGATTGAAAATTTTTCATAGATATTTATGAAATTTGAGAGATAAACTCTCATCCTTTTTATAATTTTTTTTTCAGAAGTTTTCATTTGAGAGATAGACTCATCTTTTTTAATTTGCACCATCATAGTTTTATTTTTTTTAGTGGGGAAGCTAGTATGGATATTGTTATCAAACTATAGGGACATTGTGGGTAACGAACATTATTGCTCATGACGACGGATACTAATTAAATCAATAATATCATTGCGTTTCCACCATAAATTCAAACAATATGTTGTGTATATTTTGTCACAAATACCATAATATATATCATTATGATAATACCATAATTTTTATCATTATGATAATACCATAATTTATATCATTATGATATACATGCAAACTTGGATCTTTGTTTATTTTTTTTACTGTTGATGATAGTAGAATTAATTTGCTACAAATAAAAAAAATCGAATCAAATGATAGCTAGTGGTACTTTAAAGACTAGAATGATACATATTCGAAATTGTAATGACCAAGATGATAACTTAAGGATCATATTGATGATTATGGAATTTTAAGCAGCAAATTGGTAAATGAGTGACACTTTAAGAATAATTTATATAAAATATACTGTTAAACTTAATATATGATTAAACAACTTTTCTTAATAAATAAGAATGCAGGAAATATAATGAACGTGAAAGAGGTGGGCTATGTAAAGTATATTATGCTGCGACCCATCTTTTTACACACTTGATATGGTATTTTTTGTCTCGAGATAAAAATAAAGGTATCAACAGGGTGCAAGAAAAATTAGTAATTTATTTGATGTTTGATTCGATTTTAGCTCGAGTACATTTTTTATCATATTTTTATTTCAGTTTGATTCGAGTCCGTTTTGATAACTTTTAATGAACTAATTCAGATTTGATTCATAATAATTCGATATGTGGTGCATATATTTTAAAATATTTAGTCAATAATATATGTAATAATATAATTAATAGTAATTGTTAAGCTCCTAGGATGATGGTATTGAAAGGTCAAGATAGTGTAAGAATGTAAAGAACCTAAGGTAGAAATGTATAAACCAATTTGGGGCTTAATGTTCAAGTGTAATGGCAGCGGAATACGATTTAAATCAAATCAATTCTCACAAGAATATAGCAATCAAAGAAATGTGAGAAAAGAAAGTAAAGATAAAGCAAGAACACAAGATGTAACGGAATTCGATTTTAACAATGCCTACGTCTCCGGGAATCTCAACCTCTAACAATTCAGGTTGAGCCGATATATTTAAAAAAAAGTTTTTACACTTGTAGAACTTGGTCCCTTACAAAAATGAGCTGTCAAGCCTATCGGTAACAAGAGTGACAACACACTCAAAAAGGTGAGTGACAACACACTCAAAAGGCGAGTGACAACACACTCAAGAAAGCTGAGTGACAACACACTCAAAATGTGAGTGACAACACACTCAAGAAAATGTGAGCACTACAGCTCAAAAGAATGTTTTCAAGAAGATCACGAAAGATCAAGTTGGGAGAATAAAGAGAAATAAGATTGAGCTTAAACAAAGATTTGGCTAATTGAGTGTATCAATCTTTTGAATTATCTCTCACACTTTATATATGGCTAGTAAGCTCTCTGTAGTAATGATTTTGCTAGATAGATCAAATTCCAACAACTCAGTTGATTTTCAGTGAGAGAGGTGATCCTTTTAAAATAGATTTTCTGAATAAACTATTTTTCAGCCTGAACCGTTATAACGGTTTACGAATCGTTATAACGATTTAGAAAGAATAACTGTTGGATCAACTGAGCTGAAACGTTATAACGATTTATCAAATCGTTATACGTTTCATGAATCGTTGTAACGATTACAGAATCGTTATACGTTTCCCAAATCGTTGTAACGATTAATGAATCGCTACATAACGATACACTCTGGTTTCTTTGAGAAAGTTTCTGTCTTGGAATATTTTTGAGTATTGAGATGAACCGTTATAACGATTACTAAATCATTATAACGATTCCCTGGACAGATGTAATTTTCTTGTTGTTTAAGCTCAATTGACTTGACCAATTCAACCCAGTTTGAATCTAACTAAACCTAAGTCTAATGCAGTCTTGATTAAACTCTTGTATCCCAGTACTAGTTTTGGTTCTTGTGCACTAGTCAATTTGCATGTTAACCCCTGCACAAAACTCAAACAAGGCAAATTATAAAATTCAAGATTATTTTGCAAATCGACAAATCAAAAAAGATGTTAAGTGTAACAATAATTTTTTAGTATGAAATAAAAAATATATTATTAGCTTATTATTAAATTAATAAAATATTAATTATTTTTAAAAATAAATTAATTAAATATTAATTATTTTAGCTCTAATTATTAATGATAATATAAAAATAAATATAAAAATTAAAATAATTAATTTTTTTTAGAGTTCGATCAGTCCGAGTTCGATGTAGTTCGATTTCGATTTCATTCGAGTTTGATGTAGTTTGAGTTAATTTAGTTCGATTTGTTTGCATCCCTGTATCAACCGCCTAACTGGCCAAAGCCTCTTAACCGAATTTTACAAATATTTGCACAATATGATATTAGATGGCCAGTTAAGAGGTGATAATTGCACATCTCCATACATATGGTATGACAAAAAAAACCATGTTGTCACTAAAGGTATTAATTAATTCTTGATATAATTTAACCATTGTGACAACTTTGTAAAAATGACAGACTAAACATATTATAGCTATGAACAACGTCAATGCCACGTGTAGGAGGGTACCTTCTCAGCTTCAAAACATAGATATACTCAATTACAAAAATATTTGTTAAAGTATACTTTTTTAAAACTATATTTCAAAAAATTAAATAAATATATATAGAGAGAGTTTGTTTATTGTGCTTTCAGTAGCACTTCGGCCGAAACGCTACCAGCCCAAATTTTAATTTTCATACTTAAAATTTTAATTTAAATAGCTCAATAAATTCTTTATATCATAATCTCATAGAATTTTTTATATCATAATCTCATAGAATTTTTATCGTGTTTAGAATTAATTTACTATACTTAATGATTTTTAAAAGATAACCCTAAAATAATAAAAATAATAATAAATTTTGTATGTCAAAAATACTTACTTTTTAAAAATCATTAAGCATAGTAAACTAACTCCAAACACGATAAAAATTAGTATTCTACAAGATTATGATATAAAGATTTTATTGAGTTACTTAAATTAAAATTTGGACTGGTAGTGTTTCGACCGAAGTGCTACTGGAAGCATAATAGACAAACTATATATATTCGTACATTATGATCTGATCCCTTGACTGACAATCTGGACTTTTAAATAGATTTAAAAAATTTTAAAAATATTTTTTTATAGATATATTTTTTTACTTATAGATTGATAGTGTTTCAAATTTTATATAATTTTATTATTGTTTGATATATAGTCCATCAAAGACTTTTTAATTGAAACCGTTATAAACTATATAAAATTTTGATGATTTTTTATGGACTATTAAAAGATAATGAATTGCATGAAATTTAAAACATTGTTAATCTATAAGTAAAAAATATATCTATATATTTTTAATTTTTAATTTTTTTGATATTTATCTAAAAGATCATTATTAAGATTATCAAAATAATATACTGTCAAATGATCCCTCCCCTTTAATAAATTAGGTCTCTAAACTATATATGATCTATACATAACAAATTACAAAAATGTGCTTATTTTTAAATAATTATGAAATCATAAGTGTTTATGGTAGCCAAAGATGAATGTACCCGCCGACTACTATTCGGACGGCAATTCTAATTAATGGCTTGATGCATGTTCGATTTTTTTTCAAATGCTTTCAATTACTTAGCAACTCTACAAACTATATGCGCGCGACAGGTTTTTCTTTCATGCATGAAATTAATGGGTACAGAAAAGAACATTGATCATAAATGCATCATACATTCCTAGTTTTGTCTAAACTGTATAATACGAGTACCTAACACTGTTCTTAAAATTATTCATAATGCTAATCTAAGCTCCAAATCTATTTCTTGGTTGTCCTCTTGATAATAATGGTAACACGTCGAAGAGGTTTGGTAATTATAGTTCCTTTTCCACTGACTTGAATCCTGCATTATACAGCATATACAATTTTGTTACTTCATTGATTAATAACTGAAAATAATCTTAAATAGTATCACTGACAAAGCCTCAAAATAATGTTGTTATGTATAGTTCATTAACTTGTAAAGTTTCCTGTTCATGTTAGCATGCATTGCATGTCTTTTTTTTCATTAATTATCACTTGTGGATTTTCCTAAGTAAATAGATCATTCAAATATATTATATTCAATATATTAATATATACCAACCTCCAAGCTTTGCTTAAATAACGGGAGTGCCACATTAGGTTGACCAAGGACATTATGTGAAAAGGAAACAGCTCCTCCATGAACTGTGGAACTGTGACAATATAAAATAAAATTATTAACTAAGAAGATATTCATAAATTATTATTCTTATGTGATAAGATAACTTTTACGAACTTAAACTAAGAAAAAGTGGGACCGAGCTAGACCAACGTTACATACCTCATTACTGCTCCCTGATGAGATCCAGCATACAGAGTATCTGATCTTGATGCTTCTCCATATCCCATCTAAGCAAACACATATCCATATTCAAATATTAAACAATAAACAATAATTAAACCCGCCATTTGTACTGTTTTTGTTGCAAAAGCAATAATTTTGAATGTCTAATTTACATATGAGGAAGAAAAGTTGCTTGGAAAGCATAAAGATAAAGAACTCGAGTATAATTACTATCATTTAAATCAATTATTAATTTGATCGAGTATATACTTCTTAATTTTGAAGACATGATATCTATCCACAAAAAGCTCTGAATTAATGTAAGCAATTACTATTCTGTTAGTGTTTTGTTTCAATTTTTCTTCCTTTTTGTTTTTGTGTGTGTGTGTGTATGTGTTGGGGGATGGGGGATGGGGGGGTATATATGTTTACCTCGAAGCCATTTTGATATGGAGATTGACAGGAGGGTATATAATTGGCCATTATTTCATTTTGCATCCTTAGCTTCTCTAGTTGTGCTACTCCAAGACCTCTTTGTGGCTGCTTTGGCTTATCATAAATGCTCCTTTTCCCTTTTCTACATGATCCTGTTTTGCTATAGTTGCACTTGTTATCCATCTAGAGAGAGCAAAAGAGAGATCGATCGATGAGGAAGAAGGAGAAAGGAAGATGAGTTTGTTAAGAAAAGTTGGTACTTTTAAAGGTTTTAAAGGGGCATGCCAAGTTGCCAACCACAAACTAAGACCACTAGTGATTGGTGAAAGGCTGGACGTATTGGATTTTGTGGAGATTTTGGGTTGATTTCTTGGTTATCTTGTTTATTTTATTGCATGGTCAGAGAAGTGTTATATTGTACGTAACCACGCGTTCCTGATGACCTGTACTTTAAAAGTAATGCTACGGATACCCAAGATGTACATGACACAAGTTTCATGTGTTTCTAGCTTTAAATTAAGACCCCAGATTAATTAAGCATAAAAAATAAGCCGGCAGTGAAAATGGTATCATAGAACTAACTATTTTATCTTGATTTTTCTTGCATATTCAACTTTGTAAGTTATGGCTTCTAACATATTATATTCTTTGTGATTTAATTTATATTTTTTTCAACTGTTAGTTGATTTAAGATATTTATGAGAACAATCACTATATACCAGCCATGTATTAGATTCGACTTTCTACGTAGTATGAGATATAAAATTTTGGCCGCAGATTTCTTTTCTTTACATTTTTTTATTAAAGCTTTACTGATTTAAGTTTTTTTTTCTTTTCTGAATTGGGCTCTTTGAGGCAGTTTCTTTGATAATTTCTGTATTTACTAGTTATTATATAGTGCCCTCTGAAAAGTTATATCCTATCTGCTGTCCATTGAAGTACATATGTACATGTGAAGCATATTCATGCGGTGTTCTAGCATTAACAAAGTTGCTTTGTTTTTTTTCTTCTAAAACATAATACTAAAATAAAACAAATGATTTAAATTAGTTAATCAAAGTTGATCCGATGGGATTTGCGCATTAGAATATTTAAAAATATTAACTGTCGAGAGATTTAGGAGTTGGATCATATATGGTTCCCTTGACACTTGACACTAAAGTAAACCACACAAACAGATCCTCTAAATTCTCTCATTAAATTAGCTACAGGAGAAAAATATCATATCTAGTTAATCTATTAAAGAAATAGATTGACCAAGTAAAACTTTGGTTCACTATCAAGAAAAGTAAATATTAAGCCATGTGCTTTGGATTGCAATGATCCTTTGTAAGTAATATAGTATGCAATACCAAAATCTAAGAAATCTTAAATTGCTTTTAAAATCTAAAAAGATTCTCTCTACTTTCTTGGTAACAAAGTTGTTCGATACTATGAAGGCACCAAAGCATACGCATGATGATTTTTTTTAAATAGGTCTTCCATTAAACTTGTCATATATTTCTTTTTATATGATATTTTTGAAAGTTGAACTTGCACCATTCTATCGAGGCGAAATCTATTATCATTTATACTGAATCTGCAGTACACATGATGAAAAGTTAAAAAGGAAAGATTAGTTCCTAGAACTTTTTGTTATTGATGAGTTTATGAGTTATGATCGTATTTATCTCAGAATTAAAGGAGCCAGGACTGAGGACTCTCAAGAAGAGATTAGTTAACTATATATAGCTTAAACATTAATCCGTTAATTTATAAGAGTGATTTTTACATACCTCCAAAAAAAAGTATTTAGAAAACAGATATAAATGTTATGAGTAAAAGATAGCGTGAAGGTGTTCGTGAGCTTAACTCAAAAAGTATATTAAATCATGTCTAAATTTTAATTTATCATACTCATCAAATTTTTCATATGAAAAACCTTATGGGATACAAAAATTTAATTTATCATACTCATCAAATTATTATTTTTAGAGCTGATTTTTTAAAAATTAAAAATGGTAACTTAAAAAACTCAAAACACATCTATTTTTTGTATCTCATAAGGTTTTCATATGAAAAATTTAATGAGTATGATAAATCAAAATTTAGAAAAATTTGATATATTTTTTGAGTTAAACTCATGGAAGACCTCTGTGAACTGAATCTCACGCTATCTTTACTTATATGTATAGAGAGAGAGAGAGGTACTATGCATAACATGTAGAACTCTTGTGCTATGGATCGGTTCTTTATTTTTAAAGTTTAAATAGTCAATATGAATAATTCAATATAATTTTCATATTAATATATAATGCTATACCACATTTTTATTTTTTAAAAAAAATTACTATTTTTTTAAATAGTTATAAATCACTTGATATAATTATTATGATCCATTCAAAATGGGTGATTTTCTAACTATCAAAAGAAATAATAAAAAAGTTCAAAAAATTTAAAATGTGATTTTAAACTATATTATCATATAAAAATTATTTTGAGCAGTTTAGATCGACCATTTTGATTTTGAAAATGAAGAACTAATTCATACCACAGGGGCGATCCGCGCTATGCATAGTTATTCACCCCTAAAAATTCGAGGAATTACAAAAAAAAGTAGTAGCTCGGCACAATAAATTTGAAAATTTAAAGAAAAAATTTAAAAGCCAAAAGAAACTTAATTCAAGTCCAGAAATACTAAGAAAAAAAGAATGCATAAAAATGCTCCAAAATTAGAATTCTTAAAAAAATGCCAAAGCTCAGAAATTCAAATCGAAAACCTCTTCAAAACTTAAAATCTCAAAAAATCAAATTTTATGGAAAAATAAAATTCTCAATAAAATGATGAGAATTTTCATATATTACTTGATATTTTTGGAGTTAAGAAAGTCAAAGAAATTATCAATTATCAATTAATATAATAAAAAATCAATTGATCACGTAACAAATTAATTGATGATTGATTAAGGGGGAAAATAATAAATAAAAATTACCATAAATTTTATAATATTTAAAAAGAAAATTGAGCAAATTTTGGTGCAATTTTGACAAAAGGATATTTGAGAAATAATTTAAAAGCAAAAGAAAAATTAAAAAATCAGCAAATGAAGAGTTCCAATTAAAAATCAAAATTGAGAGGGGCCAAATTTGATTTTTTTTTTCTCTATTGCTAATTTGTGGGTGATAACACAAAGAAATGAAGAACTCGCAAAATGGTTAAGTGGTTTGGGAGAAAACTGAAGGAGAAGTTTCTGATTCAAAAATGAAATTGAGCAATCCGAGCCATAATTTATCAAATTGCACTTCAAACACCTTCTCTATGGGCATAAAAGATTGTTTGAGGGCTTGATTGAATTTCAAAAGTTTCAAATTGGTGAGACCATGAACTCGCAAATCGGGTCAAAAAACTGAGTTGCTCAAACTCTATACCAAAATATTTTATTGATTGAATAAATATTGTAGATCAATTTATGGGGTCAATTAGATGTTAATCAAGGTTTGAAACACGAGAAATGATGAAAAAATAAAGGAGAACAATTATGGGGCTTGAAATCAGGTTTGAAGGTAAAAACGGATCTCGAGTGCATAATTGAGTTCGATAAGGACTAAAATGTAGGAAGGGTGGCAAGAATGTGTTTTAAACTCTAAAACCTTCTAGAAATCCCTATAATCCTCTGGTGATCAAGTGGTGGTTAGGGATGGTAAATTTATAAATTTTCAACAAATAAAACAAACCTCACTTGTGCTCTCAGTTGTTAGAACATATTTAAAACACTTAGAACTAGTCTAATACATCATAAAATATTCAAAAGAATATGAGAAGATGAATGAAATGAGTTGGTGTATGAATTGATCAAAGAAAAGTCAAACCTATCTCATACAACAATCTACTACCACATAAACTTATTTAATCCTCTCTCCTCCTTCAAACACGAGACACACAATCTATTTCAAGCTGAATACCAATTCAAAACGCTGTAAAAACAAATTGAAACTCAGATTAGACACAAAACAAAATTTAATCTTTGAATTAAGATCAAAACCAAACGTAATGATACAAGATTCAATCAATTTCTCTTCTATTTAAGCTACAAATTAGATTTAGGTAGGTCTCTATCCTGTAAATAAATATATCAAGAGTGTATTAGATCTTGTAATTCTGATTTGTGCAATAAAAATAAAGTTTTGATGTCAATATCGATTTTTTTTTCTTTTCTTTGATGTTTTTAAGTTCTAATTCGACCTTCTTCATTTTTTTTTCTTTTTTTTTGACTCAAATCTGTATATAAACATTATTGAATGTTAGATGGAGGCTAAGTGATGCATTTAAACTATTTAAAATCAATGAATCCGTTATAAACGCAAAATTAACCCTAAAATGGCTGAAAATATAATAAAAAGAAAAATATGGAATGAGATATGCTCTAAATCTTATAAAACTTTTGATCTTTTAGAAATAAGTCATATGAATCTATAAAAACTAATTTTATATTTTTTTCAATTTTTTGTAAAAAGTTATAACATTTTTAAATCCGAAAAACAATAAATTCTGATAACATTTTTTCTCTTTTGCCTCTGATTTGATTCAAAAATAAAAATTATATCTCTGATACTCTAATTTATTTTAAATTTTGTGAGCATCTAGATATAGTCATAATTCATCTCTTTGTAAATTTTTATAATTTTTGATACTGGAGATCTATTTTTAAAGTAATTTTGAAATAATAATCAGATTCAAGAGCTAGAATAAAACATGCATGTTTAAGATCATTAATATATAGTTAATATATGAAAGCATATTATACAAATATTTACAATTTTTTGGAACTACATTCATATTTTTAACGTATTTTCTTAATTGTTTTGTATATAAACCTTACAACAAATTTTATAAACATATTTTTGACATAATAGTGCATCTTTTTGTAAATTTTCATAACATTTTGAGCTTTTTAGCTATATTAGACTAAATTTTAATTCTCAACTAGTTTCATACCGGATCTGTTGTTAATACTTGAGTAATTCGTACTTTTCTTTAGTTTTCTATAAATAAGTAATCAAATAAATTTTATAAACATATTCTCAGCATCATAATGCATCTTTTTTATAAATTTTCATAGTATTTTAAGCTTTCTAGTTATTTTAGAATGAATTTTGAAT
The DNA here is from genome assembly GCA_037127355.1 of Schoenoplectus tabernaemontani. Taxonomy (NCBI): domain Eukaryota; kingdom Viridiplantae; phylum Streptophyta; class Magnoliopsida; order Poales; family Cyperaceae; genus Schoenoplectus; species Schoenoplectus tabernaemontani. The sequence goes on from CM073738.1 coordinate 3,624,465, forward strand.
CTCAACCGGTCTTGTACACATCTATTATTTTGTCTCTGATTTCTTCATGTTTCTTATTTCTAATTAAATCAATTGAGTCGTTAATATACTTAAGGGACTTGTATGAATATTACATATCTTCAGGAAAACACTCTTGTGCATGAACCATATCGAGGGTCAAAATAAGAAAAATAAAAAAATAAACCCTTTTACATGAATAGTGTAGAGGATCAAAATTATAAAAGACTTCATTACGAACAATAGTGAGCTTAAAAATAAAAATATGACGGCGAATAGCTAGGAGTGTGCAAACGATTGGTTTGGTTCAAAACCGAAATAATTATATCCATCCGAAATTTTTTTCGATTTATCAAATTATGAACCGAACCAAACTTCAAAAAAAAATCAACCGAATAAATTGAAAACCAAAATTATCTATACTATTATATAAAGCAGCTAAGAATTAGAGGGTCCACTTTTTGTCATGGTATTTCTTTATTATACTCATTTTATCTCTTAATTAGATGGATAATATCTATTTTTGATTGATCGAACGTATATAATCGCGTCCATTGATCCCCTCTTTCTCTCTATTTCTTTCTCATCTATATTATTATTTTCATTTATGCACATGATTTACAAATTAGAATACTCAATATCTTTCTATTTATGTTATGATATAAAAATTGGATTTAAGACTTAAGGTATGCGCTATGATTAGCAACTTTGTACATGTTTGACAAGAAATTAATGGTGATAATATATGCTGGAGTAATTCACTTTTCTTACCATAAACACCATGAATCATAACTCATATTGTGCAGAAAATTTCATCCATGTTAAATCTGATTTTTATTATAGATTTTTATTTACTCTTGAAAAATCTCAAGAAATAAAGCAGATGAACAATTAAGAATAAATATCAATTATCAGTGATAAATCATAAGAAAGGGAAAGAAAGGCAAGAGAGAGGGTCCACCAAGCTAGAAAAATCATCTGTTGAACTCCGAAAAAAGTCTATTTGTCCCACAAGAAATTTTAGGATAAAAGGCAAGGATATAAATATCCCACTATCCATTGTCCACTTGATGTGAGTGATAGCTAAGAGACTCAAGAGAGAAGGGAGATCTCTTGGGTGTCACCCATGTGATTATTTTTCTCTGACAAGCGGGACTCACCTGACAGTCTCACACAAGCAGCTTCAACAGCCTGAACCTAGCCTATGCACTAAATCTGATCAAGCAAGAATAAGGATTAAGTATTAATCCCATAAGGAAATTCTAGACAAGGGGCAGAGGTATAAAAGCCATGCCACCTCATGTTCATTCAAAGTGGATGACCCTTAAGAGATTCAAGAGAGAGAGATCTCCTGAGAGGTCATCCATTTGATTGTTTTTCACTGACAGGTGGGTCCCACACCTCAGTGATAGACATCAAGAGAGTCAAGATTAAACCCTAAGAATCAACCCTCAAATCAAACCCTCGGAGCAAACCCTAAGAACTGAAGCAATACAATCCCTGTACAACAAGAACTGTCAAACCGTGAAAATTTAATTAAGAAATAATTATAATTAAGATAATAAATAAAAAGGATTTAACACTAATCAGTAAATGTCATAAGCACGCAATATAAAAGAGATAAACATATATGTAACAATAATAATAATAATACCATTTAATTTAAAATACACAAGAAAATAAAATGAATGAAAAGGGTTAAACATAAATAAACACGTACTTGAAGAAATTTAGTTAATTTTCTCGATAAATAGATAAATGAATTATTATCAAATCAAATTAATAAAGAAAATTTAAGCATGAAAATAAGTATGAGAATAATTGAAACGATTTAACGAAAATTGACTAGATATTCCTAAATGAAAATAGTAGAATATGATATGTTTAAGTAAATTAAATAAAATTTGTTTGACTAATTAAAAATCCAAACGAGACCATATGTATAAAAGTCTAGCCTGATCAAAAGAAATTAGTCCTTAACCGACTCTAATTAAATTATAACCCTTAAACCCTCTACTAACACGAAATGTCACACGTTTGGCTATTCTTTCGACTACGAAAAATCTCTAAACCTCTCTCTCTCTTCATTAACTCCCACATTTAATACCCATCTAACCTCACTTTATATCTCTCTAAAATTCAGCCCCATCAAATCATGAACGTATCTAAAATCTCTCTCCTGGTTCTCTCTCTCTCATTGATGATTGTCTCTCTCACTCTTATCTCTCTCTCTCTCACTCCTATCTGTATGATTCAGATTTAAATTTAAACAATGGGTGTATTTTTTTTCATTCTTGTAATTTTACATCAAAATTTGAATAATGAGTTTATTGTATATCAAAAAGATCTTGCATATAATATGCTCAATTTGCACATTATCTTTCTAAATGAAAAATACAAAAAAAAATACTCAAAATAGAGGGGTAACTAGATCTAGCTTTAACACGAGCTTGATTTTAAGGGGTAAAAAAGAAAAGAGAAGAGAATTAGGAGAACTAGCAACAGAAATTAAGAACGTGATTGTTATTTGGCCAAATTAACCAGGAGCCGCTTAATTAGATAATTATTTTTTAGCTTTGTTTTGTCTGTAGGTTCATTCACTAACACATATGCCTCAAAGTTGAACTGGCTTAGCGCTTCATGTTTGATTTTGTGTGCAAAAGTATTTCCTAGGTTTATGAATCCGCTCAATGCCTGGAATTCATGATCTAGAAGATCAGTAAGATGAACAAATGGGTCATATCCACCCATCTTCTGATTCACCAACCTCAAGATCAACCGGCTCAGTGCTTGAGTTGTATTTTGTGTGATTGGTCATTGACTAGTTAAGATTGAACTAATCTGTTAGTAAGTTCATCTTCTAGATCAATCAAGATTAAGTCAATCTGTTAGTAGACTCATCTTTTATCCCTCTGTAGAGATTGATCTGATATGTTTGTAAGATTGTTTCTCGAAGCTATAAAGATTGAACTGATATGTAGTAAGTTCATCTTCCTCTGCCACGGAATCAACTGATCTGTTAGTAAGTTCATCTGTATCTGTCATCAATCAGCGAACTGATCTATAGTAAGTTAAATCGCCCACACTCCACGTAGGTTGAATCGATATGTTAGTAGATTCAATTTACACTGTATTTGTATCTGTGAACTGATCTGTAGTAAGTTCACCTGTATCCCTTTTACCTGCATTTATGAACTGATTTGTAGTAAGTTCATCTATACCTCTGTCATCTATTTCAATGAATTGATCTATAGTAAGTTCATCTGTATCTGTATCTGCATTTATTATCTATTTTGAATTTGAACTGATCTGTTTGTAAGTTCATTTTCACCTATTTCTAAAATATCCTAAACTGATCTGTAGTAAGTTCGTTTATCAATATCCTATGTAAGTTGAATTGATCTGTTTGTAGATTAAATTTACACTATACCCCGAAGATAGAACTGATCTGTTAGTAAGTTCATTTTTTCTATCATTCATGCCTCACTGAACTGATCTGTTAGTAACTCCAAAGTGCTTTAGTGATCCCATCACTTAAGCACTTAACCACTCGACCACTTGATAATTATTTAGTTATAGTATTTACTTCCCTTCTCGAGATCCAGAGGTGCCTCGAGGTTAGTAGCCCAGGGATAATTAACGGTGGGGGCTTGCGCCCACCGGAATCTAAAAGGATCCCCAATTAACAAAAACCCCCTGAATGTGCATCCCAATGGGTCTGAGCGGTGAATTCAACCGGCACTAAATAAATGCACGCTCGGGAGGGATCTCCGTGTCCTTCTTCCGCATCCCATCGCCCACAGTGGTGCGAAGCGCGCGAAAAAGGGTCACACAATTTTCTCTATAATTTGGTGAATTTATAATTTAATATTAGATCAATGTGAATTTTTTATCTTATAATATTTTCATGTTTAAATAAAAGAGTCTGCTGCAACACGCGGGTATATTGCTAATATTATTTAAAGAGGAATAAAAATATTAAAAGTTATAAAAATTAATAAAAAATAAATAGTTTAAAAATAAATGAAATAACTAAATAAAACTTATAGAAAATAAATATATTCAGATTATCTTTGATATAATCCATATTTATATTAAGTAAAATAAAAATATTTGTTAAATTTTGGACTATTCGATTTATTCGATTTATCCGATTTTGAAAAACCAAAATCGATCCAAAGAACAAAAACTGAATTAGATAAAATTTTCAACCGAACCAAAAATTTTACACCGAAAAGTCGAACCAAATAGTCCAAAATTTAACGGTTCGGTTTAAAACCAATTAAACTGATCCGTTTGCACACCCCTATGAACAACAGTGGATTAGATAAAATTTGAGCACAAATAGTGTTGGATTAGACATGAATTTTGTAAATTATCTTTAGATATGAATTTTCTTTGAAATATCTTTGCCAAACAACCTCAAAAGTGCATTAAAACTATTTCAAATAAAAAAGTTTTTAAAATAAAAAAATGTATTGATGCGTTAATGTGATATATATATATATATATATATATATAATTTTATATTCTTAAATTAAATATCAAGAGGAGTTTGTATATAATTTTTTATGAAAAAATACGCTGTAAATACTTTTTAAACATGCAAATTAGTCTTGATAGCTCCCAATTTTCAGAACTATCATCTACTGGTAACATTGTCATTGATAAAATAAAAGTTGTTAATATATATTTATATTGATATTTTTATCAAATAAAATAAGTATGTTGCTAATATATATTTATTAAAATATATAAAATCGTCCCTCACGTTTTGTATTTTCTTTATCGTTGAATATCAGAAAAAATATTAGAGTGCATTCTATAAAAAATACTAAAAAAATTTATAAACTTAAAAATAATTTCATAAAAATCATTATTATTTTTGATAATAAACATAAATAAAAATATAATAAAAATTCTTTTAAAAATAGATTCTAAGAAAATAAATAAAAGTAAAAAAATAATGAATCATTTCTTTGAAAATAATAATATCAAGATAAAATATAATAATTAGAATAAAAAATAAAAATAAATTAAATAAAGTAATTCATTCATTGGAAATAAAATAGAAAGAAAACAAATAATAAAATAAAAACCTTTCTTAAAATAAAATAAAATAAAATAAAAGTACAACACTCATACATTAAACTAAATTCTAAATAAAATAATTTAAATTAAAAAAAAAATAAAAAAAATAAAAAATGTAATAAATATAATCTTATTCAAAATTAAATAAATTTCAAATAAAAATTAAATAAATAAATACATTACTAAAATATACTTTATTCTTGTTATCAAATAAAGAGAAATTTAATTTCAAAACTAAATTAATATTCACCTAAAATAAAAATCAAAATAAATAAAAAAATAACTCTCAATTTTTGAAATTAAATAAATTTAAATATCAATAAATAAAAAAATACAAGTAAAAATAATAAAAAATAAATGATTTTATTTTTCATATCAAAGAAAAAAATAAATTTTAAATTAAAACAATCTTAATCTAAAATAAAAATAAAAATAACCCTCAATATTATATAAAATAAAAAAATTTAAATAACAATTAAATAGAATAAAAAATACAATTAAAAAATAAATAATAACAAAAAAGAAAAGACTAGATCATTTTATGAAATAAAATAAAATTTAATTTAAAAATATGATTCATAAGGTGTAAACTATCTTATAATGTTCATATCTTTCTTGTCCTTACTCATAGCAACCATTAAAAATTGCTTAGATATCATGTTTATTTTTTATTTCTTAATCAGAGGTTCCTCGGGTTCAAAATCAAGGGTAATTAACAATGGAGACTTGCGTCCATTGAAATCTTAAAGACCCCACAATCACTAAAAAAATCTTTAATGGGTCTAAAATACATTTTCAGTTTTTTTAGATGACTCTAAAATATTAATGAAGTTTTATGTGTTATAATGGGTCTTTTTAATAAAAATTAAAACTAATACTTTAAAAATTATAAAAATAATTTTTTTATAAGGATCAATAAGGAGTTTATAAATATCCACGTGATGACTTTGTCTTGGCTCTATCAAGCAACAACGATGTGGAGATGATCGACCAAACCGGTCAAGATAATAAAGGCAATGATGATAAGGGGGAGGTAACTCAATTGATCTGACTGATGCTCCATTTGCTCAAGAATGATGTTGAATGAATCTCTTTTCTTAGGACTTTCTTTTGTTTCTTATCTTTCATTTTGCATTTTCATTTTGTTAAATAAGAGTGATGCTCAAAATTATGTTATGTTTGTTTATTTGTATACACGCATGTTTAGACTTGAGAATTATTTTATGATATTATCTATGAATTATTATTTTTAATTGCTATATCTTGTATGAATTGTATTTGTTGAATTGCTATATTTTTGTATGCAAGTGTATTATTTGTGATAATTGAGATAAAATTGCTAAATTTGAATTGTATTATTAAATTGCATATTTTTTGTTATATATTTTCATGTAATAAATACATGAATTGAGGGGAGCTTTAAAGCATTACTTGTACCTTTTTATTCATTTTTCAAAGAAGAGGAAGAAAATTTGATATGCATATTTTCTAAAATATATATTTACCTATTATGAACTTGATTTTGCAAAACAACAAAAATGTAATAAATAATTTTTTTGATTTGTTATTTTGCAAAATATACTTAAATTTTATAAATTTTCTTTGAGATATTTTGTAGGATTCTAAGGAGGCTTGAATAAATTATCAAGATGGATGCTATTGAAGAAGTCTTTAAAGACTTAGTATCAAAATGTATAATATTTGATTCAATAACTCAAGTTTCTATATCAATATGCAAGGGAAAAGCTTTCGACCATAGTAAAACATTATAACGGTTCACAAGCTGTTATAATGATTTCACTTGTCTACTAAAAAAATTTCTAAAACAGAAAAAGTCACAAGATTACTAAAGACTATAGTTATATAACGGCTAGGAATCATTAAACGGCTTGAGCCATTACAATGATTCATTGAATCGTTATAACATCTCTATAGATAAACATGTCTATCAAAGCTCAAGAAATGCCAGTCAACATAGTCAAAGCGTTGTAACATTTTACTAAAAGTTAAACTCTTTCTTATATCATTATAATGGTTTATTCCTTCTTTGCTAGCCGTTGTAACGATTCATAGATGTTCTTGAGTTATGACAAGGGTTTTTCTTGGCAACTAATAACCAAAATTAATATTCAAGTGTTATAATGGTTTAGAATCACTATAAATGACTTTTTCCGCAATTGCCTAATTGTCTGTTCGGTACTCTGTATAAGGGGTTTATTTAAGAATTATCTAACTAATCAAACTCACAATCTTAACTTTTTTTTTCTGAGCAATCTCAAAGAGCCCTCAAGAGCATTAAAACTTCTTTCTTGCAAACACAAATAAGGAACTTCTAAAATATTGAATCTAGCTAAATTCTTAGAGAAGATCATGTTGTAATCTTTGAGTTTTTATGCTTATTCTATCTATGAGTTTTGACTCATTTTCTTTGGAGCTTGTTGCTCATATTTTTTTGAGTTTTGAGTGCTCAAATATTGTTTGTTTTTTATAGTTAGTTTAGTTTTTTATACTTATTTTATAAAGAAGCTAAGACTTCATTATAATTTTTTTTATCAATATATCGGTACTCACTTAGTTGGAGTGAACTCCAGAGACGTAAGTATTATATACCAAACTCTGTTAAAAAAATATTGTCTCATTTAGTTTTAGTATTTACATTCTTTCTAGTTCTTTACATATCTCAATTAGTTGCAGTTTATAATACTTTCTAGAGTTATTGATATTATTTTATACTAATTATCTTTCTATAGTAATTAGTATTTGATCGATTCTAATTATATTCTTGCTCTTTTGATCATTTTATTAAATGATTTGACTAAGTTATAGTTTATCTCTTGAGTATCTTTATCTTTGTCGATTCTTTGTGTTCTTGTAGTTAGTACTTATCTTCCACCGGTTTATATTTAGACCATCCTTAGATTTTAATTAATACTACCCTTAGACTCTCTAATTTTACAGTTGCAACTAGCCTTTTATTACATAAAACATAACAATTGCAATGAAGTGCATCGTTGTATATCTATTATTGCGGGATATATTGTAAAAATTGACAAACTTTATTATAAACTGATTCTAATGCTACCATTTAATATCTATTACAATCAATTTTTGATTGCTCGACCTTGTAAATGGAGTAGTGAGGGGATGTTTTATTTTTTGAGCTTTGCAGGTACTATTTTCGGATATTTTAATATGACTCTACGATAATAAAATAATAAAATTTTGCATATAAAAATAGGTTACTTTCAAAAATTCGAAATAAATAATTACAAATGTATCTTATAAAATTTTGATATAAATAATTATATGAGAAATATAATTTAAAATTTTAAGGTGATTAAATATATTTTTTAGTTAAATGAGAAAACAATCCACTTAATTTTAGATTGTGACTTTAAGTCAGAGAGAAATTAAAGCATTCAGATCACGCATTAGAACCCATCTATTTGTTTATTCTTTCATTGATACGAGATGAGATCATGAGATGATCGACGTCAATTATATTAAAAACATGAGCACGTCTTTTGAGACTAAGATACACAATTCGAGAAAAATAGGATCGATCGTGTCCGCATTTCATGCCTACTGGAAAATTATACATTCATATGAATGATTATTGGTCAATTATTTAGTAATATTTTAATGTGAATACTCAAATGCATAATGCATATTAGTATTATATATATATATATATATATATATATATGTTACCATAAAATCTTACATTTTGCCATTTTGATATTTTTAATAGTTATTTCATATTTTTGACATGATAGATATATTAAATCATAAATCGCAGAAATTAAATTCATACAAGAACAGCTTCATAATATTTGTTCAATGTTGAAAATTTTCTATTCTGATCTAACCGTTTAAAAATATTAAAACTATTATAGAATTATGACAGCTACATCATTCACATAATCTTTTACAAAAAAATATTTCATTTTAATTTAGTGACGAAAAAGTTTTCCATGTGGAATATTATTACTGCATTTTTTATTTGTAAATTCTTTGAGGACCTTTAAAGTTGTAAAGTTTACCATTGATCTTTATTTCATAAAATCTACAAAAGTGAAGAAATGCTTAAAATTTGTTTATTGTGTCACACACAATACTACATGACATCATAGCAAAACAAATTATATTAGAGTTTTTTTTAATAACATGCATTGCCGATAACATATGTCTACGCATTTATTAAACTAACGTTGTATTTTGTAAGGTACTATTAGTAAGATTTTTTTTCCTTTTATTTAAGAATATAGATAAAAAAGACGGGTCCAACACACCAACATATCAAAATTCTTCTCTTGAGTCTGACACAAACAGATGGATCGACCCCACCCAATATTCCATGTAACACAATTAAATACTTATTAACATTTTAGATTGCTTCTTGCAGCATATATAGTCTCAATTAATGCGTAACATAATCTTGATTAATTTTTAGTTGATACTAAATTTAAAGTTAAAGTTAAAGTTAAATCTAACAAACACATGAATGGGTTAATCAACATTCATACCCAACCAATTTAGCCATCGAATCGAACAGGTTTAATTAGAGCGGGTCAGAAATCTTTAGCCTTAGGATAAATTGACAAATATAAAATCATATATGGAACTTTTCTATCTATATATTTAATAATAAGATTTGTATTATAATGACGTAATTTAAACAATATTCCATATAGTTATATTTTATTGGTAGCAATTTATTTATTTTTATAAAATAATTCAGCTAATAATATTAATTTTTATAGTTATTATTTTTTTTAAATAAGGTTCTCATAAATCAGGTATATATTATTTTTTATAACTTTCTCACAAGTTGAACTCGCATCACTTTGTAGCGAGATGAAATTTATTACCATCTGTATTAAACTTGCGGATTATAGTTATTACAAAGTTTTGTTAAAGTAATATATTCAAATTAAATAGTGTCTTATACTTTCTAGATTATATAGATACTAATTCACTTCCCCGTCACTTATTAGTTTAACGCAAAGATAACCTTGAGATATAAAAATAGAATATGAATAAGCTTAAAACATTGATAAGTTTGTCAACTGGATTTTAGCGCGAAAAGGTTTTAAACAAATTAAAAACCAGGCAATACAAACCCATTGAGTAAGCACAAATAGAAATTAAACTGCAGATTTAGTACAAATGGTAATGAATCTCGCTTCTGTATAGAATGACGTAAGTTAAAATTTTGACTGACATATAATATCGGATTATTGAGAAATTTATTTCAAAAAGAAAGCACAACAGGAATTATTTATATCTTCAGGATCATGCTTGTCACGTGTCAGGAGCTCATTTGCGAATAAATTGATACGCGGACACGCCACGTAAACGTTCAACGATTTTTTGGGCATCTCTATCTGCTGCACAGAACGCTACAAAGTTGTCTCCATTCGAAGAAATGAGGTACAAGGAATTAACCGAACCGTTCGATGTTAATCCTGCGCTAATCTTAACCAAATCAATGGGCTTAAGAGTTGAAATACAATATATTAGGGGTTTATTTGAAATAATAAAATGTCCAATAGTGAACTTACAGAATTTAATCTTTATTTTTAGCACAAGATATAGTAAAACTTAAATGTATATATATTCTCAATTTTAAATTTAATTCCATTTTAAAAATGTTTATCTTATTCGTACAAAAAATAAGTCCAATCGTTGTGCTACGAATAATTAATTTCCTTCTTAACTTTACTCGATATAGCTAGCTCTAGAAAATCTACTTTCACCATATGATACCACAATTTCAACCAGTCACAGAACCGAAAAAAATATTTATTTCGGAGGCGATTTTTGTCTCAAATCTTTAATCTGCTAAATTGCAAAATAAAGAAATGAGAAAAATACACTATAAGTAGCCGACGAGTTCAATTAGCAAGTTACCAAAAACTTTTAAACTAAAGCGTCAGAACTAACTCATATATCCATAACACTCAGTTACATGATCATAGAATTAATGATTATCGAAGTGGTAACAAATAATTTCGATTACAATGTTAATATTATATATATTTGAATTCAATTTATGATGGTCTCCGTAGTACATTTCTTTTTACCCGTAGCACTTGTATTGTTTTGTTATGAATTAATTTCTTTTGGCGATATCAATTTAATTATATATAAGTATATTTAATTTAAGAACCATTAATTGTTGGATTTGGAAGAAAAGAAGAAGAAGAAAATATTTTTATGGCATATGCCATGTCAAGAGTCAATTAGTTAAAGATACTTTTACATCACATCCAGTGTTCCACAATTTAATTTGAATACTTATTTATCTAATATTTGCATGTGCCATGTGCCATTAGATAGAGATATATGTTGCTCTCTATATGGCATTTATATTTCAATGAACATGATGGCTTTGCTTTTATATGTTTCTATCTTTGGATCCCATAAAACAAATGACTACTGAGTACTTAATTAAATTAGTCGATTATATATCATTCTGCATGAAAACTTGATGCAAGAGAACAAACCAAATGAAGGCACGTGGACTTCAACGTGCTTTGTGTAGAGCCATAAACAATCCGAGTCAAGCTGAATTTGTTTAAATTTGAGATCAACTTATTAACTTAATGAGCCAAAAAATATTACCGACTTGAGATCAACTCATTAAGTAATGAATGAGCCAAATTGACTCATTAACAACTCATTTAATAATTAATAGTATTTTATATAAATACTTTATATCAAAATTAAAAAAATCAAATGATAACAGATTTTTTTATATATTTCATAAAAATATTCAAATTATTACTTATATATTAAAAATCTATAATAAAATAATATAAAAATATTAATAATTTAACAAGTCTAATGAGGTTAACGAGCCGAGCCAGACCTAACTCAAACTCGGCTCATTATTTTAATGAGCTTAATGAGTGCGCCAAATTTAGCCGATCTCCAGTGAGTCACGAGCGAATCATGAGCTATGAATTTTTCTGATAGCCTAACTTTGTGTATCATGGTCCATGATGTGGTGTTAATAGAATAGAGTGATGGTATATTCAAAGAATGCAAATTTGATAAATCATTATTCTCTGCTGCGCAGCACCATAATCCTCATAATTTATGTCATTCTAAATCTCAAAATGATCCAAGAGATCATATGCTATGCTACACGGTGCTAAACACTAGAGTATAGAGATTCAAACTTGACTGTGTCCAATAGTTAATTAATATGTATAAATAAAAAGTTGATAATGGGATGTCTTAGAACAAAAAAAATCATGATTATTTAAGAATTTGGATCATACAAATGGGCACATCAAAATATTTGTTTTTTTATTACATGTACTGGCTATTTTATACGATAGTTATTTCTTTATCAGCACCACACATTTACAGTTTTCTTTTTAATCATGATGGTGGATTCATGTATGTGTATATATCTTGAGTATTGTTTTAATATAAAGCGTATCCTATGGTTTCATGCTAATATAAATGAAAACAATTCCAATGAAAATGCCATATAAAAAGGACAAAGAAAAGGAAATGTCACACACAGTATTAGAACTATATATACCTGAACAAATCAATTATATACCCACCCCCACCCCCTCGGTTTTAACCTATTTAAATACTAAATTGTTATCAAAACAGGCAAGTAAATTCAAATGACGCCTCAACATTCTTTTGGATTAAAAAAAAAGGTTTGGTTATAGAGGGCGCCTCTAGACTAAGAGAACAATATGTTTTTTGTTTTTCTTTTTTTGAATCAAATTAATGTGTTGTAGTGTTGTCTAGGGGTGTAAATGGGTCGGGTCGGGTCATCATTATTTTATTATTTTTTTTATCTCAACCGAACCTGATCCGATTATATTCGGGTCAAAAAATCTTGACCCATATCCGACCCTATCGGGTTACGGATCGACCCGATCCGTATAAAATAATTAAATATTTATTAATTATTCTTATATTATTTTAAGTAATTAAATATTAATTAATTTATAATTAATCTTAATTAGTATAAATTAATATATATTTAAGATTTAATTAGTACTAAATCATAAAATTACTTCAAAAAATATAATTAATCGAGTCAGGTCGAGTTGACCCGAACCCAACTCGATCCGATTCGGGTAAAAAAATTAGACCCATACATGACCCATTTATTTTGGGTCATATCGGGTCGGGTTGGGTCAATAATTGTCACCATTGTTGTTCTTGGTATTGTATTATTTTATTGTCAATTTGAAATTATTTGGCGGTGCCTAAATATTTTAAAATATATTTCTTTGTCATTTGATTTAGAGATTCCAATACATATGATCGCGCATGGTATACCGTAACAATTTTTTCATAAACAATGTCCTATATTGTAAAATGGAGATTTGATGTTCCAAAAAAAATAATTCTCATATATTATTATATAAATTATATAGTTTAAAAAATAAATAGAATATTTAAGTGCAGTGTGTGTAATTCTGGAGAACATAAGCATATCTGCGGTACTCAAATCACATTTATTTATTTAGTCAGTCTTAATTTTGTCCATAATGCATTGATTCTTTTTATTATTAAATTTAGCCTATGGGATAGCAACTTGTACAACTGTGCTGGATGCAACAGGTTAGTTAATGAAGTCAAAAGAGGCTTTCTATATAGAACTTAATTAAATCAAACTGATACCTTCTAGAAGCAGTTTGGGAGGGGAGCGGTTGATGCATAATTCATAGGCAATAGACCTATGATTTAGGATGCCTTTAACATATTGATAAAACAAACCAAGCAATTACAATAGTAAAAACATGTATAAAACGCAAACAATGAAAGCAAAGCATCAACGTGGAGACATATATTACATATACACAAGCCTAATTAATATAGCTAGTTAATTATACATTATAAAGAACTAATTGTAAGAATAATTTTAATTTGAAATTAAAGCACCATATACCAATTATTTGAATATCACAAATTCAAGCTTTAGATTGGAACCCCTTCATTATAGTTTCCAACTTGCACGTGATGCCGTGTCAATCCTGACTAGCACATGTACTCCCCCATCTCTTAAATAGTTTATAGTATGCAACTTACGTACCACCTTGCTTTTAACTAAATATTTATACAAACTAATTATTCTTTATGGTAAACAACATATATAAGATATAAACTAATTAGTGACTGATAGTTTGATATACAAACTTGTTTATGTTCTGAAGTAAAGATTTCATCATAAAGAGCACAATACAGAGAGTACTGTGGGCCCACAATACAGAGAGCAGTCTTGTATAAATTAAGTATATATTCCATAAAGAATAATTAATAGCAGTTCGTGTAAGCCTCTTCCATTCTATTCAACTACTAAATTCAATCATATGTTGTAGCAACAACGACACAACAATAATAGAAGACTTTTTTATTCAAAAAAATATAAAATAGGCTTTATATCTATGTTTTCAGAAAAAAAATTATAAAATATACTCAAATTTTGAATTAATTATAAAATTATGTCTACTCAAAATTTTGCCTTTCATACACGTTGTATGATAAGTGATAACAAAATAGTGTGCTTTTGTACTAGAGAGTTAGAAATAGATATATGGGCTAAGATCCATCTAGAGTAAGGCCTTCTTATAGGCCCAAATGTGTTAGAGGAGCTTTCAGCCACATTTAATTCGTCCTTTTGGGTCTACAATTAGTTAAAGTTTGGGGTTTCATGTTTTGAAAAAGGAGTCTTAAACTTAGGTACTCAATCCAATCCAGGGATAAATATTAAAACTACTACTTAAAAATAAAAAAAAATGGTATCTTATGATTAATTTCATATACATGCTAATTAACATGCAGTTTGGATTCAAGGCTCTGTTAATCTGTTGCACAATTTACTTGGGTACCCCTAATTCCCTACTAATAATGCATATATAGCCACATGAAGAAAAGTGACAGGCTTTTGGGCAAAGCAAATAAAAGTTAATAAAGGTGAAAAGCTCCCTCTTTAATCTTTTTTTATCTTCTCTCTTTTCTTTTGATTTGATGCAAAAATTAACGGCCCACCGATTAGGCCTGCTCTTGCTTTTAGGCCTAAAGCACAAAATCATAAAGGCCCACTTTATCCTTTGTTAAGCATGTGTCAGCTTTGCTTGGATTCACAAAAACTGAGGTTGACTACTTAATGATCCTGCATGTTATATATTGCCCCCAATTTTGCAAATTTACCCAAACAAAAATAGACCACACATTTTCGATCAGCTTTATAATATTTTTAAAATTCACATTAAAAGCTTTACATGTTTTTAATTCATTCAGCTTCAACGGTTTGGATTTGTCTTTTTCATGAAATGGATTCAATTGACTTTTTAATTAAGGCTCACTACTGATCTTGGTGAGTTTAAAAATATCCTAACTTCACGAGTATAATTTGTTAGAAATTATTTGATAATATTTAAATGGAAATCCGAGTATAAAAAAGAGTGAAAAGTTCTATTCTGAACTTTCAAAAGCAATCCCCTGCTAACAGTTAAAAGGTCCATAAATTAAATAATTAATACAGACACACCTCAATATTCAAATTTCACAAGGGTACATAAGAATTAAAGTGGCTCAACCTTCTATATTTAGTTAAGATGGTTTATGTGTCGGTTTAACTTTTAATAAACATTTCTTGCGGCCATGGACCACAAAAAAGGGGCATCCTTTAGTAAAAGATGTCTTAATAAGTACCTGCAATTTGCTTTTAGCTTTACTCATCAAATCAGGTATTATACCTCAAATAAAAATCATATTAACAGTAAACTAAATATGAAAGCACCTCATTGGCATCAGCTGAAACTTAATTTTTTTTTTTGTGTTATATATTGTTATGCAATTTCATTTGGTTCACATACCTGACATGTACCTTTAAACTCTCTCTTATATTTTTCTTCTATGGAAATTATCTTAGCAATTTATAGGTTAAATGAATCAAAAGGAGAGTTTTCATTTCATTATCATTTTTGGTATATATTCATTGTAGCTTGTAGATGAATATTTATTCCATGGATCTCTTTTCTTTTGCAAATTGAACCATGACTAGACAAAGAATGCACTCCTTTCACACAAGTGCAAAACTGAGGAGTGGAAGCACAAACTTCGGATACCTTATCTCAGAATTTAGTACAACTACTACTACTAGTTGTTGTGTCAATGTTATACAAATCAGAGCGTAAAAAGGATGGCTTCTTTTTGTCCCTAAACAAACCCAACAAGAAAAATGTTTGTTTAGCAACTAGGCATGGAATAGACATGATGAGAACGGTGAGAGAAAAAATTCTAGAAAGTCAAAATATTGTCAGAGATATAGAACATGTACACTGGACAATAGGTGCAATTGTACATAAGGTCAATTCTCAGACAGCATGACAGGTGCAAATATATACACCTATATAGAAGTGGTTCACATGGCCAACTAGCATATATGTAGAGTCCAATTTAACTTTTTATCTATTTTTTTAAAGAAACCAATTACCAAATAACAAGGAACAAAGAATGAATGGAAGAAGACAAAGGTGGGAGCATCATTTCCTGGAAGAAAGCCAGGCATGGGAGATGACATTTTCAGACGTGCTTCCTCCATTCCATACCAATTTGATATCAATAATTATTTTGAATATTTACTTTGAAAAAGATGAAGCCCACTCAGTAAATGATTTGACATATATTATACTTGAGTATTTTACCAACAATATAGTTGACACAAATTCATATATGAAATGAAGCTGTTAATATTCTCCCCTAGCTGAGAGAATTTGACTATTAATTTTTAAATTAGTTCAATGGCCCGAGTTCGGAAACAAATTGATTCAGTACACTGTTGAGTAATTCTACTGTAGGTTCAGCACAAACTCCTAAAAAATGACAAAATATAGATGCACAATGTTCTGGTAAAAATTATAAATCGCTGGCTGGTTGTATTTTTCTTCTAATAAAATCTTTGTAGATTTTGATTCTTGAAAAATGATTACACTCAACTGTATTTATAGATTTTAGTTTACAAAACGCTGATACCAATTAAGATATATTACATATCAACAAACAAATCAAAGTCCCAACAGCAATAAGTTCATCATATTAGAGATGTGGAAAAGAATTTCAACAAAAATGCACACAATCAAATGGATGTCTCCAACACCGTTGATAATTGAGAGGAGAAAAAGTCCAGAGAAAGCCTGATTCCAAGGAAACACCACATAGACAAAATCATAATCATGGCCATTAAAAGGTGAGGTATGGACAGTGGAGGTCCCCCACGCACACACATACACACAAACACACCCATTTCACCACCCAAAAATGAAAAGAAAATTAGAAAAGAAAAGGTAAACGCAACAACATGGTCAGAGGTTTGTAGTAGCATGCAATTTGTCTAGGTGTGAGAAGGAAAAGCCTGCATGGAAGAATCACTGCTCTACTACTACGCTATGTGCAATATATAGCCCAATACCATGCTCCATTTTGACAATTTATGATGTGTTAACTTCACCTTCCAACCTTTTTCAGGTGCAGCTAGAGGGTTTTTCAGATCGGTAGTTTTGGGGCTTTGGGTCTGGTATGAGACCGTTGGATCGGTATTGGACGGATCCGATGGATTGCAAGATGTTCAATTTTGATCTCTTCTTTTGTTTCTTTGATTTGTACATTTCAGTTTAGCAAAAGGCCAGAGGAACAATCTGAAAGTAAAGAAAAAAGTTCAATGGCAAAATATGTCGTTTTTGTTTATTATGTTGACGTATGAGGGAACTGAATATGTTAAAAGCAGACCAGAAATTTGAAATTAATCAAATTTCAATCTGACTGGTGCAGATCAAGATTCCCCAGTTTCTACCAGTATTAGATATTAATATTAGGCTTGACAATAACCAAAAACATAGATGCTAGTATCTTACGATTTAAAATACGAATCTTACGATACGATAAGATTCAGAGGCTAATAGATATGAATTTTATGATACGATATAATTTATATACCAATAGATATGAATCTGCACTTTGTATCTATAAAGAGAGAATTTGCATGAATCCTAAACGAATCACTAATAAATTCTAACTCGAAAATAAATGGCACTCTAAAAATATTGAATAAAAGTATAAAACTATTTTTTCTAATATATTAAATAAAGGGTTAATCTTCCGACAGGTCAATGAATATTGATGTTTATTCATATTTGGTCACTAAACTTTTATTTATCCATTTTTAGTCACTAAACATTAATGTTCATTCATATTTAGTCACTCTCATTAGTTTTTTCATTCAAAAATAATTGAAATGAAATTATATTTGTTGGCAAAAATAATTGAAATGAAAAATAGATAAATAAAATGAAATTATATTTGTTTTTCTATTAGTTTTTCAATTATTTTTAAACGAAAAAATAATGGGAATGACTAAATATGGATGAACATCAAAGTTTAGTGATTAAAAATGGATAAATGAAAGTTTAATGACTAAATATAATTAAACATCAAAATTGAGTGACCTACCACAAAATCAACCCATTAAATAAATATGTATATTAAATTTCTATTTGGTATTTCATTCTAAAAATATATATTGAATTTATATGTGATTGTTTGGAAGAAAATATTTCTTTGTTAGTACTTATGTTATTTGAATTACCATAGAACTATAATAAGAGTAATGTTCATATCATAGTTGTGATAGTATTATGTACAAATGTAATAAAATATTATATTATAGTGATTCTCAAATAGAAAAAAAAATATAATATGTCTAATTAGTTATTTTAGCTTATTTAAAGATAAATTTAGTGTATCTTAATGATAAAATACGATACGTGATATAAAATATAATGATTCACGATACAAAATGTGTTTCAACATCTATAGCCAAAAAAAAAAGATTTATTTAGTTATTTTTCCATATTTGCCTATTTGGCATGAGATTCACTTTCAAAATGCTTAAAATGATTCATACCCCCTTCGGAATTATCATCAATAAAGGGATTAAATTAGCAGCAACTATTTGCACATGGAGTTTGTCTATCTGCCTCACACTTTCCACAAAGTATGAAACAACACAATGTACTGTTGCTTTCTTGCCCAAAATAAAAAAATGTGACATGCCTAGTACGGTAGTACCGGTTTGTACAGGTGCAGTGATTACAGAGTAATACACAGCTTGCATGGTACTATTACCAATGCTTCATGGCACCAGGTTTAGCTAGGATTGCAAACGGATGAGATATGGAAAGATAATATTTTTATTGTATTCATATTGGTTATAATTTTTTAGATATGGATAGTTTCGGATACGAATATAGATCGGATATTCAATGGATACATATATAAATACGGATATATTTCGGATATTAAGTAAAAATATTATATATACCATTAAAAAATAATTACATATTATTTTTGATAGAATTATTAATTATAAAAAATAAATATTAATTATCATTATATTAGTAGTTCAAATGTATCAATGAATTATTAAAAAAACATGATACACTAGCATCAATTATATATATAATTAGTTAGATTTGTAATGTATGCAAAAAATATAATTAAAAATATATAATGAGATTTTTTTTCAGGTATATATTCGGATAAAATCGGATAATATCGGATCGGATATCTTCGAATAATGTCGGATATTGACAAATAATAGCTAAACGGACGGTAATAGCCAAACCGTATCTATATCCGTTAAATTTTTTCATATACGGATACGGATACGATACAGATCGGATAATTTTTGTTATTTTTCGGATCGGATCACGGATAAAATCAAATATTTTACTATCCGTTTGCAACCCTAATTTAGCCGTTTAAGACAGTTTTTTTTATTTGAAGAAAAAATCATTTTTTTCTCAAGACCTAACAAGATAATTGTTTTTACCCGAATTAAAAGGGTCCTAGATAAAATTTTTGATCCTTTAAAGAGGCTAAATTTTTATATAGATCCATTTATATTTTATCACATTTTACAAGCGCAAAACATATATATATATATAGGGACTGATATAAAAAAATATATCATGCTAGATCTCAAAGGAAAACCCTGACGAACTAGTAATAAAACAACCAATCTTTATGAAAACTCATGAAACTCACTTATTGCTAGATCTTGAGAAACAGATTTCGCTTTTTCTAAAAAAACGAAACTCTGTTTCAGAATTTGCACATTTCACATTTGACATAATTCAGTGACTGATTTTTTGTACCGATCAGTATTCAGATAACAAAGAATTAATAGAATTATATACCAGTACTTGCATCGATGAAAAAGCCACAACAACATAAAAGAATTTGCACATTTGGATAGACACCTCTAATATTGTTAAACAAGAGTTCTGCAAACAACAATACAAGCCACAAAACATCAGCATATTGAAACAACAATATCAGACATTTACACAAGCACAACTCAACTTGCATACCGACAAAATACTTAAAGACACAGATGTAGTAGTTTTCAAGTCCCTAATTGATTTTTGCAAACTACAATAGATAAAGATTTGTGGAACAAACAACAAACCACAAATCACAATTAATATAATAAGACAAATAATCCGACTTGTTAAACTTCCTTTCTTTCTATCAAGGCGTCTTCACAGTTGTTGCTCTAGTTCTGGATCTTGACCCTTGGAGCTACACAAAATATATTTTTTTTGCATTTAATACTTTATACGGTGTTGTACTGGTACAATACTCAACTAAATTCCTACTTAAAAATAAATCATACTAAGTATTGGTCCCTAAAACACAACTGATACACTATACAAGTACCGACCATGACTGACCCAGAATTGTAGTATCAAAGAGCTGGCATTTTTACTCATTAACTATCGTGAGCATCTCCTTCCTTTCTACTAGATGAAAATAAAAGGTAAGTTATGAATTGAAATGAACAGCAATTTGCATGTGCAATGGAAAGAGGTCAAAGAGCTCTGCAGTAGCAAATAGGTAACAGAGAAACCAGGATTACTGAGAAGACAAAAAATAGCCAACTTGCAGTAGTGCTTGACAGCTTTGGTAACACAATAAAAGGAAGGAACATAAAAAAGATATACCAAGTCCAATTGCATCTGAACCCTTCATTATCTTCAGTTTCTTGCAAGATTCAACAAACATCCTGTAATCATAACAAACATACTCCATTAGTAATCATAAAATGCAGATATTGGTAATCAGGTACCACTGCTAACTATTCTTATACTGTACCAATGAAGTTAGATAGCCACAGATGCCAATCTTTAAGAACAGGTACTAACAAGAAAATTATGATATCAATGCATAACCAGTTGGAACTACCAGTACAAGAGTTGGTTTGGTACTAGGACAAACCTACTGTTACAGTAACACCAGTATATTATCTTTAAGGAGAAGTGAAAAAAGGACATACACCCAAGGGACGTCGCCAACAAGCATCCAGTCACCATCTTTGTCTTCATAAGTGAGCACATACTCTGACTTGTTCAGCAGGTCTTTGGTTCGTGTATCCGAATGGGCCTCATCTTTGCTTCCGCCTATAAGGCCACATCAACAAAAAATGGAAACTCTAATTCTAACTCACTTAAAAAAACTGCTTTGTTTACTGTGGGAATAAAATAATACTTTATACATATACTAAACAAATTTCAAGACACATGTATAAACTTTTATACATGACGGGACATATCTCTGTAGTCACTTTGTATCATCTATTGTCCTCGTCAATAAAATTAGAGAGGTAATCTTAAGTACACATCACCAACAAAATCCATTTAAAACTACTACATTAATGTTACCCTCTCCATTCCCATGTAGTTGAAATGATGCCCAAAAGGGCCAAACAACCCCTGCCTTCCAAGCATCTTAAAAAATGATAAATAGAAAAGGGCATTTTGAGTAGTTTCCACATATCAAAATTTTCTGCATGTCATTGAGTGGCATACAGTACATAACTTATTTTCCACACACGATATTTGGATGCTTTGCAGGGAGTAAACATAGTATAATCTAAAAGATGCAAAATTTTAAAAAGATAAAAGGAAGAAAGATCTGACTGCTGGTAAAGCCACTGAACATCTTCTCAAGTGCAATTGAGAGCTCCTTGTAGCCGCCATAGAGCTTCAAATCGACCTTGCGGAGATAGGGGGCCCCGTCCATGCTGACCTTGACATAAAGGCAGCCGCTGGAGGTGTTCTGTTTTGGTTCAGGGGCTGCAGAGGACGCCTCGTCCTTGGTTTTCACCTGGGTTGTGGTAGTTGCCATAGTGTTCTTGCGGTAGCTACGAATTGGTGGCCATCCCACCACCCGCGCCCTGGTTTAGACATGCAGTTCATAAATCAAATAATTAATTACCTCCAAAGTTTTTTGAGTATTTACGAACAAGTTGTCAATGCTTCAGAATTTATTGAAGTTTATATTATAGGTACATTGGTCATTATTTCCATGTTCTGAACTTAGTTTTGCATTCATGTGTTGTTCCAAATAGCCAAAATAAATAAATAAATCATGGTAGTGAACTGAAAAGAAATCTTAATCAAGTGTTATTTACAGAATAGAAAATTATTTACAGTAATTGCCATAGACCTTTTGATATCTGCATTTGCAAAATATCAAATTATGGCAAAAACCCGAGAAAGAAAGTATCACATCCACTTAATAAGAACAGAGAACGCCATTTAAACACGCATATAGAACATTGTGTACTCTGAAATAGCTCCAAAGATTATTTTATGTGAGGAAAAGATAAAGTGGCATGATTTGGGCACTTTGAGAAAAATTATGAGAGGGTTTATACGCATTACATGTCAAAATAACCCCTCCATATGCTTTCTCAATTCTGATCCAGAAAAAATACAGTATCAAGGCTAGTTTCAACCAAAATTTAGAAAATAGGCGGTAGACATTTTCATATTATTTTTGTTGACAAGTATTCAGGATAATTATTGGGTTTTAGAGGTTTGTAGTGGTGCCCTTAATGCAATTACAATTAACACGGTACCTTAAAATCACCACCAACTTTATGTAATTTCTGCAATAATATACTATTAGCATGATTGTTACTCCCCAAAAATACTTATCTAAATCACATATTTTGTAACATTTCAATAAGTAGATCCATGAGCCCACCAATCGATTAGGAAAGTAATATAAACTCGAATACATTTAAACATAATACTAAACGGACAAAATAAAAAACAAAGTTAAAGCAAATGTAAACTATCAACCTTTTACAAATTACAATTATAGAATTCAGTTAAAAAACCAGAAAATTTACATAAGTTTTATTTATTATTTAATTAATTGGAACAAGGGTTCTATCGTCATGAATAAAATCAAAAACCAAATTATTAGTCGCTCCAAACTTCTAGCCTTCGTTAAATTACAAAAAATAAACTCGATATGTACGTAAACATTGGAGAGCCAAAAGAAATGGATTCAATAGCAAAAAAAAATAATAATAATAAAAAAAAAAAAAAGAGAGAAACCAAGTAAAAAGGAGGTAAGAAAAATTCACCATGCAAACCTACTCAATCAAGAGGATCCTAAGAATCCATAAAATTTCCAGTCAAATTAGAAAACAAGAAATGCATCTTCCTCCCAGACCAGAACTAACCAACGCGCTCGGAAAAAAAAAATCAACGCCAACTTTCGGAGAACTTTTCTTAACAGTAAATTTTTAAAAACTTTAGGAATTAAAAAAAAAACCAACAATTTCACTGAGCACGAAAATGTTAAAAAACGAATGGATTAATGGGAAAAAAAAAGCTTACTTTGCTGGACCTTTCTCCTTGGCAGCGTTAGCCTCGGCCTTGGAGCCTGACCCAGCAACAGAGCCGGCATTCGAGAACAGGACGCCTCCATGTTCCCTGAGACCAGAGGAGTTGTCAATGGCGTCGGAGAATCCTCTTTTGGCACCAACGGAGGCGAAACACTTGGTTGGAAGCAGATCCAAGGTAAGCCCCACTTTCTTTTCTTGCGGCTCCGAGCCTGGTAACCCCAGCCTCAGGCTCAGTTCCGTTTCCTTCAGATCCTCTCCAGTGGCAGCGCCGCCGCCGCCTCCGGCGAAGTGGTGGTCCAGTGGTGGTGTCATCACATCGACACAACGGTTGGTATAGAGAGAAAGAGATTGGGTTGGGAGAGAAGGTTCCTGTAATAGTGTAGTTGTAGTTGTAGTGCTCTCTTTTTCTTCGTTTTATTTTCGCATTTGTTGCTAATTGACTGATTTCCTTTTCTCTAATTAATTAATTAATTAAGGTACTTGTCGGAATATATTAACACTTAACTGGCTTTGTTTTAGTTAGTAACAAAAAAACCCCACACAAACACTGCCCGTTGAAAGTCAGAGTCAAGATAAATTAAACATGGTGCAATGGTAGATGCATGAATTTGCTGTTGTTTATTAACAAATAAATGGTGAATAATTTTCATTGCCCCTTTATTAGGGCTGCACTAGTGGCTCAGCTCAGGTTCGATTTAGGTTTGAGCTAATCTGACTCAAGCTAAAATGACTTGAAAGCTAATTTCGTTCGAGTTAATCTAGTTCAGTAGTTAAATGAGCCGAGTTTGAGTTAGTTGGCTTGGCTCATGACTCGACTCAGCTTGAATAAAAAATTTTTTTTTTGCCGAACTCTAATCTAATAACTCTTCTTTCATTATATCTCATCATCTCATCATGTCGTAGCGGTTTAATGATGTCTTTTACTCACTCATAATTAGATTCTTATATCTGACTTGATAGTTTTTTGTTGGTCCATCCATTTAAATTAATGCAGCAAAAATATCATTGAAAATATAATTTGTTGATATACTAATTTTGTATCAACTCTCATATCAATCTTTTAGATATACCAACTTTATAGTTTATAAATGTACTAAATCTAGATGTCAAATTGAATCAACACACATACATTGACTCGTGAGTTAGCTCACAAGCTAGTTCGAATAGTAACGAGTCGAGTTTGAACTAGATTTTTCAGTTCGAAGCGTTTTATGAGTTCGGCTCGACTCGACTCGAATTTTCATAAACCGAATTTAAATTCAGCCCAACTCAACTCAACTCGACTCATTTACCGTCCTAGCCTTTATAATGCTTTTCATTAAAAACAAAGGCTTGTCACTCATGTGACAAAAAAAAATCTTCCAAATGCAGGGATGACAACAACAATTTCCAAACATAAACATGTTATAGTCACAACCTTTCTGATAAAAGCTGATTACTTTTTAGACATCACCTTAATATAAAGCTAATGCTGTTAAAGTTGCTAATGTCAAACAATTTACTACTTAGTACTCACTAGTTACAACTTACAAGTGGATTAGCTAAAATGAAATATCACCACACAAAATGTTACACGGTCTTATGTGTAGGAGATCAAGGGAGGGGCTCATGGCCGACATGTGGCCGGACTTCCCTGCAGACCTCTGCGGTGACTCAGGAAATGTTTCTTTTCTATTTCATTAATTAGTAATTAATTTACTCTTAATTGAACCTCCTCTTTCCTTTATTTCAAAATTATAAAATGTGAAATTCAATATGTCGAACTGAATAGTTCATATATGACATCTCAGTGTATGTATATTTAATATGCGAATTATATATATAAATATGTATTTTAAAAATATAAAATATTTTAGTTGATTATATATTTTAAATTTTTTTAATATAAAATAAAAATATAGTAAGATTTTAGTATAATTTTAAAATTTTACATGAAATATATTATATAATTAATTTTATAAATTTACCGTGATAGAATTTTAAAAATGTCATACACTATAGTAAGATATTATATGATTAATTATGCATTCGGCGTTGCCATTTTAAAACAATATTTTATTCTAATTAATGGTACTATTAAAACCTATTATTTTATCTAATGATCCTACTAAAAGTAATTGCTGATATGACCTTTCTCAAGTGCTTTTCGTCGGGCCTTTTTGCATTTACACTTATGAGAGGTTTACATCATTTTCACTTATGAGAGGTTTTCATTTTACATGCATGGGGAAATTATTTAGAATGGATTGTGCGGTGCATAACTGCATACCTTGAGGTGGTGAAGAAAGAAAAGAGTCTGATCGCCAGATGAACAGCTGTATATATTAAAATGTCAACTGTGACGAATTGGTCAAAAACTTAATTTAATATTTTTATTTTTCCTGTATTTTGTTTGTTTCGTACAATGCAATAGAATATACCTATTTGTGTGAATATCAGCTTTCCTTTTGCAGCCGTTTGTCGAATGTCAAACCTTTTTATTCTAGAACTTATTTCAAATATTCATTTCTTAGGATATTGTCAACGTTAAATTTCTCTGTCCTAAGACGCGTAAATTTATTCCGTTGAAAAATGCTAAACTTGCATGATTTCGCTATTCTAAAAGACAATTGGAATAACCAAAGAGAGAAGAGATAAGTTACCTTTTATAGAAGTTTTATTGTATTAAATTTTACTATGCAATTTCCAAATAGAATTCTTCAACTACTCTTCATACAAGTTTTTTATATACAGTTCGATTATATCTTTCCGAATGTTAGATTCTAGTACCTTTTTTCTTGATCTATGAAGAGAAGGAATCATGAGAACAATGGTTATTTTGTCAACTGTAAATAGTGAATTTTTAAATAAAATTAAAAAGTATTGTTGTAAATGATTCTCAAAAATATATTTAGAATTATATTTGTCAATTTATAAAATAATCACAAAAAAATAATTTTTTTAGTATGTTAAATGTAAAATATTAAGGTTTAAGAGAAGAATAAAGTTTAGATTAAGTTAGATTTATAATAATAAAGTTAACTAAAATAATTTTCAGATTGAAACAAAGAAAATGAAAGCATTATATCCTAATCGTTGCAACGGATGATCTCAGAACTTTTTTTAGTATATTTCAGGCAACAATCGTTATAATTGTTAATATAATCATTATAATGAAATAAATTAAAATCTATTCAGAACTTGTCCAAAAGTTACCAGAGTGTAACTAGTCCATAACAGTTGTAATTGATAACCTTCCATTGCAACGGTTGTAGTTCTGTTACAACTGATAGTTCAAATATCTTTCAGCTTTTCACAACACGATTAGTGTTCTGTTGTAACTGTTATAAGTTCTGTTATATCTGATACTTCAAATTTATTTAGCTTTTCACAATAATTGTAATGGTTATACAACCATTATGCAACGAATATGACTGATTTATTGCTTATTTTATTGTCTAATTATAAAAGATAATGTTTTTCTCTCAAAACAAGCGATTTTTCACAACTATATCTTTGAGAAACCTTAGCCGTCACTATTAAACCTTTGAAACTTTAAAAATATTTTATTCTAATTTCAAGATTATTTTACTAAATTAACCTTTAATAGATTAGATTAGAGTAATTGTTAAGTATTTTCTCCTTCGTGAGATTTGTTCTTCCTAGAGTTGTTGTCATCATTATTTTATTGGTTGACGGTTGTTCATTTACTTGGTATAAGAGACCGAAGGATCATGATTGTACGAACAATTATGGTTTTTAGTGACTACGCGTAATCAATGTTGTGATTGTGGGTCCCGAAGACGTAGGTTCATTATAGTCGAACTATGTTAATTTCTGTGTTCTTTCTATATAATATTTTTAATTACTATAAAACTAATCCAAAGTTCTTCTATTCCGCATTATCGGTGCCATTAGAGACAACAAAAGATATTAAAGATCATATAAATAATATTATAGCACAAATAAATTATCATCAGGCAAATACAATACAACTTAAATATTATTTCAAAAATTGTCGAGAATTTTTAACGCTCATTAAAATTTTGTGTCATTTAACGGACAGTAAAGCATATATTTAAAACAAACATATTCTATAGACATAAATTGATAATAATATAAATTGTATCATTGAATTGTGATCAACCTCCAAAATTATATATATAACACTAATCTATAGGCATATCTCAAGCTAGCCAAGCTCCAGATCATATATTCAAGTAAAGAAACATGAAATGAAATATATATCTCAACTCACAAAATACGAACCGCGCATGCGCATATATATGCAAAAGCGCTTTTTCTGTGCATGTGTGTCGTCTCCGTTTTAATAACTGAGGTTGAAAATTTCAAAATTCACACCAAAATTTTCAACTCTTTTGTAACCATTGCCGGCGTGTGCTTGACTGAAGCGAGAAAAAGTAATAAGCATTGCTACACCAACCCAAATTGAACCCCTGAGCAACAAAATACACCCATAACATGACTAATATGCAGAGCCATTTTAAATGGAGTTGTTATTTTTTTGTACTGACTCAAATTTGCATAACATGATTCTGTCACGTGTAAAAAGAATTTTCATAACCCTAAACTAGTCTATTGAAATAACGAATGACAAATGAAATTTGTTCTATTAGTTCTGAAAATTTGAAAATTATCTCTAAAATTTTATTTTCGTTAGAGCTCACAATCTGAATTCAATGAATTCACTTCCCTTCCTTCTTTTCCCCTCTTACTTTGATAGAGTACTTAATTTTTTTCAGGAAAAAATTATGAATTATAAAATACTTTAGCATCATACTTCACAAAGGAGGAAGGAAGGGAAAACAAAATTACTGAATTGGATAAGAGAGTAAAATTTTACATTTCGATTTAGAGATAAAAATTTAATGAAATTTATATATATAATTTTCTCTCCTCCCTTCTTCTCTCTCCTTCTTCCTTCAGTTTTCATAATTATGAAACAAATAAATTTATTTGAATAGTTAAGATTTTGTCCGGGTAGCATTCTTCCCCCCATTCCTCTGCCTTCTTTTGGAGCATAAAGAAGAGAGGTGATTAAGTTCCTCCGTTAAACATAATTCTATTGTTTTACCGTTTTAAAATATAATCGTAATACTCTCATTTTCATAGACTAGTTTTTTTTTTTTTAAAAAAAAAACAATCTATGTGATCGTATCATCCGCCGTAAAAAAAATGCCAGCAACGATGTTATAATTTTACACCATCATATTAGTTTTTAACAGCTCAGATTTAAATGCAGGGATTAGGGCTGTAAATAGAATGGATCCCAACGGATAGTGTTGAAATTATATTTGTATTCGCTTCCTATTTGACAAATACATATATTAAATAGATGTTAGCTTCAAAACCAAATCAGCTTTAAACGAATACGGATACGAAGCGGATATTCAACGGGTAAGGATTTTATAATGAATATGAAATAAAAATTAATGTATATTATTAATAGTTATGCATATATAATAAAAATAAGTACTTGCAATGTTAATATTTATAATAATAATATTGTATCAAATAAAAATATTGATAAATAATACTATTTTATAAATAAATTTTAATAATATATTCGAATATGAATGATATATTTTTAGATAATTTTCAGATATAGAGCCTAACGAAACTGATATTATCTGCTCAGTTTACACTGCTATCAGAGATCATTGCTTTATAGCGGAATCCATTCATCATAAACATACATTTTTATGGCATGATTGATGATTCCGTCATAGAAAAAAAAAATATGGCAGCGGATGTGAATTCCAACATATGAAGTAACTGGAAAAAAAAGCTCCATGTTTTAAACAACGTCCTTTTTAGTGGTATATTTATTCAGACAATATCTCTTAACCTGCGAGTTTCTTAATATGCTGTTGTGCATTTTTTGTTTTGTACATGGTAGTCACCACTCACCAGAAAAGCCTCATTTTTTATATTATTATCTTGTAGGATTAAAAACTGAGCAAATTGAGAAAACACGCTCCATACAACCCAACTTCACATTTCTTACTTGTTGCTACCCGGCTGTTCGCAAAATGCCAGAATCCGTAAAAGATTCTTAAGCTAAGTAATCAACAATATTTTTGTTACATAAAAAAAAATGTTAAAATCGATGCAACATGGAACATATTTAGCTTTGGGTATTCGAAATGTTTGGTCGGGGTGGTCAGAAATGTAAAAAATAAATTGTCTTCTACTCGACAATTGTTAATCAAAATCTTATGAAATATATATATATATATATATATATATATATATATATATGAAAAATAAATTACTCTTGACAATTGTTAATCAAAATCTTATGAAATATATATATATTCATCCTTTAAGCACGATGAAATATATATGACTTCTAAAATTTATTTTGAAGGAAATCAAAACTATGAAACACATGGATCGTACAATTCTTTTAACATAGATTAGTTCTCCGTATGAAAAAGCAAATCTAAATAATTTAACTTTTGCATGTGAATAGAGCAATCTGCATCAAATTTAACTACTTTGTCATAGTTATTTGGTGTTCACATTTTAACTTTAAAAGTCTTTCAATAAATGAGGGCTCAATGAAAAAAAAAAAATCAAAATTTAAGACAATCTTACATGTCAATACAATACGTACGGAGCATGTGGTGCGTGTCAGGATATATTAGACATTTGTCTTCTTTTGTCAACTCAAGGAATATAGCCAAATTTATCATACTTTTATTAGTCGTTTGAAAAAAAAAACGCATATATAACTGAAGTAAAATCATAATACCAAATTATGCCCCTCCGTAAAAAAAAAAAGAGATTCCTCCATCTTTTATTTTAAGATGTGATTGTTAATTTTCTTCTGTCTAGAACAAATTAAGATGAACATGTTTTTGCATGTAAAATAGTAATGGTGTAAGTGCCTTAAATCAGCCCAAGTTGTGATGGTCTGACAAAATTTTCAGACCGTCCAACTTTGTCCGGATTATATAAATATCATTCAAACTCTAATTGTGATGATTTAATACTATATACACATTAGTCTTTATAAAATTGAATTTAATCTAAATTTTCATAAAAAAAATTAATAATATTTTGAGTGTAATTAATTATTTTGCACAGTGCTTAACTATTTACCTAAACAAGTCATGAAGAATATTATTCTATTATTTTATTTTTTTCTCGTTAAAAATAGATATTAAACTTTAAATATTATTGATATTTAAACGAAATGAATCTTCTAAAAGGCCACATTCATCACAACTAGTAAGAAATTTTTTAATTAGTATTGAGAGCAAGGAGCCAAATAATGAAATAGCTACAATACAATATTATCAGTTTTAACCACTTAAAAAGGAGGGATCCTGAGAATGGGTTATTTTAACATTCATGGTAATGGATTTTTAAATAAATACAAAAATATTAAAAATATAAGAAACAAATATAGATATGTTAATTTACTTATAGATTGATAGTGTTTTAAATTTTATACAATTTTATTATTGTTTGATAGTTCATTAAAGACCATAAAAATTTTATAAAATTTTCATCGGTATCAATTCAACGGTACTTGATGGATTATCAAACAATAATGAAATTGCATGAAATTTTAAATAAATAAAAAACTTATTCATAAACTTATTTATTTTAAAGTTTTAATGTTTATTTAAAAATTTATTATCAAATTTATCAAAATAACTAATTGTCAAGCATCCCTCCCCTTAAAAAAAGTGCCTTCATCCGTGTCCTATCTAGTCTTTTGAATGTATATTTTTGATCGATCGAATAGGGCAGGAATACTACTGGTTGAATTAATTAAACGAGCATTTGAATTTCATCGAGAAATATAATCAAGCACAAGATATCAAGGGAGATTTTGTGTTGGCACGGACACATGCACATGCGTGAGCTGGTTTAGTACGACCGACATCAAGTACAATTTTTTTTCCTTGTCATTTAAATTATGTCGCTTTATTTATCTTGCATTCATGCTTGCATGCACCGTATTTAAATAAATAAATAAATAACACCAGTATTATTATTTGTTAAGCCTCAACGTTTGCTGTCATTTGAGTAGCGGGTTGCAAAAACAGCACTCATGTCTGTTAAGAATTTAAATGGTGAATTCTTTTGATTACCAAGATTAAGAAGCAACAAATATGAAGAAGGTTTTCAGATTAAATGGAAATTAAACATTTTAAGATAACATATATTCATGGGCGGAACTACACTGAGGCCAGTGGGGTCACAGGACCCCACTCAAATTTTAATAATCTTGATTATACATTAAAATTTTTGAGGGATTAGATGAATTTCTAAGTAATTAAAAAATAATGACCCCACTCATTTGTATAATAATTCTAAAGATGACCCCATTGATCCATTTTATTCTCTTTAATTTAAGCTCATTTCAAAATGTAATTACCCAAAATCTTAGTTCGCCACTGCATATATTGCCTCTTAAAAAGTTTTAGTAAATAAATTATTCCTCTCTTTATTTTGATATACATTTAATCTTATTCATCTCGCTCGCAATAAGAATTGAGGAAAAACATTTTCAATTTAAAATACTTACAAGAATTTCTTATTTGAATTTCATACAAGGAGCCTCGTAATAATTTTTTTTCATACCAATACCGTACATGAATGTAATACTGTTTTTGTGTAATTTTAGTAGCTTTGTTGGATCTTTTTAATTTTTATTTTTGGTTCCCAGAATCCATCCAAGATTTACTTTTTCTACACCTTTTTCATCCGATTCCATGTGCATCTTTCCAAAGATTTACTACAAGTTGCCAAAATTTGCTCCAACATTTATTGTGCGTCAATGTCAAAATTTCTTGTCTCGCCCAATACAGCTTTGTCATTTTGCTATATATGTGTCACATCCTAGTTGCCAATGAACTGTCTCTTGATGCGCGTACTAACAAGTTAGTAATTGGAGAAGTATTTGGCTAGGTTAAAAATTTAATATTTAAATATAATACAGATATAGATTAAAAATTTAATGTTCGAATATAATACGGATATAATTTTAAAATAATTTATTTTATATAATATAAATAATATATATTATAATGATAAAATATTGAAAACATATTACAAACTATAAAATTTTATATAAAATAATATATAATATATTTTTTGTTGAATAATTTGTGAATAAAATATTTTTTTGATCAAAAAGTGTATTGTATATTAAACTGACGAATTATTCGTGAAACATCCGACTATAGATGAAAATAAATTATTTATGAATAACTCGTAAATCTTATTACTATGTTAATGTGCCAATTTTTAATTGAATGTAACAAGCGTTGTATATATCATTTGATTTCATGTGGTGTTGGTAAAATGGAAGGTGGAAATATCCTTAAATAAAATTTAAAATCGAATTTATGAGCATTTAGTGAGGAGACATTTAGCAGGCCTACACGAGTAGAACTAATTCATCGAGGCCCACGTGCGGTTGCAATTTGCAAATCAATTTTGGTTGAGAATTATTGGTTGTGCTATTATTTATTGTGAAATTTCCTATATCTCGTTAATTGTACTTAGTTATTTGATGCAGATGTATCATCGTGCATTTAAAGTATTGAGAAGATTGCTCAAGACAGCTAAGTTTAAGTGGTAGTTTATGACTTACTTTATAGGATGAAATGAAAATTTTAAGTCAATATGTTATTGCGGATAATCTATATCTAGGTAGAATAATTAAGAAAAACTTTAACTTGGGTTAAAATTCGAAAATCACTCAAGTTATTTTTTTGACATCAAAGACTTATAGTCAATTAATTTCATTCAAAAAGATAGTTACATTCATATAAAAATAAAAAGAAAAACAAACTTTTCGATCATAAATCAAATAACTCAAAACAATAAAATGAACTCTCAATCGAGCTTTCTATCTTAATGTTCTATATTTTGTCTCTAGTATATATAGAGAGACAAATTTGAAGAAGTAAAAAAAAAAATCTGTCTTTTAAGTTGTTAGGATCAACTTTTTTTGTTGAGCACTTTCCGCAAGACTTTTACTCTCAATCACCATTTGAAGTTTATTGAAGTCGTTCATTTTTTGAATAACCCATTGCACAACATCTCAAATAAAAGAAAGACAAATATTTTTTTGTTAGAACAAAAGGAGCGACCAGAAGAAATGGATGAATAGCAGGGAAAAAAATTAAATGAAAATATAAAGTAAAAAACAATAAAAAAGAAATAAAGAAAAATAAATGAATGGCGGGAGAGGGGCTAATAATTCTCCTCTCTTCACCAAGAAATTTTTCTTGGAGGCGGTTAATTTTTTTCCCCACTTGCGTTTTGAATAATTATACTCTTTTTTCAAATTTTGTGATAAGATGTGCAAATTAATTGATAATTGAATAAACCTCATGTAAAAAAAATAACTTATACGTCTTATAATTAAAATTTTTATATAATTTGAAAACAGTAATAACGGATTAATTGGATTGAAGTAATATTTTTTTATCGTTTGAAATAAATTATGTCCTAGAATGAGGTTTAAAATATATGAGTTAATTGACTTAATTTTTATATGATAGTGGGACAAAAAAAATATAGGGTATGAATTTATGATAACAGTTTGCAATGCACAGATGCATCCGTGCATTGCCGTAAAATATCAAATTTTAAGTAAATAACCGATCCGAACCAATATCAAACTCTACTAGTTGGTCAAATTATATATTTTTTAAAATTTTTTTGTTATTTTTTCGGATGAGATTTAAAAAATCTGAATTATTCAATGATGATGCTTTTCTCCTCATGTGAAAAAATAGTGATTTTTTTTTTAAAATATAAAATTTGACTAGCTAGTAGAGTTTTATATGACAATTATATTGAGCAATTCGAATCAATCATCTTTTACTTAATTTGAGATTTTGAGACAATATACTAATGCATCCGTGCATTGTAATCCACCGCATTCTCACTGTTATAATAATATAAAAGCATTTATTTTTAATTATCTCATATGTCCCGAAATATATTTTTTATGGTATATTTTATCGAATTATATATTTTGAACCGGCAGCGTAACTTTATTAAAAAAACAAAACATATTTTTTTAAATGTAGTTCTACGTGTAACTCCATGAACTAGACATAATTCTTCAATAAAAGTGCTTCGGAAACAAAAAAAAAAAAAAACTGTATAACTTGCTTTTGCTAAATTCTAATAGCGACTCAAAATTGCAAAGTTCTAATTATTGTTTTACTTAATATGTTGTAATCAACCGGTTTTTAAGGGAGGTGTTGATTTGGGAATCCTAAATATAGTTCTTTTAAGTACGATGCTGCACCACCTAACAAGGACATCATTCTATTTGGAGAGATACATCTTTTTGTGATTGCAATAATTTATTTGTAAGTTATTTGTTTACTCAACTTTTCAACTTTAGAAACGAAGGACAAAATATTATCAGTGCGTCTGGAGAAGCAACAAAATTACTTAATTAAGTTAATACGGAACAAACATTTAGAAAATGATTTATGTGTAGTGGAGTAGGCCACTAGAAGCATGCCTAATAGTCATTCATAGTGGTTATTCATATAAGAGCCTCATAATTTGTTATTATATTTTTTACAAGCTTTTAAAAAATAGAGTTTAAACTTCGTTAAAACGGTATTGAGACTCTTAGATGTTAAGTATTTGTTAAAAAACGGATTTAACAGACTATTTGCTTTTAAATAAGTTAAACCATTAAAATTCGTGTTTTAGAGGCATTTAAATTCTGTTAAAATATATTGTTAAATTTTGAACAGTTTAGAAATATATGATAATATTTTTTCACCCAATTAATAATTAAGAACCTTTAATATATCTCACTATTATCTAATTTTTTTTCTTTGTAATCTCCGATCTCTATTCTTTCTGATTGGGTTTCATTTTTAGTCTACACTAATTTATTTTTGGGATTAAAGATTTTGTTATTGTTGTAGTCAATAGTACTTAAGATTTTCAATTTCTAAGTATCAATTGTTATTATAAATGTTAATTTAATTTAATTATTATGTATGTTAGTATGAGATTGCATGGTCTAGTCTTTTTAGATATAAAATGATTGTCCCATAAAATGACTATATAATTTCATTTAACGTAAACAGCAAAATAGTAGCCTGAGCCGTGAAATATTTTTTTAAAAACATAATTTTTTATGAAGAAAATGATGGACAAGTCCTTAAATCTTATTATTAATCTCATAAGTTATTACTCTTATGATTTCAACTTTTATCCAACTATTTTGAATGTGTTCAACAGATAATTTATGCTCTCTTAATTTTTTTATAATCGTGCCTATAAGAATATCGTGAATGTATATATGAACTATATTTGTTTTATTTATTTGTAATTATTCTTTTTCGGTACCCCATATCAGACTTACGATATAAACTCAAAATACTATTGCAAGTTAGGAATTAGAATGAGAGATTATATATATATATATATATATAGAGAGAGAGAGAGAGAGAGAGAGAGAGAGATGTTATGATGCTTCGCGAACCACAAAAATCTCCTATGCTTCGCGTCCGTATCTCAAATTTGAAAGTTCAAATGACCGATCCAAACGTTGAACATGATCTTCATATTGAACTATCTTTGGAGATCAAAATTTATATTTTTTTGAATTTTTTTGCTATTTTTTAGATGAGTACAAAATTACTAGTATATATATATATATAAAGAATCCTTCGTTCTAATTCCTAACTTGCAATAGTATTTTGAGCT
The DNA here is from genome assembly GCA_037127355.1 of Schoenoplectus tabernaemontani. NCBI lineage: Eukaryota > Viridiplantae > Streptophyta > Magnoliopsida > Poales > Cyperaceae > Schoenoplectus > Schoenoplectus tabernaemontani. The sequence goes on from CM073738.1 coordinate 3,661,018, forward strand.
TATATAATAATTCTGATATGGGGTACCAGAAAAGATTTGCAAATAAATAAATAAAATCTAGTTCATAGATTCATGATATTCTTATTGGCACGAGTTCAAGAAAAAATAAGAAAACATAAATTAGCTGTTGAACACATTCAAAATAATTGAAGATGAAAGTTGAAATCATAAGAGTAATAACGTATGAGATTAATAACAAAAATCTAAGGACTTGTCCATCATTTTTTTCATAAAAAGTCAAGCTTTTAAAAAAACGTTTAATTAGTAATTACAAAGTGTTTTTACTAAACTAATAACTACATGATTTTTAATTAATGAATAATTAGCAATATTGTTAATTGGAGGAAATTCCAAAATGCTCTCCATTATATTTAAGACCAGAGAAGCAGATATGTATATATTAATTTAGGCGTTTCTCACAATAATTTAATTCAGACATGATGTAATGGTGAAAGGCAAAAAAACAAAATGGCAAACGGAGAGTCAATTTTAAACTACTTCTATGAAATAACGGGATATACAAATGAGGATTGAAATCTCTATTATCCAAAATTTGATGGTCCCAACTTATTCGGAGAGAAAGAACGAAGAAAGAGAACGAAGAGAGAGAATTATTCATCCGACTCATTCAAAACCGATCTAACAATTTCGATGAGAATAATAAAATTCTATTATCCTGAAAAATAATAGCAGATTCAAATCCCAAAATGAAAACAAACATAATCACTTTGTTATTTAAGAATGGGTGGGATCACTTGACAATGAGTTATTTTGATAATTTTAACAATAAATTTTCAAATAAATATTAAAAAATCTTTAAAAAAAAACTTACATATTCATCTATTTATAAATTGATTGTGATTGAAATTTTATGTAATTTTATTATCGTTTAATACTTCATCAAGGATCATCAAAATTTTATATAATTTATAACGGTTATAATTTGACGGTCTTTGATGAACTATCAAACAATAATGAAATTGCATGAAATTTGAATAACTATCAATCTATAAGTAAAAGAACATATCCATAAAAAAAATTCTATTTTTAAAAAAAATCATATTTATTTGAATTCATTATCAAAATTATTAAGATAACCATTGTCAAGTCATCCCTTCCTAATTTTAAAAATGTGTCGGCTCTACTTAATTTCCCAACAACAGTGACCATTTTTTTTGTTAATCAACGCAATTCATTTTATTCTTGAGTATGTGACTGGGTGTCAGGACGTGTCCGAATGTCACAACAACTTTTCTACAATGGGTTATTTTGACAACTTTGATAATGAATTTCTACTAAAAGTATAAAAAAATCTTAAAAATAATTATTTTTATAGATGTGTTCTTCTACCTTTAGATTGATGGTCATTTAAATTTCATGTAATTTCATTATCGTTTGATAGTCCATCAAATATCATTAAATTGAAACCGTTGTAAATTATATGAAAATTTGATGGTCTTTGATAGACCATCAAACGATAATGAAACTGTATGAAATTTGAATGACCATCAATCTAAAGGTAGAAGAACACATTTATAAATTTTTTTATATTTTTTATATATTTTTTTGTATTTTTTAGAGATTCATTGTCAAAGTTGTCAAAATAACCCATTATCAACTGATCCCTTCTCTTTAATATAATCAATTTCATGTATTTTCTTTATATTGTTAATTTCTTCTAACATTTACAAAGATTTTAAAGGGTATGTAATAACGTCTAGCAAGTCTAAAACAATACTTGTGAAATTATAAAGAGACTATTCTTAATTATATATATATAAAACCTTATCTCTATTATAATAAATTAAATAGAGAAATAAAATTTTCTAAAGTACTTACGAGGATCTCTTCTTTTATTTTTCAAAGTATTTAATCCACCGTTATCGAGTTGAGTGACATAATTGATGCGCAACTGCGCATGTAAAATTTGCTATAACTTTTTAGCACAATATTGCTTATTTTTCTTTTGGTGAGATCCTTCTTCACTCATATGAAATCTTATAAACAAGTTGTTGCATCCTTGGACTATGAGTCATAATTCGAAGACCACAATAAGGCCCTGTTCGATGATTTTACTGTTTCCGGGGGAATAAAAAAAATTCAGTTCAACTGAATTATTTTTTTCCCATATGTACAGTATAACTATACTCAGTTCAAATTCTATACCTTGCCCATTCCCAGCCGATTACCAAACAGGGCCTAAAGCATCCAATATCAAGGTATTTTCTTTAATTTTCATGGTGCACCACTTTGTAGAAAAGTGCTCTCCGTACTACTCGGCGCTTGAGTACGTATTTTATTTAACAAAGTACCAATAATGTTCAAGTTTGCATGTGTTTTTTTGTTGCAGCAAAAAAAATTAATTTGGTATTGATACGTCATGTATTAAAGAGAGCAAGTCACGTCAATAGAAAAAATTGAATCTAAGAGTGTGTGTTGAGAGCGCACAAAAGTTAGTCTGACCAATAAATTTTTGTGCGTATATAAAAGATGGATCATTTCCATTGTTCTAGACGAGGCCTTATATAGAAGAAAGAGGATGTAAGAATCATGATCAGTTTACTCATGATATTAGTGAATAATACTAAAAATAACACTTACTTGTAGATGTAAGTCGGTGGATTTGCCTTATTTAATTGTATTATTTTAGGCCATGACTAGTGATGACCGCTATTCATAGTAGTGGACAATTATCAAAGATATGACCAGTTATTACCGCTATTCATAGTAGTAAACAATTATTAGTGTAGTCAGATTCGAGAACCATAGGATGATCTCAAACTCATAGCTACCTATCTCGAGATGAACTAACAAAGTGATCTTAAAGTCGGAGATATATAACTCGAGATATGTATTACATAAATGAGTGTCTAAAGCTCTTATCAAATATCATTCAAATATCATTTTTGAGCTAAATATCTGATCCATTGTAACATACCTCTATCAGATATCGTTTTCAACTTTGGTCTTTGAACTAAACATCATAGCTACCTATCTCGAGATGAACTAACAAAGTGATCTTAAAGTCGGAGATATATAACTCGAGATATGTATTACATAAATGAGTGTCTAAAGCTCTTATCAAATATCATTTTTGAGCTAAATATCTGATCCATTGTAACATACCCCTATCAGATATCGTTTTCAACTTTGGTCTTTGAACTAAACATCGCGAAGAAACGATTCTAAAGTGTGATAAAAAAGTTTGAAGTTGGACAGGCTGAAGCTAATTAGATCAGAACATTTTTTTTTGCATTTTTATAGTCTAACATTGTAGAATCAAAATCCGAATTGAATTTTTTATGAACATTTAAAGTTTAATGGTTTAGATTCTTATTTATTTTATTAATATAATTAAAAAAAGAAGATTAAACTATATATATAGAGAGAGTTTGGCTACGGTGATTCCATAAGTATTTCGGTCAAGTGCTTATAACTCGAATTTTAAAATTCTGCACCCAAAATTTTAATTTAAATAGGTCAAAAATTTCTTCATATCATAATTTTATAGATTATCAATTTTTATCACGTTTAGAGTTAGTTTACTATTCTTAATAATTTTTTAAAGATAACAAAATTTGGCCTATAAAAATGGTTATTTTTAATTATTTTTAGATTCATCTTTCAAAATTTATTAAACATAGTAAACTGACTCTAAATTTGATGAAAATTAAAAATCTATAAGATTATGATATAAATAATCTTTTGAGATATTTAAATTAAACTTTTGAGTACGGGATTTTAAAATTTGAGCCATAAACATTTCGACTCGAAATGCTTATGGAATGACCGTAGTCAGTCCATATATATATAGTGAGGCTATGGTGCCTCGTGAAGCACAAAACCTCCCGTGTTTCGCATCCGTATCTCAAATTTGAAAGTTTAAACGGTCGATCCAAACCATTGAACATGATCTTCATATTGAAATATCTAATTTGGAGATCAACTTTTATATTTTTTTGAATTTTTTTGCTATTTTTTAAATGGGTACAAAGTTTGCTGATCTAACGATTTCTGCACCATCCAAAACTAGCGATTTTGTACCCATCTAAAAAATAGCAAAAAAAAAATTCAAAAAAATATAAATTTTGATCTCCAAAGATAGTTCAATATGAAAATCATGTTCAACGGTTTGGATCGGCCGTTTAAACTTTTTATTCGAGATACGGATGCTAAACACGTGAGTTTTTGTGCTTTGCGAAACACCATATCATCACTCTATATATATATAAAATTAAGTAGTTTAATCCTCTTTTTTATCTTAACATAACAAATAAGAATCTAAACCATCAAATTTTAAATGTTCATTAAGAATGCAATTCGGATTTTGAATAAATAAATAAATAAGTTATCATTGACAGCCCTACTCGATGTTAATTATAGTAAGCACCTAACATGTGAAATTAACGATGCACATGTTAATCCTCTCGAATTCGCTGAAACTTTTATTCCCATCATACAACTTGCTGTTATGGTGTCACCACTCAGTGCATTTTATTTTATTTTAACTTTTTATGTCAGGAGTGATTTTTAGATTTATCAAATATCACAAAGTAAATATATTAAAATTAATTAGTCATAGTTATCTAAATTAATTTATTTTGTGACTACTTGATCTAATATAAAATAAATTTTAAAAATCTTAAAATTTTACATACATGCATTAATCATAACAATCAACTAGATCAAATAATTTAAACTTCGTTCTCGAATTAGTATAACACAGATCTAGTAGTAGAGAATTTTAAATTATATTTTTGCGAAGGGACTTCAAGATTTTCTTTTTCCTCTTGATACGAAAAATATCCAATATAAAATTGTACACGACTTAGAAAAGTACTAAACCCCGATGCTGCGTATGAAAAAAAAAAAAAAAAAATAAAGAGTATATAGACTGGTCATTTTTGTTCTGTAATTATTAGCAGATGCCATTGGAACCTTTTCGTTAATGTTAGTATTTTGTACTATAATCAATACCATGGAATCGGTTCAGACATTTCTGTAATAGGATTAATTGTTCATTAATTAAAAATAATGTATTTTTTTAGTAAAATAACTTTGTAATTACGGTGTCAAATTGGGCCATATAAAACGAAAAATTTCTAAAAATTGGATAGAAATATTAAGGCGTTCTAGTTTAGGATGGCATTCGTATAATTCTAATCCTGACTAGTTGAGTTCTAAATGGTGAAATGCCTTAGACTAAAAATTTAGGTCTGACTTGATTTTTAAAAAAGCCATATTTTTATGTTACTTTTCGTTATAATTTTCTTGATTTGCACGTCCAAACTTGATTTGGGATGGCTTTTTTATTTTTATTTTTTTTTTTTTTGCTCATCAAACATCTACTATAACTAAAAAAAAAAACTTGAGACCCTGACAAATCAGACCAAAACCTTGATACCGAATGGGTCCTAGAAGTTTGAAAACATTATATGTAGTTTGTAAATATATGCATTTAGTAATTTAAAATGAAATCAACTGATCAAATTGAAGGGAGCTTTTTTTTTTTAATAAATTTACTACATATAATGAAGCAGGGGTAAAATATATGCCCGTACTTCTCCGAGTATCATTATTTAGTTACCCAAACGTATGAATTTATTTTAAACTACGTAATACATGGGGTCAAAGAAATAAATATGATCTTGTCATTTCGAGATCAGGATATTAATTTGAGAACTAATAGTGGATAGACAATAGACAAAAACAAAAGAAATGTAAATGACGGGTTAAGTATGAAAATTATATCCTCACATGGCTTGTTACAAAATTAGCACGAAAATTGTGTCCTGGAAGGTACCGGTTATTGGTGGTGGGGCCCACATGGTGTTTCCACAAACAAACTAGGCTTCATGAGGATGTTGAATAACTGGACCAACACAATCTCCACTGGCAAAAGGGAGAGTGAATTAAACATTTTGACCTTTTATAATCTTCTAAGATGCTTGAAAATATTTTCTAGAATCATTTTTTATAGAAGGATTTCAACGACAAATTTGATTCCCATCATATTTTATACATTCTTTTTAATTTAAAGATTCTGAAGCTAACTTTTATAGAGCGAACAACATAGTGATGTATTTTCTTGTTTTTTTTCTTTGAGTTTTGTGGAGCTTAGAAAAGTGCCAAACCACAGACATAATAATACTCCTACTCCAAAAGGATTTTGGGGGTCAAAAAGATAGAATAGATAAAGAGGAGGGTTCACTTAACAAAGTCTTTTTTTTTTGACAATTCTATTAATGGGATTTTAAATAAATTAATTTTTTTATAGATATATGGTTGAAAGTATTGGTTTACTATGTTTTAAAATTTGTGCAATTTAAATGTCGCTTGATTATTCATTAAAAATATATTAAATTACAATCATTATAAATTACATAAAATATTGACGATCAATTAAACATTTGATCGCAAACTAATCTATACGTTCAAGAAAATTTTATCAATTTTTAAAATTTTCTCAAATTATTTGAAGTTTCATTATAAATTGTAACCATTATCAAGTGATTTCTTCCCATAAATAAAACAGTATATAATGTGACCTTTTTACATAGGCCAGGTACAATGCACCGAAAAGATGTAGCGAGCAAAGACACGCAGTTAGTAATTTGGTAATAAATTTTTTGTGACAAACATATACCTAAACCTGTGTATAGCTAGGTCCGCTTTGTCTTGGTGCATATTTGGAGAAAGGAATCAATATGGAGATGGCATTTCATTCAGTGAATGGTGTCAGGGGTCTCACATCCAATTGCCACTTTTGCAATTACACCATGAAACTTCTCTTTATTTGCCTCTCTATGATTGGAAATTAGCTAAACCATGAGCAGTTGAGCACCTCTATTTATGCTTCTCACCTCAAATCAAATTGGTTTTAGTTGGCAATTATGTTTCTACATTTGTCTCAATTGAAAGATGCATGCACCTAGAGAAGACCGCTGTTCTGGTACCAGCTGCACCATGCATTCTATTCATTCTGGAAATATGAGGAAATAAATTTCTTTCATTACTGGTCCCAGCATTATATTATGTTCCTTTTGCTTCCAATAGAATGAGATATTTATGTTCAACAAGACCTAAGATTCTTTTGGACTCTTTGGTCCTCATTGCAAATTCATTTTTATCATATTGCTTCTTCTCCCTTATTGAATTATAATAGAAAGCGTACTTTAGGCATGATAGTCGAAATGGAACTTCAAATAATAATATTATTTTGAACTCTTAACAAAAAAACTATGTAAAGGGACTTGGAATGACTTACTGGTATAAAAATTTAGAGACCTTGAGTTATTATGGCTGTTCTTTCTCATTAAGTGAAACACAATCAAAATTAAACTAAGGACCTTCATGTAAGAGGAAAAATTCTCAGCACTGGGACGCCGTCAAGTGACCTTTCCAATTTTAAACCCAGTTGGCTTGAAAGAAAATACAAAATTATATTAGTCAGTTTGTTCCATAAGCCAATTTTTGTAGGTTCGTCAAGATTTATTTTTAAGATGACCTTAAACCAAAAAGAGAAAATTGTTCTGATAAAGTTGTATTGAAAAGGCCCTAACCTAGACATTGAAAGCCCACATTAAAACAAACGGTTTGTTGGCACCTTCAACATTGTGGGATCTCAAGCCAGTTGAAAGGGACGTCAGCCATACCGGTCCCAAGGTGAGGAAACACCGCTGGAACAAGAAATTGAAAGCATGCCCTCTCTCTTAGGTAGTGAGAGGTAGCTCACACGTCCTTTGGGCTTTGGTGGGTGTTCTTTTCACACACACACACTTTATTGAGGTGTTCTTTGTTTCTGCTCTCTGCATTAACTGATCAAAATTATTACTTTGTACGTGTTACACCTTACGCTACATGAAGCACAGCACAATTTAATTCAAAACAAAATCCGATGAAATAACCAAAATTCAACTGGGGTAAATTTGGTTTAGATTTGTCTTGCGTGCAATGTTAAAATGTAAAGGAAGAACCTCACTAATGGTCTGATAATCATCACAAATTTTCTTTAGTTTTACATAAGAGCAACCCCCCTCCAACCATCTAAAATAAAAGAAAGAAATTGAAGACAGATAATTCAGCTATCTCACCTCCTCTTCTTATCCATGTGAAGTTGCAATAAAAAAAAAAACTAAACTCAGGAAAGCAAAGGGCTCAGAAAATTTACTTCTAGTAGAAATGTTACAATAAATCAAAGGGAAAAAAACAAGCAGATTAAAACCTAAGAAAGGAAAAAAAAAATTACTACCTCATCTCCATTTTTCTTGCAAGTCTTTTTTCTTGGACATGCCCCATGTGACTAAAATTGCCACTATCAAGACAACTACAGTGATGAGGAGAAGCACGTAACTGAACTCATCAGTTAGTGAGTCATAAGTGCGAGATGGTGCGATTCTAGTATAAAAGAGGTCAAGACCATAGGAGAAAATATGGGTGGTGGATTCCAGAATTGCAGGGAAAGATATTATGCCTCTCAGGTCCCCCACTTGAAGAGTGTGAGTCACATACGACTATAAAATAATTCAAAAAAAAAAACAATGTCAAAACAAAAACATGAGAAAGAAAACTAATGTTAGCATGAAACCAGGAAAAAAGAGAAATTCAGTACTGTCGGTACATGGTAGGCAGACATGCCATTCCTTAATTTTCAACATATTTTATTTATGTTGAGTTTTTGGATAATTATTTGTTGGGCTGGTTCTAGATTAATGTTCAATAAGTATTTGCACTAAAAGATGAAGAAAATGTTTGTGAAGTGATAGAAAAGAAAACCTGAGGGATAATAGGCAAGGTATCAGTTAAAGGAATAATCCCCTCTTCTTTTTCTTCTTGTGATGGATTAGCAGTCCGACGTGGGTCTAAAAACCGTTTATCGAGTGCCAAGACCTGATTATTTGCAAATTTAAAAGAGAAATATTTACTTTTCTTTATGGAAATTGAAGAACTTCTACTTTTGCTGCATAAATGATCCAGTTGGAGGGGAATAAATATACCTGATCACCAATGGTACCGATTAGGATTTGCTTGGAAGTGATTCCTCTGGCAGTTGTAGTTACAGCAATTGCTTTTACAGAGTGCGTGAAAAAGTATGACTGGGATTTTGTGCTGACCTCAGGGCGAGAGTAAGATGTTATAGGTGCTGTTAAGTTGTGCTTTCCCAATACCAGCTTCATCACATTCTTGTTATCCTGTTTGAAAATGATGGTAGCATGAATTCATGAATTCACTAGCTTTTACTTGTCTGACTGAACATCTGGAGACCAGATTCAGTCGAGTGCATTGCACTATTGAAGATGTTAGTTTAAAAATACTTCATCTCTGTTCCAGTTCAGGATAAATTGGTAATTGGGGAGTTCTCAACTCCATCCGTTTAAAAAATAACACATATTCTAGCATAGAGCTTTCATTACAGATATTACAGGATTTATAAATTTATGAATTGATCATTCTTAGCACATCATTTTATTGATTTTTTTGGGAGCTTATAAGCATAATTACACTACTTTGGCTAAAGTGGTTTAAATTTGTATTTGAGGCATCATTGCAAAATTGATCACTGAAGTTTAGTTGGATAAAAGAACTAAAAGCAAATTAGCTGCACAATATTGAAAATACTTCACAGGTTAAAAAAACGAAATTGAATTTACGAAGTCAAAATGAAGAAGAAATTAAATAGAAATGTACAAAGGAGAAGTACTTACAGCACGTGACTGGTCATAAATCTCAATAACTGTCATTTCAAATCTATGTGCTTTCAGGTTAAAGTAATGATACACCACCCAGTTTTCACTTAAAACCTGACATAAATTTTCACAATTAAGTACAAGTATTCATACAAGTATTCATTACTAGTAGATTATGAATAACCAACACAAGGCTCATCTGAGCAGGTTTTTCCATCTTGGCTTTAACAAATTGGCAGTACCAGACTAATGCTGCTACAATGCCATATTCTAGCAAATTATCTGACTTTAAACAATGGCAGTAATGGCTGGAAGGAAGTATGGTGTCAGTGAGAATATAGTAAATTGGAGAGGGTCCCACAGAGATCTGCTTCAAATGTGTCAATAAAAAGAGGCCAGCAATAAATATTACCCAAAACAAATTGGTAAAACTTTGAAAAAAGAAACAGAGAAAAGTTGAAGAACAAGAGAAAAGAATCTATAAGCACACTAAAGGAATATGTTTTGTCAAACTGCACCATTGGATACTGCACTTGAATTTCACAATAGAAGGTGCCAGTCAATTTTGGATGCTCTATGAAGCCTATAGTATCTTTCTGAGTTTATCCAGGATTTATGTTCAAAGTGTATATAGTTTGTTTTTTTTAGGTTGGATTGAAGTAAGGTTCAGTGATCTTTGTGATCTAACACACTAATTACCCAGACTTTGCTATGCGAAATTTCTCAATAAATAGACAACAAAAATCAGATAAGAACGTGATGAACCACATACTGCATGAACTGGTCCTTGGGCTCCCTGGTGGGTCACTCGATGGAGAATCCGGCCTGTGACTGTATCAATCAAGTATGCAACCAGCGAAGCCTCATCAGGGGCAGAGGATCCGATCCCTCCTGTTGCTTTTGGTGAAACCGTGGCAACAAAAAGTATGTTCTTTGATATGTACTTGTACATCACATCTTGATTTGTCATTATCTTGGCCTGTGTGTGCACAACCTAGCATATACATTGTGCAAATGATTCAGTCAGAAATGACAAGTGAACATAACAGAAAGCACCTGGTGATTGCAGAAATGTAACATTGCACAAGACAAAAGTGGACTAGACTAGAATGGTTTCAAAAAGGTATATCTAATTTTATCTTCTCTCTGTGTCCAGAAGATTGCAATGCACATAAAGAAGTTTAAAAGGAAGTCAATATTTACAATTTAGTTTGTAAGAGTCAATAAGAACTGCACAAATTCTTCTGAAAATCCTGTCTTTATTAAATCAGCATTAAATCTTAATTATACAAAAATGTACTAACAAAAAGCATTCCCAAACAAAAAAAAGCTTATATGCAATTCACTTAACGTTTCAACAGAAGTTTGACTGAAACAGGCTTTTCACTAATGAGTAACAGATTTCAAATCAATTTCAGCTAAGCAAAGTGTTTTTCATATTGTGAAAATGTAATGTCTACCCTGAAAATATTGTATGATCAGTCAAAGAATATTGAAGGGAAAAAAGAAACAAGATAGAGAAAAACCTCAGTCATCTTTCTCCTGGCGGTGGCAATAATCCTCTCACTATCAGAAGGGAAAACAAGAGACCATAATTCTCTTGTACTGAAGCAGTATTCATCGGATGACCTGACCCCACATCCTTTTTTAAAGGAATATCCCTTGATAACACTTTTTGCATTTTCTGCCTTGTAGTAGTACATATTTTCCATCTCATTCATAAACACATTCAAAGAATCAGAATCCCTCGGATACAAATGCACATTTAAATCATTGTCTATAATAAGGTGAAGCTTCTGCTCTGATGAATCTTCAAGAGGCAACGGTACCACCTCAGCAATAGAATGGTCAAGAATCAGGGTTTCCAGCTTCTTCCCTGAGTAAGAATCAACAATGGAGAGGAATCCCTGAGATTCTAAACTGGTCCCACATTGACCAGCCAATAGAACTGAGGGGTTTTCTTGCAAAGCCTTGTGGTGAGGGACACGCCAGTTGTGCAGAGTTAAAACAGACGGTGAAAGGCAACCACTGGACTGGAGAAGAGGGGCCAACAGATAGGCCCACACAATCCGGCCATCTCCAGTGTGAAGAGCATAGATCTTACCGGATCGGGTTAAAACAATTATCAGCTTTCTAAACCCATTATGGTCCCTTGTCATCTTATTTCTCCCAGCACTTTTAAGATGCATTGCTTGTATGGCAGCCATGTCATCTGGAGTTGCCAACATCAGAGTACCTTTCAGTTTTAGCATATGCCCCTAAATTAAATTTAACAAAAGAAAGAAACATGATTTAAGATTGTCAGCTGGAAATTTGAAAAGTAGTGCAGTATGGTGTGAAATTTCTGTTTGCAGATTATGCAATATTGTACGGTGTGGTTAGTGGTTACAAGTTACAACTACAAGAAAGTTTGATCAATAAGACTAGTAACAACCTGAGCAGTTTCCATATAGAATAAATAAGTTATGGTACAGTCAAGGGCCAGAGGGAACCAGTGTGCTTCATGTGTATTTTCTATTATTCATTTGCTCTCTGCTAACTGTACATTTGAGGTTTTACACACAAAACAATATGATAGAAACTCATCAGCATCTAATAGACAGTTTCATGTGTATCCTTCAAAAATATAGCGTCTGCCAGAGCAAAATATCACACATACAGGCTATATAAAGCATAGTAATCATCAGATGCTACCCAACAATAAATAAAAAATATCCTTTACAACCTTCTCCTCCGAAAATTGTAGATGTTCAACACAAGTAATTTGCATAAACTAATGAAATTATGTTTCAATAGCAGCACATGAGATGTCTATCCTTTTACAGAGATGTGTATGGTATGTTAATGTATCTGAGGTTGATATCACATGTACGTTACATGACAAGTATTCCATGCATGTCAAAGCATGGAAAAATATTAATAAGTTTTCTGGTTCAAAACCACAAAGTTAATTTGAATTTCCTAAAAAAATATTAAGTTGAATACTGTCTCATGTTAAGCTGGAGTACAAAGATGGCAACAACTATATCAGAATAATAATATTGGTATATCCACCTCCCTTGAAAAAAATTACCATATTTGGAAATTATGTTATCTCCATGACTAAAGAGTTGCACCTAAGCACGATAATTGCATGTATCACAGGTGCATTTAAAGTGTGCCTTATAAAGATTTAACTAAAAAAAGACTACCTGAAGCCACTCCAAGAGGGTATGCTCCACCTCCACAACTGAGACACCTTCCTTCTCCACAGGAAGCTCTGCTGGAATTGCATCAGAAATTGAGGCAAGCCCATCCTCCCTGCTCCAGACTACCTCCCCTTGTTGCACCAGTAGAAGTGACTCATCCTCCATCACAAGCAGGGCTCTAAACCCATGGGACTTGTCTGTTCTCAAATAATTATTCAAGAAAACCCTATTGACACGTCCCCTGTGCTCCTCTATTTGTATGACTTCAGTAAGGGTTTCTCGACCATTGATGTTTACTTGGATATTAATAGCGTTGCTTGAATGGTGCACTAGAGCAAAGGCTTGCTCTTCTTCAGAGAGGGTTAAGCTGTCACTGACAACCCCAGCTTGATCTTCTTTTCCAATTAATTCAAGATCATTATCTTCTCTCACTTTAAAAAAGGCAACACTTGACGGAGCTTTAACTACAAAAATGTCATTAGATTTGGTGGGAATTAGCTCAGCAGTGCCAGAGAAGTCATTAACAATGTCTGAGAGAGGCTTATGGTGGTGAGTTATAATTCCGGCAGTGAATTTAATAAGAAGTAGACTGGATTTGGTTGAGTCCAATACTACAAGTGAGCCACTGGACATGGCTGATGTTTCACTGGAGAGACCAACTGGAGAGGGCTGAGTAGAATGCTTTAGCAATTCTCCTGTTTTAGCATTGATGTGATACAAGGCAATCTGTGAGGAGTCAATAAAGCCAATTGCATAAATGGTGTCACTCTCTGGAGGCTGGAAAACATTTTTCAGCTTTAACCTGCACAAAATATGTAATAACATAAATAATTAATTGAAAAATAAATTGAAGGATAGCTGAAAAGAGAAAGAATCAGATTAAAATAAAGTGAAAGGAGCACGATCTAAACATAACAACAAATAACAAAAGGGAGATTTCATGTATGTAGTGTATTGGAAGGGATAAGAGCTGCACGATTTATAAAAACTAAATGAGCTGACAAAAAATACTTCAGGTCATCTGGACAACTTTTTCTGCTAATGTGTATGTGTGTAACATATATATTTATATATATAGGGTGAGGTTATGGTGTTTTGCAAAGTAAAGAACCGGTTTTGCTTTGGCATGAGATTTCATATCCCAACGGGTTAAATGGTCTATCTAAGTTGCTTAATAATTTATTTATGTTAAAATCTTGTGGGATATTAAATTTCATGATTTTTTGAGTTTCCTAGCTATTTTTTAAATTATTTTTAAAAACAGCTTTGCTTAATGTAAGAAAATGGTCTATTTCAGGACTGTTTTTAAAAATAATTTAAAAAATAGCTAGAAAGCTCAAAATCATGAAATTTAATATCCCACAAGATTTTAACATAAAGAAATTATTGAGCAATTTAGATAAACCATTTAAGCCGTCAAGATATGAAATCTCATGCCAAAGCAAAACCGGTTCTTTACTTTGCAAAGTACCGTAACCTCACCATATATATATATATATATATATATATATAGTGAGACTATGGTGCTTCACGTCTGTATCTCGAATTTAAAAGTCCAAATGACCGATCTAAACTGTTGAACATGATCTCCATAATGAAATATCTTTGGAGATCAAATTATATTTTTTTTTTGAATTTTTTGCTATTTTTTAGATGGGTACAAAGTTTGTTGATCTAACGATTTCTGAGCCATCCAATACTAGCAATTTTCCGCACATCTAAAAAAATAGCAAAAAACTTCAAAAAAATATAAAATTTGATCTCCAAAGATATTTTAATGTGGAGATCGTGTTCAATAGTTTGGATCGGCAATTTAGACTGTCAGATTCGAAATACGGACGCGAAGCACGGGAGGTTTTGTGCTTCGCGAAACACCATAGCCTCACTATATACATATATATATATATATATACATAGAGAGAGAGAGAGACTACCCAGCAACAGATAGATCCTTTCTCCATATAACTAAACCATCTATGCTTGATACTGCTCGAATTGAACCTCCGTTGCATGCCAAAATCAAGCTGTCTCTTCCCGACTTAACATTTCCCTACAGAAAGTTCTTATATCATTACTAAATCAAAGTACAAAGTACAAAGTACAAACTATACATTGAAACAAAGAAATACAAAATTTCTACAAAATACCAAAATATGTAGAAACGAATCTGTTGGGTCCGAAATTTGAAGGTCAGTCTCCCAGACCATTTGTCCATCTGGAAGGTTCCATGCTCTCAATACACTGCCTTGTGATGAAAGTGTGAGGACATCTGAAATAACAAAATTTAAAACATATATATTATAAATTTCCAATACCTCAATAATAGAAGGAACGATAATAAGTTTGGTTAAATGATAGAAAGGAGACTTGGTGACTTACATTTTCCAAGAGAGAGGCTCAATTGATCCACTACATCATTTTTTCCAAGCACATGCCTCCAAACTACATATGCAGTTTCAAATATTACCTTAGAACTAGACAGCAAAATATGATGGAAGAGTAGTCATCTTACCAAGGACTTCAATCTCAAATTGTTACCATGATTCATTGATTCTACTGGTTAGGCTAGAGCTCTTTGTTCAATAAGTTTGTACATTTTCTGATCTTTTAGATTTCATTGTTAACAGAGGCTTGATTAAGGATGAAATCTCATGTACAATAAGATGCTCAAGTTACATCCATTAAAGTATTTGCAATATTAAGAACGGTACACAGCTGGAGCCTGATAATGGTAAGTGCTGTAGTAGTAATGATATAATCTGATGGTACCAGAGTACCAATCAGTATGGCACCGTAATTAGTAGCATCCCTAAAACCCAGGTATACTCTCAAAACAACCATCCCTTAAAATCCTACAATGACAAGCTCATAAGTGGAAGTAATCAACGTAATATACTGACATATGTCTCCAGTACGAAGATCGAGGGAGGAAATTGCGTTCTCTTCAGTTGAAACCACCACGCGCCTCCTTCCTGACTTCTGTGCGTGAAACACTACATGCTTCACCTTCCCTATGTACCTCTTATGCCTTAAAAAAAAACGAAAATAATAGGAAATCAAGAATCAATTACGGATCTAATAACAACGTAGATGGTCGTGAAGTAGAAAAATAGAGAGGAGAGTTCGACGAACCAATCCGCAAGCCCGACTTGATCCTCATAGATGGAGAAAGATAAGCTTAAGAGCGAGAGGAGAAGGAGAAACCCGAGAAAAAACCTAGCCTCCATGGCTAGAGACGAGAGAAGCTGCTCCGATCTATTAACGGAGAAAGCAGAGAGCACACCGACCTGTGTTCGATTACTGGCTCGTAGAAGTTTTGTCAGAAATCAGAGAAGATTTGTCAACGAACCGGACCGTACCAAACCGGCCTAACGTTTATCCGGTTTGCACTAACTGGGCCGGGCCTAAATTTAACATCGGTTCGGCAAAAAATAGACTCCATTTTATTTTTAGAAACCCAAAATTATCAACGGCCTGCTCTTAGATGCCTCTATTTGGAAGAGAGCAATAATAAAGGCTCTTCCATTTGTTTAATCTAATAAAATCTTGTAAAGTAGGTGCTAAGCATATAACGTTTTCAAAGTAATAATCTAGATTAGCATGGAATAAAGCAGTACCCTTGATACCCTATTATATCTAACAAATTTATAGTATAGCCCTCCATTTGTCTATATGCTATTAGCTCTTAGACTATGCTGACTCATGCTGCATGTAAGCCTGACGTCAAAATGGAAATCAAGTAAAAATATTATTTACACAATGTTTGGTGCCAAATTGAAATTTCAAGTACTAAATCATTTTGGTCACGTGTCAAAATATAATCATTAAAAAACAAATCTAGAGAGAAACAAAATCTCTGTGTAGAGCTATTTCAGATCCCCAATCTTTCTCCAGATTAGAGGGCTTTCTTTATAGGAGGGAAGGGGACAATAGCTTCGGAAATTCTACACCAATTTTAACCTCCATTAATTTTCATCCAAGAGATATCTTGCACGAGATATAAGTATCATATCTGCCATTTTATGACCTCTTGTAAACAAAAATAGAATGACACATCACACAAGTTCTTCATGAAGTGACTGCCAAGAAAATAATCTATAATAATGAACAATCAATAGAATTAAAAATTTCTTGAAAAGTACCCATTTCCGAAATAAAAATTAAAATGCATTTTTTGTTAAAATTGTACACGTACAATGAGCTATACAATTTTGCCTCTGAGGAGACCGATAGGGGTGCAAAAAGGAGTGGGATAGCAGCGGGTTGTTAGAGAGGGGATGTGGGTAAGTGGGTCAACGGGGGTGAGACCAAACAAAAGGAGGAGAGCATCGGCCCTGGTCCCACCTCATTTTTCAAGGGGGCCCACTGTCTTCTATCATAAGAGTACCTTTAGCGAATGGCGGAGCACGCTTGGCCCCACTGCTCCGTGGACCCCACCTCTATCTGGAAGGTCAATCTTTTCCTTTACCCCCTCCACTTATGAATTTTTTCGTTTTCAATCATTACTTATTTTGTATTTTCCTTCTTTTCAACGTAGATTTTTGGGGACATACTTTTGGCAAAATGTAGTGTGCTTTTCTGTATGAGGGTTTATTTTTGTTTTGGATAACTGTATACGCACATCTATTATACACGCTTTTTGTGGGGTGGCTTTTTAGTTAGAGAAGAAATTTGGGAAAATTCGCTGAGCCATAACTTTATTAGCTCCTCATGTTCAATTTCTGAAAATTAATTCAAGCTATGTACTTTATTAGGTGTCAAGCACTCATAAATGATATACCATATGCCAAAACCGTGAATAAGACCCTCCATCTTTATACATGCATCTTACTTAAAAATTTCTTCCAAAATGCGAGTTCTCCATTTCTCCTGAAAATAATGTGAGGTTTAATTTATATAAAAGATATAAAATTGAGTGGAGATGCATTGACAATGGTTCACTTAATAATGTTGAACTGCTTTTTTTCATAGAATTCGTGAACATATGTATTAATTATATTTCAAATTTCATGCAATTTAAGTACAAGCAGGGGCGGACCTAGCTTTATCCAGGGGGAGGGCACGTGCCCCCCCTGGATTTTGAAAAATAGTGCTTTTCGGTAATGTTTTCGGTAATTTGCCTCCCCTGAAAATTTTTTTTGCCCCCTGAATTGTCTGGTTATTTTTATTGAGAAAAAAATATTTAATACCGTGCATAATGAAATAATTATGCAAAGATATCAAAATATAAAGTTCCTTAGTCGAAAACTTTCTTCATCAACTTGATTATCTATTACTTTGAGCTTTATTTTTATTGTTATTTTAATATATAAAATGTTATTATTTAATAAAAAAATTATTAGTTAAGTATATATATTAAATTATTAATTTTTTTTATTTAGTACCCGATTAGTTAATGAATTTGAACCCGACAAGCCATTACAATCCGATAATTGCCCCCCCCCCCCTAATCAAAATCCTAGATCCGCCACTGAGTACAAGTTGATATTTCATCAAAAACAATTAATATCACATGCAATCTGCAATAATCTAAATTCAAAGATCATTGATATAATATTAAACAATGCCGAAATTACATGATATTTATCTATAAATTCAGAAATACATCTACAAACATATATTTTTACAATTTTAAGAAACTCAATTTTAAAAAAAAATCATATTTATAAAGTAAATCATAATGAATGGATCACACCCATAAAATTTTGGACAATAATATAAAGGTTGAAGACAAGCTACAAGAAGAAGCCTCCGGAATAATGATTGGAGGCAAAATGGCACACTTAAAAAAGATAGAGAGAGGAAACAGAAATGACAAACAAAACGTTTCCGACAGAGATCTCCTTATTTTAAGATGGTACGGACATCACTCTCCTTTTTTAAACTTGTAATTCTCACCGCCATTAATTATCATATATTCCTTCCAACTCCTTAAATCATGGAAAATGGTCTACTCATTGATATCACAAGCCAATCCCTTTTTTATTTAATATACATTTTTCACGTATTTTGTGGTTGTGGGTAAGCGTAATTAACTGAGATCTTATTAGGTCATTTTGTGGTTGTGGGTAAAGCGTAATTAAAACTGAGATCTTATTAGGTCATTTAGGCAGAGGCTTTTATCAACATGTACACAAGCTCTTTGTATATCCAGTGGCTTTTCCACATATAGACAAGAAACACACATGCTAACTGTATGTGGTCGATGCATTAATTGATTGTGCAGTTTTAAACTAATTATACTATTGGAACAAAAAATTTCAAGGACTAGTGCGGCTCCTCTTTCTAGTTGTACAAAAATTCATTGAATGGTTCTCACAATATGGAGTGTTGATTTCACATCGGATTGTTTGTTTAAATCAACAAATATTAGTTCCAACTTTAGAATAACAATTCAGAAAAAATAATAATATTAATCAGAGACTTAATAATTACAAGAACCCACTTTAATAGTTTAAATTGTCGATGTATATATAAAACAGATACCTCCTAAAAGAGGGAATGCCTAAATAATAATTAGACCTATACATGGATCTAGCTTCCTAATTTATACAAATATTTGATGACATATATTACTATGCATTTTGCGATATTTGCATGTCATGTTGTTCATTGTATATCGCTTTGTCATGTTGTTATCTGAATACGATCCACATGTGATGATAAACACATGTCTAGCTTTGGAAAGAAAAGTTAATGATAATTTTTGTTAATATAATATATTAAATAAAGAGGATGCTATTATTTAGAAATGCTACTACCAAACCTTTTACGGAGCACTAACTGTATTCTAATAGCTATAGGAGACTTTGTTTCTGCTACCTATATATTCATCATATAGATTTCTTACTGTATTAATTAACTATATCTTAAACCGGAAATGATAAAGAGATATGTCATTTTTTCCGGGCCGGGGAAACATCGATTTCTTCAGAAATCTTGAACAATTAATCAATGATTTAAATTTATTCTTTATATATATATTCACAAAATTCCACTTCAAATATGAGAATCATGATATAGCACATCCCTTGAGGAAATCTTAATAATCTCCTTTAATGCTTAGAGATGCAAGTTGGAATGTCGAAGCCAATTAACCGGATGAATTTCAATGCATGGAAATAAGTAAAAAAAAAAAGAGCATCTAAGCCTCTCTCTTTTCCCTTAAAAAAACAAATGAACTTTTATCTTATTAATGAATGAAATGATGATATGTGAAAGTTACTATGAAATGTCACAAAGAATCCAGATTGATCTCTTCAGAGTTAAGGAAACCTCATGTATAAGAGCCTAGACACAGCCCCAGTGTACATAGTTAGCTTAGCTCTCTAGCGATATCCATGATTCTCTACCTGACTATAAAACCAAATCTCCAAAGAATGGACAATATAACTTCAATCTAAAGTATCTTTACTTAAAGTACAATGTATTGGTATTTGGTACGCTCCCAAAGAAATTAAAGAAAGAAAGAAAGAAATTGTTTCAACCCCCCCCCCCCCCCCCCTTTTCATGATCTCATTTGTGTCGTTACCCTCTGACTTAGTGAGAAAGTAAAATCATTACAATTCATCTAGTTAGTTCCTCGTGTTAATTTTTAACGCGAGTGCTAAAAGGCGGCTAAGGTTTTTAAAAGAAAAAGAAAGGGAAGAAAGAGATAAGTTAAGCTATATATATGTAATTTGATTTAGACGTGTTAAGTTACGCTATTGAGTGTAGGTCCAGTGTCGTCTCTTTTGCACGATGGCTTGTCTCTTAGACTTAGTCATCTTAGATGTCAATTAGAAATGAAAGATAATATGATGAGTCGAAGTTAATTTTTCTGAACCGACACTTTAGTAAAGAAGAAAGATAATAAAAAAACGCAATTAGAATATAATTAATATTTGTGAATTTGCATACACGTACATATATCAATGATGTTCATCAAAATATTAATTATATATACCTATACACTCATAAATTGAAACCTCCTTCGAATGCAACAAAAAACTGAAAATAATAATAAAAAAACACTTGACAACACAAAGCATGCATCAAGTATAATGAGTGCAGGAAGTAGAAGTGCGTACAAGTACGTACCGCAATAATTGATCATTCTCATTAATTTTATCTAGGCTAACATTATCCTTGAGTTTGGTATCAATTCTACCCACTGAATGTTAATGGTTGGCGTTATTGCATCATTAGAACACATGCTGTATTTTATTTTATGTAAAATGATAATAATCTTGAGATATGAAAACCAAAAGAGAAAAAAAAACAAAAAACAAAAAACATAATGTTGTCAACTCAATATCTTTGTTTGCATACCTAATGGTGGAAGTTGTACAATTTGTAAAATTCCAAAAGAATCATTTGCTTTTCCCCTCACATGTTTAAAGTAAACCATATAAAAAACATAAGATGCACTTTCTTATTTTGAAAGAAAGTTATAACATTGAGGCCCCATGGGTGCGTCAATTAAACCAATGTTATGATCACGAACATATCGAGGAAAGAAACAAGTTCTATATATCGACTGAATTCAAATTGATACGACGTGTGAAAAATATAACAAAGGAAGCCGATTTCACGCAACAAATAAATAAATAAAAGACAACACATTTACATTGCGCGACTTTCTTTCGAAAAGTTTGAAATAAATTACTCTCCTCTCTAAATTGTTCAAACTCTGGGTGTGAGCATTCACAATTAGTGTTATAAGTCTTAAAGACTTAATAATTGGACTCTTATTTAAGTAGTACAGTTACATCATTGTTATATATGTTAGATTAAAAGAAATGATATATGTAACTGTTTGAAAAAATGTATTTATCTCACAAAACATGTAATTAATTTCAAGTAAAAACCTACGGTTTGTGAACATTAACCTCATTTTATAACTGAAACTAGTGCTAATCAGTACTCAGTGCCTCCATATAATAAAACAGGCTTTGGTATGAATGCACTGCCATTGCCTTTCCTAGACTCACTTTATTGATAAAGCAAAAGCTCGAGGAAAAAAATATATATATATTTGCACATAAAGGAGAAAGGAGAGGAAAAGAAGGAAAGCAAACAAAAGACAACAATTAAAGGAGGTCCTGAAAGGGATCAAAACAAAACAAAAGACTCATCTAAGCTGACCCTTTTCATTTCATTTCATTTCTATAAAATATATATAGATCAGAATTTGCGATTGGCTCCGAATACTCTTTTTTTTTCAATCAGATCCTTAAACATGATAATTTTTATAAGTAATTAACAACAGAGGCTAGGGGGTTCTCTACAGTCTAGCACATATCATTATTTTTTTGTGAGGAAGCACATATCATTAATTACATGTCTTGTACTTATTATAACTTATCAATTTGGTACTAAATTTAATTGTTGTTTAACTAGCAAGCGTCCTACTTGATTAACAGAATAAGATCTATACATATTTCAATACGCAGAGTCGATTTGCAGAATTTAATTTACTTTCAGAAAAATGAAATTTGGATAAACTAATTAAACAAATTCTATATTTTCATAAACCAAAACAAACAGATACATCTTTGATATATAAATTGAACTTCAAATTTTCTTGTAAATTCCCGACCTAGCCAATACCAAATTTCCCTTCAATATATGTTTTTTTTTGGTATGGTTATAAGTGATATTTCATTCCTATCTTCGAGGCAAATTTTGCTATGGATGAAATTTTGTACTACAGACCAAAAAAAAAAGATCAGGTTAAACTTAACGATCATGATTCGTTCAATTACGATTACTATTGAAAATTTTGATCCATAGGAGAAAAAAAATAATGACTTAATATATGTTTTTGCTCTAGCCGAAATAGTAAGAAAGAAAGTGTTTATTTCTAACGAGATTTTAATATATATATATATATATATGGACATCACATCGAACCGTTTGATGGGTCAATAAAAAATTCAGAACTCTACACATGGGATTTTGTGTGGCAGCACAGGTAAGTACTATATATGCATGTAAGTATTCTGGTCTAACACATTAATTCTTCAACAATTAAGTATATATGCATTAGTTTAATACTTTAGAGCTAGTGGAGATTGGAAAATGGGTGAACGTTCCAATTTTTTTTTATTTAACAAGCTGACGCGCGTCAAATGGAGATGAACCTTGGGGAAAGAAGTCGGAGCTTGCTACCATTTCTTAGAAAATAAAATAAAAAATTGACCATTAATAATATGAAAACCACAAAACCGATGTAGTAGATTCTTCAAAAACATCCTCTAAAGCATTCTTTCTCTGAGACTTCTCTTCTCATCTCACCAGGTACAAGTAAAGGGGCAGAAAAGAGACCTGAGAAAGACTTGAGAGTTGTAGCAAAGAGAATTCAAAACAAACGCAGCAAGAAGAGAGGAAAAGAAAAAAAAAACTAAAAGAAAGCCAAGTGATTTAATCAGCCTTAATTAGTCATGAATAGAGGCCAAATTTTCTATAGCTCTCTGGTGCAACAGATGATAGGAGGAGATCAAAGCAATAACAATCTGTGGGTACACATGAATAGCAGCACTTCAAGGCCAAATCTTGAAGAAAACCAAACTACTGCTTCTTTGAATCACCTCTCTCAGTATGCGCCGGCTTCATATTTTCTTCCTGTGATGCCGCCATGGCCGGAGAACCAAGAACAACCTGAGTCTCTTAGCCTTAGCCAGCTCTTGCTGTCAGTTTCTTTCTCTCTCTAAGTATCCATTCAAAGCTGAGGATCACTTGCTTTTGAGCATATATATTGATTCAATATATACTAGCAAAAATTAACAAAAAAAGAAAGCTAAAATAATTAAGAAAATGGATCATTTTATGATAGAATCTCGTTTCTAGCTGTATAGTACCTGGATAGAGTTTTTTGCATTTATTTCTTTTGATTTATATATCACTCAAGAAACTAACAAAGTACATGCGACTTATCATCATCATATATAGTTCTGTTGAATCTTGAGTTTTGTTCGGCTTTCAATTTTCTATTAATTAAAAAAAGTAGGACTTCACGAACAGCCACAGCACAAATATATTTTGAAACCCTAATTTTCTTCTTGTTTTTTCTTCGCAAGTTAGCCTCAAACTTTCAATTACAAGGAATTAATCTCTTTCTCTCGGAAAATTCTCACAGGTCCGGACTCTCAGAAGAAGAGAGATATGCATATACTATAGCAGCTCAATCTAGAAAGATAGAGAATTTGGAAGATAAGATGTTGGTTAACAAACCGGATCAATATGCGTATAACGGCACATCTAATGGAAATCATGAAGAGATCCAAGGGCCAAAATCTCAATGGAATCAGCTTTTACCAGCTTCATCTCCTAGGTCTTGTATTACTACAACCAGC
Source organism: Schoenoplectus tabernaemontani (assembly GCA_037127355.1). NCBI lineage: Eukaryota > Viridiplantae > Streptophyta > Magnoliopsida > Poales > Cyperaceae > Schoenoplectus > Schoenoplectus tabernaemontani. The sequence goes on from CM073738.1 coordinate 3,685,228, forward strand.
TTGGGAAGTAACATGTTAGATTTTTCCAATTGCTTGCCTGAGAGGAGGCCGCACCAGTCAGACAATTCATCTGAGGTAATGGTTATTACTTAAATATTTAATTGTCAGGTGTTTATTTGTTGTTGATTCTGTACACTCCATACATATGCATATTTCTTTGTTGAATGGTAGCTTGTAATGTTTTATTTGAACGAACATCTAACTTGAATTTGAGTTCATTTATAACTGCATACGGAAAATATTAGCATGCATATTTTTTTGTAGCAGAAAATGTCTTTTGTCATGACATATTTGCATTTTTCATCAAATGCTTTCAATTTTTCAACTTCGAAAAGGCAAAAATGCATATATTTTTCTTTCTTTTGGGACTTGATGAAAGGTTGAATCGTTTCATAAGCTTTAGTTTAGTTTCTCATATTTCCTTGGTTGTGATGCAAAGAATGAACTTCCACATTGAAATTGTGTCCTTGCATTTTTTTTGATAAAAAGATGGAAATCAGGTCTCCAAATTTTATTAAAGTGTCCTTGTATCTTGAATTTATAATTTCTGGAATGCAACATTTTAGTGAAAGAATATACCATTTTTTTTCAAAATAAGTTAAAATACAGTTTCTTAATTTTTGACTCGTACTATTCTTCGGTATAGGTGCATACAAACTCGAAGTACTTGAAAAAATGAGATATTTTTTCATCGGAATTCCCTTCAATCTTGTTATTTAATTTTTATAAGTTGCAAGTATTTCCATCTCAATACTGACCATTATCTTTTCGGATATCGAGTTGCATATATGCACAAGTGATATCAATACAAAAGGAAGCTTTATTGCAATATGAACGGTGTAGATTATTTTTCTTTTCCATTAATATGATGCATGCACGAAAGATTTAATAGTTTTGAGTTCAACGCCTTGTTGGTTTCCGGGATTAAGTAATATTTTCATTGATACTAACTATAAATTTGCTCAAGCTCCAATGCTTGATCTATCTGTAAGTTTCATGGCTTCATGCATATATGTTTTGATGCCAACTAAGCATATACAATGTAATACGTACGGCTCAGTTTTTTGTAATATTAAATCCTTCACTTATTTTATGTTAGCGCGTACTCTATTGAATGATAAACACTTCTATTTTTTTCTATTTTTGTTTCTACATCTCTTCTTTAGGTATAATTAAGTATCGGCACTTATATTAAATTCTAATAATTATATGTGCAAAGCATGGAAAATATCAGCGGAAAAAAGTACTTTTACATTGATAAAAGCATGAGGCATTTTATTAATCTTTTTGTATTCTATGTTACAAAAATTGGATGATCTCTTGGAAAGGGTGCAATGAAGTTCTTGAAAGAGGCACATGTTGTCATAAATCATGGCACTTGTCTTTTTTTAGGGTTCTCAAATGTTCTCCTTTTGATTATTCTTTTTTCTTTATTCTTTTGTTCTCTCTCTAGTGCAACAGCACAGCAACTGGCTCAGCCCTCAAGAAGGCTAGGGTTCAAGTCACCTCATCTGCTCAATCTACTCTCAAGGTTTCTCTCTCTCTCTCGCCCCTTTTTATATCACTTTTTAGCTTCCCTCTGGAAGAAAAATATTGTACAATAATAATACATATCATTCTCTCTTCCTCCTCTCTGTTTTGTCAATCAATAATATTCTAGACCATAAACTCAGTCCTTGCCTGCCTAGCTAACTAAACAGTACATCCATGCTAGAACTGAACAGATAAGGACATTTTGATGTAACCTAAAAGCAGCGACTCTAATTATGTGACAAACAAAAAATTGACACCAAAGTAGTTAGAGTATCTAACTAAATCATGGATACAAACAAACAAAATATTTTAAGAACTATAGACAAATGAAAGCATGCTTATGAACTAATTAAAGTGCCATGTGTGTGTATTAATTATGTCACTAAAGAACAATATACTGACAGGAAGTTAGTAATAGTGGTTGCTATACTTTGCCAGAGTGGGTTTTATATCACAAAACTGATACTAGAATTTTTGTAACAATATTCTAAATAAACTTCTCTTAGAACATGTGGGTGTGATTTCATGGTGATAATCTTTACTTTTGTTTCCACACATTAAACTTCTTCTTCAAGAATAGAGATGAGTTAAACAAATTAATAAAGTAAGAACCTAATGTGCTATATGGTATGCTCACTTAAGAAAGCAGAGGCTTTTATTAAGAAAGGAACAGTCAAACTATAAAAACTTTGTAAAAGAATATAAATATAAAAGATTACTGAGAAATAAAATTTGCAGTTTATCAAACAATATATATGTCAAGAATGCTATGTTGAGAACTTGGGATGGAAAAAAATGCATGTTAATTAACTTTAACTGGAGAAATAGTTTAAGAAGGTTTTTCTAGTATATATACTCTTAATTCGTGGTAGAAAATGTTAACATTATTTTTGTTATCATTGAGTTTTCAGGTAAGAAAGGAGAGACTAGGAGATAGAATTACAACTCTACACCAAATAGTTTCGCCATTCGGAAAGGTACAAACTTGATCCCTTGAACCTCCCTTTTAAATCCATGCTAGAGCTGTGGTCTCTAAACCGGTCCTTGCACGGTTTACAAACAACTGAGCTTTGATTGATCAAAGACTACAGCTTTACACAAATGAATAAATTAGGGTTTTGGACCATCACCATTGAATCTTGATCCAGTTGCACTGTACTTTTTCTTTTGTTATGGTGAATTAATTTCTTCAAATGTTTTAAAGTATATATTGACAGGTGATAGATCTATCTCTTCTGACATATCTATATATATGGGGTTTGGCTTTTCTTTTTCTCAGACTGACACAGCCTCTGTACTCCAAGAAACTATTGGCTATATCAGATTCCTTCTCAGTCAAATTGAGGTCCATTCTCTCTCTCTCTCTCGCTCACTCAAAATATTTTCATCCGTACTTTGTAAAAGATATGCATTTTATAATATTTTTTTCAACATATTACTGCTGACCGTGTATGTCTGTCAAAACTAGCTAGTTAGGAAAATATATTTTGTTATGCAACAGATAATTACCTAAAGCATAATGGATTTAAGGTAACTCGTACGTGTTTGCAATCCAATTAAATACTGTTATTTCATATGACAAAAGGAAATTATTTTTGAGATATAACATGGAGGTGAAAGTCGGAGAAGTTAATGAAATATTGTCTTAAGAAAAAAACAAAAAGAGAAGGGGGGGGTTAAATACTGTGCACAAGAGCACGCAGTTAAAGCTGGAGCATGAACAGCGAAAATTCTGTTTATATCAGAGATCTATCTTTTTGTTAATTTTTGTTTTTTAGTGTCTCATATTTTGTACACCAGAGATAGAGATTGACTGTGATTTTTTTTTGTCTTGGTGCATCATAACAGGTTCTGAGCCATCCTTACATGGGCTCTGGGCCAACTACTAAAACCATGCAGCCTGTAAGTCTCTCTGTCTTTCTCTCTCACTGCCACACAAAAGAACAGTAAACAAAAAACATAATATCATGAGTGCAGTTGCACGTTCTTCTTTGGAAAGGTGTAACATGATGGGTTTCTTCTCTGCTCCTTGCAGCTATAGTTTTTACTTTTTACATATATATAGTCATTTCAAAATTTTATATAAAAAAATAAAAAATGTATAAATGATTTATATTTGAAAGAAAAATGTTGTTGACAAGAATGATAAACTGTACCAAGCAATCAAATTCAGAATTGCTATTATTAAAGTTCACATAATGGTCATGTATAATTACAGGAGCATGATTACAGCTCATAATTAAAAGTACAACTTAAAGATTGCAAGATCTAAGCTCAAGTTGTGTAAAGGACTCTCAATCTGAACATTTGCACGCTTGTACTATTTATTAGATTAAAGAGAGCTTTCTATTTTCTTTCTTAGTCTCTTAACTCCACTTTTCTTTTTTGAATTTAACAGGGACAAGGAGAGAGGAATTGTCTATTTCCAGAATACCCGGGTCAGGTACTATCAAGTTACATTTACACCTAAGTTATTCATATTTGTTTTTACAAATCACAATAAATTGAGCAGCCTTTAATGCATGGAAGAAACAAATGAAAATACTGTTTGCTTTACAGCTCTTTTGTCCATCACTTTATTTGTCGGAAACCCCACAAGTGTTCATAAAGTCACCTTTACATATGTGCACACTTTACATAATTATTCCTTTTCTTGAAATTAATCGTGTTATTATATACACTATGTATGTCGATAAAGTATATCTACCTCCTGGTTGCTTGCCTTCAAGGTCATGCATTATCAGTGTTCAATAGGGATGCATTTTTTTTAATAAAGAGAAATTAATCATGATAGGAGTTTACTTTACTGCATAATCAACTTCCCGTAGAAAGTTTAGAACTACATGCACACATGGATGATTTAAAAATTGAAATATGCATTAATCTACCTAACATTTTTTTTCCTTTTCATGACTGTTACATTATTGCTACTACAGTACACTGTACACAAAGCTATAAAAGATCATGTACTATGGTTATTTAATGGTGCACATATGGACTATTTAGCTTGGTGAATATTCCATTGCTTTATTCTTCTACATAGCATGGGAATCTTTTGCCATAGTTGATATCACTTTTTAAACGATCACTTATCTGTATTTCACATCAGGGAGGGAAAGAAGAACAGATGAAAGATCTAAAGAGTCGAGGCTTATGTCTAGTACCGGTGTCCTGCACTTCACATCTTGGGACCGATACCAGTGCAGACTACTGGCCTACAGCTCTTAATACGACCTTCCAGTAGATGATTTCCTTTGGTGTTGCTTGGTCTGATCCATTGTGGAGAGGGGGGTTTCTTTTTGGTGGTACATAGCATCATGAGCAGTCATTCTATGTGAGAAAACTGAGGTTGATTGCTCTTGATGCTATGAACTTTGCATTTAGTATTTTCTTGGCAATTAAGGTTTGTAAAGTGACCAGGAAATTAAGGTGGCCTCAATATATATAGTTGCGATGCTACTCTCTAGTACGTAGTAGTTTGAATTGATGTTGTAGTAGCTCTCTTCTGATCATATTTTTTACAACAATTTATAACAAGATACTAGAGGTAGTTAAGGATGAAATTCCTTAATTGCCTTTTTCTTAATTTATTTTATTCAAGTATTCAACAGAGATGTCAGTCTATGATGCATGTATGATGAATTAATGAATTACAATAGGAGTGAGTTGCTTACAAAAAAGCCATATGTATCGAAGGAATTAATTTATTAATATTTGTTAGTTATTAGATAAAAATACACTGATGCATGCAGCATGCTGGAGTAAATATTCTCAATTTAGTTGATTGCTTTGACTGGCGCGTATATGACAGCTTTCAACAGATAAATCATGAATGTAGAGAAGCATACAAAATTTCTATAATATTAAAAACAACTATCTATTTGAACAAAAAAAAATGAAGAAATATGCACCACGCAATGTAGTATCAACTGAAGTCTGCTCTTCTTCTCCCCCTCTGTGTTTTGTGTCACTGAAATAATTGATATAATTAATGCGTATCAAGATTTTGGAGAAAACTTTCACTTTTCCATTAGAGGCTGGCTTAACCTAAATATCAATTCATGGGTTCATGCAATCAATACCGAATAAACAACAACCAACATAATCAATTCATAAGCGAGATAGTATGACCCAAGGCATGATGATCTCATCGTAAAATCCTCTTGAGTTGCTTACAAAAAAGCCTCTCTCTCACTGCACCACGCAATGTAGTATCAACTGAAGTCTGCTCTTCTTCTCCCCCTCTGTGTTTTGTGTCACTGAAATAATTGATATAATTAATGCGTATCAAGATTTTGGAGAAAACTTTCACTTTTCCATTAGAGGCTCTCTCTCTCACTCTCACTCACACATATATAGTCCAGTTTCAGGACCACTTTCGTATTATGGCATTGGTTCGGGCTTTATGGCATTTCAAGGAAAACAAAACTACAATCCCACGAAGGATGGTTTCAGGAAGAAGAGCATCTGCATGCAATATGGGAATTCGATGGAGAGATGACAGCAGGGGCATTTGCATTTAGAAATAACTGATAATATAATATCATTATCCTATATATTATATATAGGACAGTATGTTGTTACATATATGAATTAATTATTATTAATTACAACATGTATGGACTTATATGTAATGAATATATATTATATAATGGACTGTCAAATTATACCAATAATGAAGTGATCAAATTCTGTATCGGATTTATTATATGTCATGAGAAATGAGCCCTTTAATGTGTAGAATGCGTATTAATGACTTTATGATTTAGTGATGGTCTGAATTATATAAAGTCTGATAATAATACAATTATGTTATTGGTCCCTGGATAACACAATTATAAACAGCTTTCTGATTAAGCAGCGAACCCGTTAAGAGATAATCTGGATCCGATATGGACCCGTTAAGGTATAACTGCACTCTGTTATATGGACGTTCATATATATATGCATGGATACTGTTGGTTTTGGAAAAACACTCATTTCTCACTTTCTATCACTCTTTCATTTCCAACAGATCCAGATCTCTCTCTCTCTTAACACTATTCCAGAAGAGAAGAAACTGTCGACGCCGGTTCTCTCAATCACTCCATCGGATTAGAGGAAGATCATTTGGAAGGCTAAAGGAGTCTGGTGATCAACGAGGTTGTGTCTCTCTGGAAGACTGACATATGAATCAAGATAACTTAATTTATGTTTAGAGTTCACTAGAGGATCATGACCATAACAATAAATTCTATCAATATACTGATATTAAATGTGATTTCTTGCAAGTGTGTATACTTTTTATTGAAAAAGAAGGACGAGATAGAAAATGTGTTTTACAACAAATGGGTCGGGTATAGTATATATATATATATATATATATATATATGGATATATATATATATGGGTTGGAATGGTAACAACAGATCACCTAGTGGGTTATGGGTCGGTTCAATTGTAATATTGACAAAACGTACGGGCCTGTTTATCAGAAACAAGCACAGTGCAAAAATGTACCCAGTTAGTGGGCTTATTATGGCATTCGGGTGGTGAAATGTATTAGTGTACGCATTTATCTTGGCTATTAATTATAGGTTATTGAAAATAGCTTATTCACAGTGTCGAGAACAAAATATATTATATTATTCAAATTCAAATTGTTGATTAACGAAAGCTGGTGACACTTACACGCGTCATAATAATTAACTTAATAAATGTAGAGGTAAGATTCAATGCTATAAAATTTTTATGTTACAAAATATTACAATATAGTATATATGATCATTTATATTTCAAAATTTTAAATTCAAATGTCAGGTAAGAAATATTAATACTCCTTTCATGTAAGATACATTCACGCGCGTATATATATATGAATGAATCTATGTAGATGAAAAATGTTTAGGAGACATCATATATTATTGAATTTAAAAGAGCTATTATTCACAATAACAATTATTTTTCTTTTCAACTTTTTGTATTTTTGTTCTTTAATTCAAATACTACAATTCTGAATAAGTTGAATAACAAAATCTATAGAAAAAAGTTGAATAAATTAAACCGTTAATATGAATAATAACCCTTTTTTAACTTTAATAATAAGATGATATCAATTTGTAGTATCAACTGTGGTATCTCTTTATAGTTTATGTCTAAAACTAGGACACTCTCCTTAGAGCACCAATCAATCCTATTGACGCTAGCTCTTAACTGAAAAAAAAATATGTACTGTATCATCTTCAAATTTCATTTATATCGCTAATAAAATTTTATTTAAAAATCTTGTGAGATACAAAAAACATTATTTTGAAGTTTTTTATTATTTATTTCAGATTTGTATAATGAAATATTTTCTTTTCGTCAAATCGGGTATAAAATGGATTTATATGTCATGAGAACAAAGTCAATTAATTCACAACTCAAATTCAGCATTTTTCCATCTTCGAAATAAAATAAAGGAAGAAAATTATGACATTTTGTAATGTGAAAACGTTTATGGTATAATAATTAGTAATTACGATTTTACGATTCTACTCTTTGACTTTTTCAACGTCCTCAATTATATAAACTTTGAAGCTTACAAAGTGAAGAATAAAAAACTACCGTTTACGGTTATCAAGAACAAATTTCTTGTACCCACATATAAGGCCACACGTTTTTGTTCGTACATATTTATTATATTTTTTGTGGTTTATAACTCGACCACAATCTGTATATAATATCTATATATATATAGATGAGTTTAGCACCTTCAAAACATTAATCCAAATATCTCAATAAAATACTTATGTTAAAATCTTGTAGAGTACTAATTTGTACCCTTTTTAGAATTTCTTACTGATTTGTAAGACGATCGATCTTAAATCTTAAATAATGAAAATATCAATATTTGTAAATTGTATGTTAAAACCCATCTTTAAAAATCGTCAAAAAATAGTAAAAGTTCTAAAAAGATGAAAATGGTAATTTATGAAATTTTTATTAAGTAACTTACACTGACATTTCAAGTATAAAATATTAAAATTTGGGTTGTTGGTATTTGTACCGAAATATAAATGGAAGTACCGTGGAAATAAACGTTTTATCTCTTATCTGTTTAATTTGCATATGACTACTGCCACGTGAATTATGCGCTGGATTATCCTCTAGGAGATTTGGACTCTCAATTTTTATATGGCTGGGGGCTGGGATTGGCATAGGAAAGAGGTGCAATTCATCTCTCCGCCACATTGTTTTAATATTTTTAATCCATCCCTAGTTTTAGTCCAGGATCCTGGTAATGGAGCCCATGGTCCCCTGCCAGCTTCTAATACTCCAAGTTGTCAATTTAGTAAAGAATTATTGGTTTATGAATGAAAAATCAAAATTAAGATTCATCACGACCAATGAGAGATTCCCAAATTGTCAATCAATCACAATTGGGCGCTGAGAAACGTTAATATCATTTTTGCAATTGTATTTTTTATTTTTATTTTTTGTATTCCGTTTCTGTACTTGTGTTTTTATATAACATTCAAATTGCAAGTATTTGAAAATTGAAATCACTAACATGATATGCAAAGTGTTCGTCGTTATCTTTTTTCCAAAAATGATTATAAAGAAAAAAAAACACTTCTTTGTCGAATAAGTAAAAAAAATATTTATAATTTTTTTAGGACCTGATAGCATAAGATATAATCATTAAATATAAACACATATAGTTAGAATATATGTAAATAATCTGGTTTCGGATGCATGCATCACTCCACTTTATATTCACCTATTTTATTTTTATTTTCAATGAAGAAGAAAGCGCTTTGGAACTATAAAAAATCAGGAGGTTATAATGGTTATGACAGGTCAAGTATGGTATGCAAAAAAAAATATCATTTTTTTTAAAATAATAAAGAAGAAATCAATTTTAATATTTACATAAATTTATGATGCGCAGCTTAATTCTGGACTAGGGACCCGGCTATTGCTTTCTCTGTTTGATAAAAATGGAGTTCTGCATTATGGAATTGCTGGAAAGTGGAAATGCAAAATTCAGATCTTCAAATTGGCGAAGTGACAATCCCACAATACTGGGCCCACACCGGTCTATGGAACTGGCAGGAAGAAATGTGTATTTCATAATACAGGCTTTAATTATTATAGAATGGTAGAATGTCTCTATATATGGGCCTTAAGATGTTACATGTACTAGGCTTGACATATGCGATATGCGATTTCCTCTTGTCAGAAGCATAGTAACAATATTTGTGATTTATTTACGAATTATTAGTAATAATATTTGTAATTTATTTATGAATAATTCGTAAATAATTCATTTCTCATTCATAGCCGGATATTTTAGGAATAATTCGTCAGTTTAATATACAGTATGTTTTTTGGTCAAAAAAACGTTTTATTCACGAATTATTCGGTAAAAAAATATATTATATATTATTTTATATGAAATCTTATAATTTTTCATATATTTTTAATATTTTATTTATATTATATGAAATAAATTATTCCCGAATTATATCCGTATTATATCTTAATATCGAATTTTTTACCTCGCCGAACGTTTTCTGAATCACAAACTTGTTACTATGGTCAGAAGTTGGCAAGTTGCACAGTCACCAATTTCATTAAAATCTGTGATATCTAATATGTGAATTTCAAATTAATTTCTGATTTCACTGCAACATTATTTCTGAAAATATATTATAGAGGTACTGTGATGAAACTCAACATGAACTTGCTTTTGAGGCATCTAGTGATTATACAAGGCAGAATGGGTATCTAAATTTCTCAGATCAGGGGAGATCCAAGAAATCAGCAAGCTATTTGAACAGTGTCTGGTACTCCAGAAGTATTTCCTGTAGGTGGAACTCCAGAAGTCTGACGGCATGCATTTTGGGTTGAAATTAACAAGAGCTACTACAGTTTCTTTCAAAAGCTAGAGATAAAATATAATCTGGTAACTCACATTTACATATTTGTTTGGTAATCCCAGACTTGAGGAGAGTCTGGTTTGTATGTTTTTTCTTCAGAATGAAAAACTGAGATTGGTACTGGTACCTAACCTGATGGTTTGTATGTTTTCCTACAAGTGGCTGGTTTTTCTCATCTTGAGCTGTCTACATCCATATATCTCATTAAAAACTACTACAATTCAATTCCATTGAACTCAGACAACTCTATGCCAGACAACAATTGTAAATGAGAAATCATTCTAAATTTTCTTCCGGGGCAAAAAATTGATGAGATGTGTAAATGCAACAACCTGCCTACCAAGGAGTCCTATAGTAACCAGAGTTGAAAGGGGGTGCAGTGCAAATAACTTTGTTGACAATGCGGCATACTGACAGTTTTTGCAATCAAAAATCAATGTAACACCAATTGACATGGAGACAGCAGTAGTTGGACTTGCCTCTCTCCAATTTGGTACAACTTTCATAGCAATTAGGTCCCTTTCAGATGTGGCTGGTGGTGGTTCAGCCGCTCAGCACAGTAAAATAAATCTTTTTTCTCCCTTTTGGCAGCAGATAATTCTGTCACAGTTTTCATGAAATTCATCGAACTACTAGATTAGATGTATTTAGTGCTTCCAGTTTTGATTATTTTTCTCTTATCCCCTGAACTACTAGATTAGATGTATTTAGTGCTTCCAGTTTTGATTATTTTTATTTTTTGGAACCTCTTATCCCCTGCACGCCACAATTGGGTTCAATGATTATTATCCATTGTATAAAAGAGGAAGCAAATAATGGAATACTTTTGTTCGTAGTCCTCATTTTAGTTGGAACTTCCATTTAAAAAACAGCGAGTCATTTCATGTGGAAATTTCTGAAACAATATTAGAAACGGATATTGGTACAAAGTTGCCTGACATTTTGTGTAAATTTTCCTCTCTATATTTTGTAGTAGTAAAATACAACATCTATAACATTCAGCTTGTATGAAACACGTATTTGATACATACCCAGAATATTTGAGAAAACAGAAAATCAAATCTGCCAAGGCAATTTACCCTGTGGCACGTATATCTGAAAGGATAGAATACAAAGTAAAATAAAAGTAAATAATCAAAGCCTACTGTTGGCAACTTTTTGGTCTTTGGATGCCGACATCCACTGTCGGCCAATGGCAACAAGCACCCCGGTGGCTTTCTTCCTCATCTCTACCACAGCAGCTGTCAGCATTCCCTTTCTCTCAAACACTTTTCCCTCCATTTCCAACACCTCCTGAAATCCATAAAAATATATATCAGATATTTGTACCTTACAAGCAGAGCTTGTACATGCCAGATACTGTGACGGTGAAAAAGCCAAGTATCCAATAATCTTTGCATTCCTGCAACTGGGGTTTGACCACCAATTTGATGTCCCAGTTAGTTAAATCTAAGCAGTATTTACCATACGGATTGGCTCAGCACTGAAATTAATTGAGTATTGAGCTATATCCAGCATGCTGAGATTTCAGCACATCTCTATTAGCACCACCTAAGGCCTGATAATATATAGATCAGCACTCATATGAGCCACATTAGGGTTGTGTAATGTGTATAAAGGGAAGGGATCACCTGATGATGGCTATTTTGACAATCTTGACAATGAGTTTTTAAATAAATTCGGGACCATTGTAAATTGCATAAAATTTTGATGGTCCTTGATGGACCATCAAACTATAATGAAATTGCATGAAATTTGAAACATCACCAATCAATAAGTAAAAACATATCTATAAACTTTTTTTTTCTAATATTAAGTGTTTTTTTTTTCAAATTTATTTGAAAACTCATTGTCAAGATTGTCAAAATAGTCATTGTCAAGTGATCCCTTCCCGTGTATAAAGAATATGATAAAATAAAAGGGAAATGAAAGTACATTGAACTTGGCATGGGAGTAATATGATATGTTAAAGTCCACTGATACTTTGGGGAGGCCATCAGCAGATACAATAGATGCCACACAGACATCATCGAGAACAGCTGCAATTGATCCTTCATGCCAATTTCTGTTTTCATCCTTTGCAATTGGTTAGAATTAGAAAGAACCATGTCAAACTTACAATCAAATATTGCAACAATGAACCTCAAGAACTCAGTAGTACTTCACCTACCAATAATATATGGGTTGGTTGAGGAAGTAGACATAGGAATTTCAGAAGAAATTTGAACTTGTGCTATTGATAACTGGGGTGAATTGAGGCACAACAAAGCTTAGAAATCAGCGTACAATATATTGAGAAAAGTTATATTGGTACCGAATACTACCGTACTGTACTATTATTGTACCACTTTGGTCAATTTCTGTCGAGTGTGTACCAGTCAAATTCGAAAAAATCAAAGTCCTCCTGACAAGTCCATTTTTTTTAATGAATTGAAAAAAAATAATAATTTATCATAATTTTTAATAATAATTTTTAACTAATTCGAATTATTATTTTTAATTGTTTAAAAATCTAATAATACTAAAAATTAAAAAATTTCCAAAAAAAATAAAATTACAGAAAATTGTAAAAAAATAATAAAAATTCAAAAATTAATTTATCAATTTTTTAAATAATAATTTTCATCGAATTAATTATATATCTTTTAATAGTTTAAAAATCGAATAATACTAAAAAAATAATTTTCATCAGTATATAAGTTGATTGAGGGTGAACTGGGAGGTTCGCATGTCGTGGATAATATAGAGCGTTATCTTGTGGATAATATTGTGAGGGATTTGTATTATAAACTACATCTTCATCAAAAATATCTGCACTCAACCGGTGCATAAAATTATCCATGGGATTAGGAGGATTTGTCATTTCTATAAAAAAATAAAAAAAAATCAAATTTGATGAAAAAAGAATATAAGAAAAAATATCTACTTAAAAAATAAATTAACATTCTAAATAAAATTCTAACAAAATAAACCGAATCTCACATAATAAATAAAAAGTTGTTACCGTTAAGACTCTCAGCGAAATTCTCAGCAAGAAGTAGAACCTAGCTCTGCCAAGACTCTTAGACTGCGATTTAAGAAATGACGAATACCAAATATTATCCTTCTACCTTTTTCGATTAGTTAATTTTTTCAACGGACTAAAAATAAATTAATAATTCTAAACTATTTTTTTGTTTTGTGGAATAAAAAAAATTAAATTTGAGAATTTGAGATTAAATGGAAATTTGAAAATGTGATAATTTGAGAAGAGAGGAAGAATAAAATTTTGATGTGTTTTGAGATGTAAATGAGGGTGGTATTTATAGATATTTTTGGAGAGAAAATTTCAGATTTTTTTTAATTTTTTCTGCAAAGATTAAAGAAATTTTTTTATTTTTTATTTTTGGCAGTTGAGGGTATCTTTGGGGGGAGGGGGCTAACACATTTTAGTTAAATAAATGGTTGTTGGATGGGAGGGGGGAGGTCCGGTCTAGGTTTGGGGTGGTCCGGTCCGGTCCGGGTTGGGGTCGGTCCATGGTTCTGCACGGTCTACAGTCCAATCCGGTCCGGTCCATGGGTCCACACGGGACGGGTCGTCACAGTCCATTTTCGGGTGAAGGGAGAATTGGCCCACCGTTGGACCGGACCGAGGCAAGACACGTGACGGACACGACTTCGACCACGATCCGGTCCAATCCGGTCCACGATCACGGATCGATCCAGGACGGATTGGACCGTCCGGTACATTTCAAACCTCTAAGGGAGTTTATGTTTTCTTAACTGTTTCATTTATTTTTCGACTCAAAAACAATATGCATTTATTTCACATGGACCCACAAAACTTAGAAAAACATACCTGAGATCACGTTTAGTCTACTTTTCAGTAACCTTTAATTTATTAATTGCTGCATTAGATTTATATTTCATTGTTTCATATATTTGATGCTCTCTTCATTTTTTTCACGTTGAAAAATATTATGATAACTATCTAATATTAAATAAAATAAATGATTGCAGTAAAAATGTGAAGTAATAATTGAACAAAATTATGCTATTTGTATTGAAGACGTTGTGATAAAATACATCTAATTGACATTGTGATAAAAAGCATCACTTGTACTCATCTTTATGATATTTATAAATATAAATTAACTAAAAATAACAAATAACAAATTATAATTATTGATCAAGTGTATCATCTGATAAAATCACACAACATTAACAATGTAATATAACTTTCAAATAAAATTTGATTTGATATAGTAAAAGTGCTGTCAGATAAAAAAAATAACAAACGATTTAAAAGTAAACATTTTTAAATTATTACCATACAAAATCTAAAGTAGACAATAAATAATTAAGAAAATAAAAACATAAAAAATGAAAGACATCGCATATTAATGGGACTATCATATTCTTATATGTAGTGCTAACAATCTCCTTCTGATCCACTGGTATCTTCAAATGCAGCAAATACATAAAGTACGATATACTTATCATTATTTATATTTTGTTAAAAAAAATGTACTGAACTAGATTAGATAAATATAGAAATAATTTCACTAAAAGAGAAGAGAAAACAAATAACCTGATGAGGTCAAGGAAGAATTAAAGATAACTTTATAACTAATTTAGAGGAGGTAATAATATTCTTTTTGGGAAAAAATCATAATAGCGAAGGACAAATCATAAATAATGGAAAGACGAAAGAAATGATTTCAGCAGGTACGTGACCTTTGAGTTCCTATTATTTTACTGTTCTTATTAAAAACACACATTCAAAGCATTAATTATTCTCTGGTGAAAAAAAAAAGAAAATATACTCTGTTAATCTATAGATGAGAATCTCAAAATAATTACTGAGACCAACTAACTGTATCTCAGATTTATACACCGATTTGTACTCTAACTAAAAAGTCGTTGATCATGTTGACCACATTCTTGAACATCAATAGACCGTCTATTTGCGACGATCGTCGAAGTCTTAAAATCGAAAGTGCTAAGTATTAATGCTAGAGAAATAAAGTTTTAATATTTAATATATCAAGTCATATTTAAACTTAAAATTTATATTTGAACGACAAACCCAATATTATAAATCATAATTTTTAACTTGAAATTTATATTTGAGCGATCATCAGATTATGAACAAGTTTATATCCCTAAACTATAATATCTTATAACATAAGTTAATAATAATTATTTACTTTCTTATTTGAATATCGATGAGAGTTGTAAAATTGACTTTCTCTCTTGGATAAATCGACAACAATAAGGATAATGTCTGTTTTATACAAAGATAGAAACAACCACCTGACATAATCAAATTGCTCACTAAATAATATCGACTCTTCTAAAACTCTTAGACCATTCTACTTATGATATTCAAAATTTTCATATCTATTATTTAAAATCTTAAGAACTATCCATGGGCGGATGCAGGATTTTAGTCGGGGGGGGGGGGCAAATATCGGATTGTAATAGCTTATCGGGTTTGAATCCTTTAACTAATCGGGTACTAAATAAAATAATAATAATTTAATATATATTCTTACCTAATAAAAAATTATTAGAATAATAACATTTTATATTGTAGCTACCGTATGCTACGAAAACTGAAGGACTCGACTTAGGTAATTTTTAGATTTTTTTTTGGAGTCGCCACCCGCTGAATAACGGGAAATATTATCAGATTATATGTCTTAGCCCATGGATAATAGGTTCGTGTCTTGATTACGAATGTGGAAGGTGTTAGGCACCACACTCGCCCAAAAAAAACTTGGTCTCTACTGATTCTGGCTTTCAAATTTCATTATTAATCAGCAAAAATAAATTACAAAAAATTCTGGGCAGAAATTGCAAAAAAGGAAGAAATATAATAAAATACAAATTAGAAATTGATTAAAAAAAGATTTCAAGTTGAATAAATCCTGATTTTTGTCATGGTTGCATCACAGCGGTCTTTCAACTTGGATGGCCGGCTTATGGAGGACACAGATGCTCTGTGGAAGTATCAGGTCAATCCATCATTTATTTTCATCTCAATTTTCTCAATGATAATTTGATGAAAATATTCTAGAGTTGTAACTACACTCTGTATTTTTCTCTCAATAACTGAAAATTGCTTAATCTCTAGTGCTTAGTATGCTCTTGCCAACCATGAAGGAGAAGAAGAGTAACGAGGTTATATTTATATGTGGATGGGAAGCCTCCCGGAAATCAAATTGTGATACGCTTGGCATATGCTTGCCTGCTCGCTCTAGCAATTGAAGCCATTAATGCATATGTCCTTTGCATGGTACATTTTCTCTCGAACCCGTCTAAGACATTTGACCGAATTTAGACAAAAAGTCGAAAAAGCATAGTTGAACCGTAATGATTCCATGACAGTATAAGAGAAGCTTGTCTACTGAAATGTTTTACTATTTTTTACAGTTTATAATCACTATTTCTCGAAATAAGTGAAAACATTAATCTTATTTATTCCATGCAAATTTTCACATTTACTTTTGGACTTCTAGTTAAGTTAACATGTCACTAATGAAAAATGACAGTTTGTGCCTTTTTGGTCTTACCACACCTGCCATAGATAATTTGATTGATTTTTTTTTTAAATTCGTATGGAATTTTTTATGGATTTTTAAGGTCCAAAAGTTAGTGAAAATATGCATAAAACATGTAAAACATAGGTGCTTCATATTCCTGACATAAAAATATAAGTGTATTAATGATGATATATAAAGAAAGAGAGTAGCAAACTTGCAAATTAGATCAAACTTTTATTCTTAAGAAGTTTTACTTAATTAAAGGATTATTACTGTGTTTTTTTATAGTAACTTAATAGCGATATAATTATCATGAAATTCTTAAACTAAAGTATGTTTATCGCTTTATGATGTATTTTTGACTTGAATCTTCATATATCACCACTACATAAATTATTTATCAAAGGATATGTCATAAATGCAGTCCTCTCATCCTCATGCAGCAAATTAAAGGTCAAGTCCGAGCACACTTCTCATCTACTGCAAGGTATCTAAGTCAGAAATATAAATATCTTCACTATACCATTTGCCATTTAGACCTCGTCCTTTTCTGTTTGCTAAGAAAATTTACATGCTGCAATTAGTATTTTCATCACTATGGTACAATATTCCAATATTCTTTGCTTGTTCATAAAGAGAAAATAGGACAAAGGACAAATAGTGCTTCTGTTTGTGCAGGGGAAAAGGAAATGAACAAGCTAGGTACATTCGAAGTTGTAATTTAATTTGCTGGTCATAACCCATTTATTTTGTCAATAATATCTTGCTAACATCAATTGGTCACGTTGTTATGACTTGGCAGGGTAAGTAAATTCCATGTTTGATTTTTAATTTTATGTCATAGGAATTAGTGTATTATTTGGTTTATTCTCATGTGGCAGGCAACAGGAAAAGTGTAACTTGTTGAAGCAAGTTATCAAATTTGTGCAGATGCTTTAGTCAAAGCAACAAGATCGTGTTCAGCTGTAAAAGTTTTAATATGGGTGTTGCATAAAATATTAGATTTTACGAATTTGCTCTCAGGGATATAAACTTTTATTGTGGCACAATGATCACTAAAGACAAAAAATTTCTAGAGGTGATTTGCTGTCGTTGTATCATTAATCTATTCAAAATGAACCATGCTTAAATGTTGTATCCCATATATAATATTCGACTACTTATTATGTCTAAAAAAATATTTATAAGCATTAAATTGTTACAGTTAGGAATCCTTTAATGTAATGAAAAAAATGATGCGGTGCGTATAATAAAATTGGCCTACCATGTGATTTAATAAAGCGCAAGTCTCTTAGATGCACCAGGAGATGCACGTTTTCAATTCATTTTGTAAAACTTTAGATTTTTTTATTTAATTTTAATTAGTTGTACGTGTTGCCCCATTTTAAATAAATAAAGGCCAAGTTGCATATCTTCAATATCAGAAGGATGAGGAAAAAAAAATTAATAAAAATAAATATAAGTCAAGGAACATACCTTGTACCGCACATGTAGCTTGATCTTCATATATTCACATTTTTCCTTTTTTTTATTTGTTTTTTTTTAAAAAAAAAAAAAACTATTGCTTTATGAAGTAATAAAATTTTAGGTGTCTACATATATATTAAAAATAACAATAAAATAAAGCTCAAAGTAATAGATAATCAAGTTGATGAAGAAAATTTTCGTCTATAAAATTTTATATTTTGATATCTTTGCATAATTATTTCATTATACATGATATTAAATATTTTTTTCTCAATAAAATTAATCAGACAATCCAGGGGGGGGGCAAAAAAATTTTTCAGGGGGGCAAACTACCGAAAGTATTACCGAAAAGCACTGTTTTTCAAAATCCAGGGGGGGCGCGCCCCCCCTGGCCAAGTGTGCATCCGCCCTTGGAACTATCACATGATATCTTAATACATAATGTTATAAGTCATTTTCAGCTTTGGAGAATATAAATTTTTTGAATATTTACTAAATATTATTTAAACTAAATCTTTATATCTAATGTAACAACTAAAAAATGAAGTCTTAATAAAATTTACCTAAAATAATATTTTTATATAATTTATATTCAATATAAAATCTTATAAATAAAGTCTTAAAATTTAATATTAGAAGTCTTAAGATCATTCATCTGATATTTTCTCTTATCTCTCAACCAATTCATTGAAATAAATACTCAAATTTTATCTTTTTACTTTCAGAAATTGATCTAGCTCAACTTCTTGATCAACTGAGATTCGAAATGCGAGTTTCAAAATATTCTTTTTGTTCATGAGAAGTGAAATAGTGATCTGAACATTTAGAGAATTAGAGCACTTACTTAAAGATTCACGTATCATCTCCTTGGTTGAGAGAAAATATTTGATCAATCGATTGAGACTCATCCGCACTAGATCACTGTAAATTGAATTTCTAACCGAGATATTTTCTCTCTTGATTTCTCCTAAATCGTTGATCTATTTTGTGTATAATTTAGTTTATTGTGTTCTCTCGTCGCTAGTTTTCCAATGATATATAGCATGAAGGGTCTCTCAAAGATAAAAGATATACCATTAGAGTTTTAGTTCATCAAGTACATGACTCATATTTTTTTTATTTTTTTAAAATCTAAATTGAATAATAGTTAAAAAATAGTTAAATTAGCTAAGATAGTTGAGATATAGAATAAAATATAGAAGTTGAGATATATTTTTTTTTCATAATTAATTATTCTAATAGTTAAAATTATTAGTGGACATTGGACAATCAAACGGTGCATACCCACCCTGCTCCCATTAAAATAAAAAGAGAGAGAGAATCTCGCTAGATTTCAAATTTATAAAATCAGCTCCTTCCTTTCAACTTTCAAGTACACCAATCCATTAAAAGATTCCCCCCACCTTTCCTTCACTTTCTCTTTACTTCCTTCTCCACTCACAACTTACAAGAGACAACTCTGAATCCTGCAGAGAGATTGAGAGAAGAGAGATGAGTGCGACCAAGTTCATAAAATGCGTAACAGTAGGAGATGGCGCGGTTGGAAAAACATGCATGCTCATTTGCTACACTTGCAACAAATTTCCAACTGTAAATTCTCCCCCCCCCCTTTTTTGTTAAATAAATCTTCACATATTTTTTCTTACTCCATTTTGACCTATCAAGGATGATTTCGCATTTATCCAGCTGTTATTTGTCCTTCTTTAAATTTATGAAGTGGGGTATCTGGATTTGGGAATGTCCTTGTTTTGAATTCGTGGTCCTGGGTTTTACTGTAGCTATCAACCCTCTGTTTCTCTCTCAAGTGGGTTGTCTCCAGGAATTGACATCCTCTAGATTACTTTATATTTATTTTGTAAAGTATCTGCCCATTCAAAATCATCTTCTATGGAACTATTTGAAAGCTGCCCGTGCTACAGTATATTGTAAATTTTCAGTGCAAATTCTGCCCACTATATCCTCTAGAGTAACTGCCCACTCTAGAGGACTTTTTATTTAAAAATCTAATAATTAATGTTATTTATAGAACCGGTCTTAGAGCAAAGTTATTTTCACAAACGGTCTAAGTAAGAGCGTGAGTTCAACTCATGCTCTTAAACCTTCATTTTGTCTGTCTGAACACTGCCCAAAGACACAAAGGCGTGAGTTTAACTCACGCCTTATATTATTTTCAATTATTTGATTACAACCATCCTAGTTAAACACACTTAAGAGCATGAGTTAAACTTTTGAATAAAAAACTTTAAAGGCGTGAATTCAACTCACGCCCTTTAGACGTTGATGTGCTCTGAT
This sequence comes from Schoenoplectus tabernaemontani, assembly GCA_037127355.1. Taxonomy (NCBI): domain Eukaryota; kingdom Viridiplantae; phylum Streptophyta; class Magnoliopsida; order Poales; family Cyperaceae; genus Schoenoplectus; species Schoenoplectus tabernaemontani. The sequence continues at coordinate 3,705,950 of CM073738.1, forward strand.
TGTTACCTTTCAAAAACACCGAAAGTGAAAAAAATAATATAAATGCGATATCTGGACATAAAGGGCGTGAGTTCAACTCACGTCCTTTGAGCCATTTTTCTCTCTTTTGTTTGGGCAGCGGGCGGGCAGAGAAAATAGCGTTTTAAGGGCGTGAGTTCAACTCACGCCCTTTGTTATGCTGGTTGTGAAAATAAATTTGTTCTTAAGCCGTCTCTGTAGATAAGATCTATTTTTGGGCCGTTTAAGTAAAAAATCCATTCTAGAGGATATGAACTCTGTCTCCAGTGGGATTGAAACTGGACCTGTCTCTTGTTTTGCTATGCATTATGTTTCTATATTTACTTATCTCATTCCCTATCATACATTGACCTGGTTTCAATTGTATTAGCTCACAACCCAATGTTAATTGTTTCTGGTACTTTTGAAAAATTGTGCTGTAAGTTTACAATTTTATAGTAGCCAATTGAAGGAAAATTATCTTTAAACTTTAATATACCCTATTATTGACAGGATTATATTCCAACTGTGTTCGACAACTTCAGCGCAAATGTATCAGTTGACGGAAGCATTGTCAATTTGGGTCTCTGGGACACAGCAGGTAATTCAAATATTACCATGCAAAATCATCCTTTTTCATTCATTCATTAATTCATTCATTTTATTTCATTCCCAGGACAAATTTTTGGGACTTTGTCTTTATTAATATGGTTATTATTATTTTTAAATTATTTTTACTTTTAGGCCAAGAAGACTATAGCAGATTGAGGCCCCTTAGCTACAGAGGTGCTGATGTTTTCATTCTGGCATTCTCTCTGATCAGCCGGCCGAGCTATGAAAATGTTCTCAAGAAGGTAATATTAATACTGTACCCATTACCTTGTACCACACCAACAACAACCAGGCTAATTTGGTGCATATTTGCATTCAGCAAAATCATTTGTTTTTATCAAGATCAATTAAGGCGGTGCACCAAAATTTTTTAACTAGAACATCTCAGTTTGATTTGTACTGTTATCAGATAAGGTGCAATGTGGGTTGGGTCCAGTAAATTGACATTTTTGTGTGGTTTTAGCAAATCTTACCTGGATATAAGATTTAATGGAACATTTCTTAACTGTATTTTTTAAACAGTGGATGCCTGAGCTTCGCCGTTTCTCACCTAATGTTCCTGTAGTTCTGGTGGGGACCAAATTAGGTTTGTTAATAGACCTATTGCTCCATTTTAAAGTTCAAATGACAATCATAATTCATTTTTCTTTAACATGACATGAAGCATTGGTTAGCCCTCCATTTTTACAATAAAACCACAAATTTTACCATATTCTAAAAATCACGGTCAATTGCAGATCTCCGTGAAGACAGAGCATATCTGGCTGACCATCCAAATGCTTCTGTGATAACAACTGCTCAGGTAAATTCTTTTATTCTTTTTTCTCTGTACTTTTTTGCAATGCAGTAGTTGATACCTATTAATAAATAGTAAAGGAAATTGAATTTCCTACATGGGTCCTAATAATACTATCTCAGGGTGAGGAGCTCAGGAAACAAATTGGTGCCGTTGCTTACATTGAGTGCAGCTCTAAAACTCAACAGGTATGCGCTTGTACCGTTTCAGTATCATATTGATAATTGATCTAGTTTGTGCCTGTACCAATCACAAGTTACAACCACTGATGCACCGTTAAATATGAGTTGTTCCTTTGATAAATAGTGTTTTTTGTTCATATTTTCACGTCTTATCAATCTTAAGATAACTCTGTATTCTTTATGAATTAATTTGTACAGAGCATAAAGGCAGTCTTTGATACAGCAATAAAAGTGGTGCTTCAACCTCCAAGAAGGAAGGAACCTATCAGAAAGCAACCAAAAAGAAGCTCTGGTACCTCCATGAGGTATTTACAATTCATGAATCTTAATTTTCTGTGGCATTGACATGCAAATCACCTCAATTGTAATGTGAAAACAGTTATATTTAATAGTTAATATTATCTCAACATAAATGCTGTTTCAATTTGAGCCAAGCGATTAGAAGTGCAACTGTTCCATGACCATCAATATGAACAATTTATTTATTGTTATTTTGTTTGCTTGGTTGAGCATTTATTTATTTGTAGAAGACTTTGTTGCGGGGGTTCCTGCTATGCAAACTAGAAGGCAAGAAGCAACGATATAATGAAGATGTGAGTTTTGCCTGGATGACAAATATGTAAGAGTAATGAAATAGTTGGGGATGAAAGTTTTTGCTATGTGATGTTTAAGCGGGAACATTTTGTTCTCTGTAGTCTGTACCATATCAATCCGAGGATTGTGCTTTCTGTATTTTGTTTAACAATTCGAGATGATATCTAGAAAGAAAATTTAGCTTTCAAAGTTGTGGATTGTTATCCTGTTAACTATTAGGTATTTCTTTTTCTTGATATGTTTAGGAGTATTTGCAGTGGGAATCCTGTTCTGTGTAAATTTGTGGTGTAAACCTTTGGCTTGAAAAGGCGAAATTATTTACATAACGATTTGCTAATTAATTTGTATGTGATTAAACAGAGAAGTAACTGATGATTGCAGACCCTATAACTTCTCAGCAAAAGCCAGATTATAACAAAATCCTGTCAAATTTATTATCATAGTTTGTATCATATCAACATGCCATTTACCTATTCAGCTACGAACCTATAGTTATCAGTTTCTTAGGATCTCACAAAAGAAGGGAAAAAACATAGAAGCTCTACCCATATTTTCTTTCACTGGCGAGAAATCATCAACCGCACTTATTACAAAAAATGATTCACGATGGTAATGAAAACACAGACCATTTTAACCAGGTCTCTTTACCATATCAAATTAATAACGAAAACATAGAACTTGTTCTCTTCTCTGATCTGTGGGTTTCTTCTGAGACCTGTAACGAGCAATTCATTTTCAAAATAAATTAATGGGTTCATTGTACAACACAACTGCACAATTCTGAATGTCTAGGAACAAACACACTGAAAAGAAGCCAGGAAATTGTCAGGAAACACTACAAAAAATAATCAAATTCGGACCTTTGAATTAGTATCCAACTCCACTCTGATTTTTCTATTCAGTGAACGGTTACTGTTATGATCATGTATGTCCACATACTAATACAACACACAATTGGTTTTGATCTCATTATTATGGTTGAACCACAGTACATAATAAAGCAATTTTGAAATCTGATAGTACCTTTTAAACTGACTAGAAGAAAGCCCGCCTTTTAATTTACAACACTGTTGTACAACAGCTGCTGCTAGAAAAGCCCTGCTCACTGCCAACACCTCTTGGAAGATACACAATGCTATCCAAATTCCCTACATACACTTCATTTATTGGTTTGATATCGTGTCCATTGATCATATACTCATTGTTCTCATCAATTACTATAAAATCTGCTGGGTTTCTGTTAATCGTGCAAATGCCTTCTGCTGGTATCGGCCCGTTTCCTATTCTGTACCCAGACTGGGTCCCGCAGTTACTTGATGGGCTTATTATTTCCTTCTGTAATTGTGAACCAAACACTCCGAGTCTGGGCTGGGGCCGAAAGAGCTTGCATGCATTTTGATTCAAAATTTGACAATCATTTGGCAATATTGGTGGGTGATAATAGGGCCTAGTGAATCCTCGCAAATTGAGGCTTGGACTGCAAGATATTGATGCATTCATCAACTGGAGAAGATGTGTGGCCGGAATGACCTCGTTTTGGTAGAACTCGATCTGAGGTACATGATTTGCATTAAGCTGGAGTAGCGTGCAATCCAAGTCCAGGCATCTCCCATTGCCTGGTTGCAGAATTACAGAACCATTTGGGAAAGTGTTCATGCACCCATAAGTGGAATCTAACCTAGTTGTGCTAAGGTTGATATTACCAGCATGGGTTGAGCTCTGACAATGTATGGGGTGTGGCGTGAATTTCAAGGCACTGGTTTCTGCGGTTCTATTAAATGCTGATTTTTGCCTTGAGAAGTTTATGAGCACCCTGTTTGGTGGCAAGTTCTGGGATAATTCTCTAGAGTTTAAATTTGTATTCAAATTTGAATTAGAATCAGTTTCATCTGTCAGATGTTTCTCTCTGAGACTTTTGGCCAGGAGTTCAACTATATCCATCGGGATATCATTTGGAACATTTTCAGAGATTTTTTGTTTCTTCTTCTGGATCCTATGAGCACTGCGTTCTGGTGTTGAGTAATCTATCTTCCGTTTCTGTGACACAATTTGGATTAAAAATTATAAATCACGTATTTGATGTACCAGTATTGAACAAACTTTTAGTACTTGTATGTACCAGAAAATAGCCAATGTGCAAAAAAGCCCCATGTAAACACAAAAAAGAAACAAAATGAACAAAAAGTGATAATCAAAGACTGAGTTGTAACTGATCCAGAACTGGCACCCAAAAGGCTGAAACTAACAGGATCCATATCTGCCGCCATAATTGCTCTATGGCACCCCGTTGCCATTAAATCTGGATGGCCCAACTCATCTTAAATGGCCGTGATTTAGCTTGTAAAAGGGTTCTTTAAGATTTCTTTTGTGGGTTCCATCAACCATAGACACAATGGCCGCAAGCTTATGGCAAAATAGTAGAATAGCAAAATACTAACATACTAATAGTAGAATAGCAAAATATATGAACTAGTACCTTCGCATTAGCTTCCTTATTTCCAATTAACAGCAATGGCTTATGGCAACTCTTCATACAAGCAATTTCATCTCCAATTTCAGCAGCACAAACAAATTTTCTAGGTTTTTTTGTCCTTTTCCTTCTCACAACAGTGTCAATCAACAACTCATTTTTGTCACTTTTATCAACACTAGGCTTCTTGAAGCTGAGCCCCTGTGAAGAAGGATAAGTTGCATTCCTACCTTCTAAGTTATTCACCTTGGCACATTTAACCTGAGTTGTTCCTTTTTTACCCTTTTTCAGAGACAACTTAAGAGAAAAGGTTTCATCTACTACCTCAAGGGCCTTATATTTCTTCTTTGATTTGGCCTTGATCAACCCAGATGGACATGCAATTTCACATGCCTGATTCTCTTTTATGGGTGTATTATCTTCATCCATACAATCAACATGAGTGAATTCTTTCTGAGGAGGAACTACTATTTTGGCTGTTTTATAGCTTTTCTTTGTTTTGGCCCTACTTAACAAAGATTTACAAGCAATTTCACTTGCCTGATTCTCTTTTATCAGTGTAAGGTCTTCATCCATACTATCAATGGGAGTGTCTTCTTTCAAAGATGGCATCACTACCTCAAGTGCCTTGTTCTTTTTCTTAAATTTGGCCTTAATCAACCCAGAGCTCCCAGCAACTTCACTTGCCTTGTTCTCTTTTACCAGTGTAATATCCCCGACTATACCCTCATCAGGAGTGCATTCATTCTTAGGTGGCACCAGCTTATCAGTTCCTATTATCTCTGCTATTGACCGCACCTTCTTTGACTTCTTGCCATGAAATTTAGATATTTTACTTACAATTGGACTTTCGGGTACATCACTATTTCTAGATGTTATAGCCATAAGTTCATCAATTTCTTTGCTTTTTTCCAACTCGGCATGAGCTTTGGTTCTCTCCGGCTCTTGCATAACCTGGTATTTTTCCGATTTAATAAAAGAGCTTAAAGGCTCATTATCTGATGTATCTGGACTAGCAGAACGTGGAATTTCCTGTAAATAGCAACCTAAAAAACAAGAGTTGGAGTGTTAGACAAGTTGAAGACAAAATTAATATTACAAGAGATGAAAAGAATCATGTTGTAATCATGATATATAGTTACAATCTTCTTAGAAACTAAACTGGTACAGACTGAATATTTTACATGCTAAAGCGTCTACTCGGTACTGGGACATTCCTGACTAACACGTCAACAAGAACTAAATTGTCTAATCTGGTGCCATGCTGGACAGATATTGTTCAATATAGCACCGGCTCTAAGCAACCAAATAACAAATTACCTTCCATTGTTGCACATCTTATATCCTTTTTTGAGTTGCTTTCATTCATAGAAGAAGGGGGTGACTCAGAGTCCCTTGCATTGTCATCAATGCTACGTGGCACCAAACTTGTACCCAGAAATGAAATCAAGCAGGTACCAGTATCATTATTAGCACTCTGGCCAGAGGACAAAACCAACTCGCATTTTCCTGTTATATCCATAGAGATCATGTTGCTCACACAACCACTGCAATCCCATCGTCTAAATTTCTTCTGAGGCACAGGTGGGAGTGAACCCAATGTTAGCTTGTCAGTTTCAAATGGGGAACAACAATGTGGGTTCCACTCACTAGCTTGAGCTACATATTCTCTGTGAAAAAATAAGAGTAGTTTGTGAACCATGGATGATGGGGTCAGCAACAAAGGCTTTAGTGATGCACACGTAACAGCACATACTGGCTGTTATAAATATAATGGCGTGGGAGCTTAAAAACCAAAACCTTCCCTAATATTGTACTGCTGTCAATGCTAGTATGGAACGCAGGACAGTAAGTACTGGCTGAAAGTGTCACTAAAATTTGAAATAGTTTAGAATTCTAAATATGTTTGATCGAAGATATTTTTTTCTTCGTGAAATGAGATATAAGTGTTTTAGTCAAATTGATAAAAAAAAGTTCATTTCTTTTTTTAAAAAGATGGGCCTTTAACATGACATATATGTCATCCAAATAACATGCGTATATAAGGTTTACTGAAAAATGAGTAAGCTTTTACATCAGAAGAACAAGGAAAGAATAACCACTTATATATTTATCAATAATAATGCACAAATGCATATTATTACTGTCAATTGTTAGCTTGAACATTTAATTGTATGAGAAGTAAAAAAATAATTACTTGACACATTTATGATGCAAGAATAATGCATTAATTAGAGGTGTTTAGTTAAATGGTAAATAACAGCATTTTGTGTACACTTCCTATACCTGATGGAGAAATGATCACAAGCTGCGCTCTCAAGGTTAGCACCATCATGTACTGCAATGTTGGTACTTTGTGGCATATCGCTTATACCATTAGATTTAGAAGCTAGTATTTCATCCTTTCCATTATTACCATTCTCTAACAACATCACTTCCATCACTACAAGCAAACACCATGAAAATAACTGCTTACATTAGCAAGTAATTAAGTCTGGAACGTTCTTATATATATATATTGTATTTTGTGTCTAAAATGTAAAGAATATGCAGTCCTTATAGCTTCATAATAGCAAAATTATACCCTGGCATATCATTTTCTATATAAATTAAACCACATATGTATCTACATCTACTAACAATATTCAAGGCTGTTCTATTGCAGACTTACAAATTACATATACTATAGCATCCAAATCGAAGAACCTAAGTCAAAGACAGAAAACATACCACAAGCACACAAACATCCTTTTATGAGGAAAAGAAATGAACAATGGTAAACAACATATACAAAGCTTCGAAGAAGATGTCCCACAGTGTGATAAGTACGTACAGACATGAGTGAACAGAAGCCATGCTTTGAGTTCAGGAGTTGCTCATTACAAATTGAACAAAAGCTAAACTAAGTAATTAAATTATTAAATCTTATGAACTACTTTTTTAAAGATCGTCTTCATGTAGCTAAAGATTAACTGAGGCAAATATGCTTATAAATAAATGGTTACCTATATATAGAACAAGCACACATGAGACATGGACGGTTATAAGACATCACAAACATTGCTTTAAAGATCTCACCAAACATGAGAGCTTGTTATAATTAAGTTCACAGAGTAGTACTTGAACAAACAAACATTGTAAGAATTAATTAGTAGTCACGATATACATTTCTCGAAACAAGATTTAAGTAAAAGAAAAAAAAAACAGTGGATGCAAGCAATGGGATCTAACAGCCTAGTCATTTAGCTAAGCATATTATAAGATTAGAACATCACACGAGTAGTTATTTCACTATGTCTTTGTTAACAATTAATGAAAGCTCACATACCCCAACTCCATGACTCCATGTGTCTAAGCGCAAGAAAATGCTACCAAGTACAAGTTTACTTCTATAGGCCCCAGATAAATTCCTACAACAAGTTTACTTTTATAAGCAAACAGATGCCTACGAGTTGTTTGCTAAGATTTGAGCTCGACTTAGATATATATAATTAACCTCCAAAGCTGTTAGCTTTAGGAAGTTGACTATACAAGAGACTGGGTCAGTTTACATGGGATGGGAATATATATAAAACAAACTCTAGTTTTCACCTTCGAACAAAACGATCTCTCAGAAAAGTTGCAATCTCTCGTGATTTGAGTTGGAATAACTACATGAAATAACAACATCAGTCTGAGAAAAGTTTGCTTTAATTAGCACTTGTTTTCGTGCTAAGGATGGTTACAAAGGGGACAGACAGAAAAAAAAAGGATTTACATTTCGAAACCTAGAAAAGTTATTACATGTAGTTTTCCTCCATAAAATCATGACCCCATATGGATGGACCAATCAAAATCAGAGACTGATTAAGGTAAGATATTTGTTTATCTCATAACCCAATTTCCCAGCTTCTCCGACACTAGTACATGGAACAATTATAGAAAGAGATATTTCAAAGGCAAAGGTTAGAAAAGGTTCCCAAAGAGAAAAGGAAAGGGAAACGATAGAGGGAAAAAACCTACAGGAAACGAACCTAACTATACACGCAACGAGAAGAAACTCGAGAATCAGAATCAAGTAATTGATCATAAATTAATAATAATAAACAACCAATTAAAACGAAGATTAGCTGGAGCAGGAGCTGGAGAGAAGAGACCAAAGATCAAGAAAAAAAGGGAAGAAACCCAAAAACCAAACAGCTGAAATCAAAAGGAGATCGATGGCAGCAAAATTAAAGTTTGGTTTAAGATCGAAAAGGAACTAATAGAGAGGTGCTACATACAACAAATTAAACGAGAAAAATTGGGGAAGAAGCTTACTTTTTTACAGGAGATGCTCATGAAAAGTTTGCTTCAAATCCCAGAGAGGAGGCACCACCTAGAGAGAGAACCTTTGAGCTGATTTAACAGGAGGGATGAGCAGTGCTTCGGAAGAGGGGGAATTTGGGATCGAAGGAGAGAAAGCAATGCTTTCTTTTTCTACTTTAGGGTTTGGGTTTACTGTTTAGTGAGAGAGACATAGGAGAGAGAAAGAAGATGGGGAACTTAATTGATTTTAAAAATATATAAATAGTAAATATATGAGGGGGTAAAAATAATAAAATGCAAAGATAGGGTTGTGTGGACATGAATGTCTTAAGTGTGGGAAGAGGCACCGGATGACATGTCATCCATCATCCATACAATACAATAACAGCAACATACATTAAAGAACGATGGATCTTCCGTGGTCGTTCATCTGTTGCTCTGCATGAGGTATACACATACTTCACTTCGGATTGTGAAATCTTCTGTCCTTGTGGCTTGTACAAAGAATATTGTGACCTTGATATATAACAAAAGAGAATATACATATGACTATAAGAAGAGAGCTTTAACAAGAGAATGATTTGGATGGGCGTACATAAAGTTGTAAAGTAATTTTCAGCTAGGAAACTCTTTAAGCTACTTTCTACAATAGTAAAATATGATCAGTCCATGATGCCTACAAAAGATAAAGATTACATTGTTGGATAGAATTTAATATAAATATATATGTTTTATCCATTGAATGAGTTAATTTAATTATCGTAAAGATGATCCTTCATCATAGCAAAAAGATTATTAAACAGAATTATTGTATGTTAACATGTATTATTGATATGTTTACTATAACAGTTACATACATATAAGGTAAATTTGAGACAATGTATTTTCTTCAATACTTGCCCTGTAAAAAAATATTATCTAAAGAAAACGCATTATTTTCTAGATAACAATTTTGCTCTAAGCAAAACTCATATAAAATAAGAATATGGTAGCCGCAATTATTTTTCATATTGTTATTGATTGGACCCTCACCTCTATGATCGGTGTAACAGGGCGATGATTAGTTGATTTTTTGTTAGAATATGTAGGGAAAGAAATAGTTAAGAATAATTTTCATATAGTGGGCCTTCAAATAGATGCGCCGTTAATATTGTTTATTTTGGAGGACATTGATGATGTCAATATATGTATATCCTTCATTTTTTTTCTGTATTCGTACTCTGGTTTATTTTGGAGGAGAGTTGTTCAGGATTCTGTGTTCTATATTAGCCAAGGTCATAGGGGGTCAAAGGTGTTTCCAAGATCATCATGTCATTGATGAGAGGCAAACCGTTATGTTGTGGCTTGAGATATTTTGGTTTTGGAATCTCTTTGCAGAGGCAAAACTATCACTGATGCCAGCCAGCAATCAAGCACTCTCTTCTCTTGATTTATTGAAAAATAAAATATTTTCTTTTTGATGCAGTGAAAATTATTTTTTTTTTCTCAAACACTATTTCTTTGATCCAAGCATCCTTTGCCGATTGTATCTGATTTCGCCCCTATCCATTTGCTAGGTGACTAGACTAGAGAATTCATGGAGTTAGACCTACTGTAAGGAGACACTGTCAAATATAATTAATCTTTTATTTAAAAAAATATAGACATTTATGTTCTATATTTTGTGAGTTATTTAGAGATGTGTTATTAAATTCTAAAAATATGATAGAAAATTGTACATAGTTTGATCCCTTATTATTATTATTGCTGAAAACATTTTAAAACAGTTCAATATCTAACAAAAAATGTAGTTAATTTTATAGATATGATGGGCAAAAAGTATTTCATCGGAGTAAGTAATATATATGAGTAAAAAAGTAAATCATCAAGCACAAGCACTATTGTTTTGTCTCACGAAAAATATTTTCTTAATTGTTGAGAGGATGATGTAAGTGTAGCTTAAAAAAGAGAGAGAATGAATTGTATTTGGTAATATTGAATTTGGGATAAACTAGCTAAATAAAATATTCTAGCTCTTGAAAATATTATATGTTGAGTGTATTATGGGGTTCTATAGCTAGAATTATGAGAATGTACTTGTAGAGAAGCTAAGTCAAATTGATAACATTTTCAATTGAAAAGCGATCGAATTAGCAATTATATCGTATAACAATAACAACAACAACGTCTAGTATGGAAAAGACAATATGACTATAAATAAAGGAATAACAAATCTAATTAACTTGTTTAGAAAAAAAGAAAGCAAAGACAATTTGGTGTTTTTAATTGTGATGCTTGCTCCTTTCTTTTACCCGTTGAACGGTCAATGATAAATTTACAATGCGATACATGAAGACACAAAGTCTAGTATGACAAAATTCATAGAAAATCTCAAAAAGAAAGAAAGAGGGTGGGGGCGAATCAGATGCTTCCACCCAATATACATCCCACTAACTTCATCCTCACACAAGAACTGTATTACTGTACCCACCACCCAAAAGAAACCCTAACCCTAACCCTAATTTAACCCTAACCCTGACCAGACCTGTCAACTCGGGTCTGAGGCAACTACTAATATTGTGTGGTGTTTGGTGAGCCTCTATGCATGCAAGGACAGGACAATTTTTTATTATTATTGCTTCTACTGTCCAAGTACCTCCGCATCATTCAATAGACTATTGTTGTTTAATTAACTAATTAATTAATCAATCTATGAACACTTGCTCAATTGATAAACAAGCAATCCACTACAAAAGGGAATTGATAAATAAAAGATCCTAGAATAAAAGTCTTCTCAAGGGACCCACAAAGGCACAAACTGGATCGATCCAAATCCAAGGCTAGAATTAAACTGGGCTAACTCACGCCTGGTTGGAGAATTAGCTAAATAAAAATAGAAGACTGAATTAGGACGAGAGGAACTCGTTTCCCACTGCACTCAAATTTGAGAAATTTCATTCATTTCTTGCTTGAAATTAGAAAAGCTGATGTTTGGGTTCTTTGAGAAATAGCTTCTCTTTTGTACATCGACCATTGGTGTGTGAATTCCAGCGGTTTGATTAAGGCTTTAAGCAATTCCAGCAGGTAAAACTTCAACTCGAGGTCCACCTTTTTTTCTCATTTTAATTTATTTTTCCCATGTTGTGTGGAACATTAATTGTTAGTCAGGTGATCATGTCAGTCGTTATTACCAGTATCCTTAATTTTCTGTTATTATTTTTTTCTTTTTTCCCCAGCATGCATGAATATATGTGCGTGTTTAATACTTTAATTAGTTACGACTTGATAGAAGATTAAAGAAGAAAAGAGACTAACGTCCAGCTAAAATACGGTTGGAATTTCCAAAAAAAAAAATTTAATATTGCATCTGTCTATATGTGGTTGGTTTCACACTGCATGGTCCCATGTTAACCAACCAAAATCTGATACAAAGCAATGTTGTATGGAAATTGGAAAACGACTTTCGTGGTCGATAATATATAGCCAACTGATTAATCCTAGTCGACCGACAAGTTATTGCGTATTTTTTTAATTATCTAGACATTTTTAATTATTCTAGAACCATATAATACACACAACTATAATATATACTTTCAAAAGCTAGGCTAATTTTTTAGTTATTTTATCCCAAATTGAATATTACCAAAATACAATTCATGATTTTCTAATTTTTTAAAAGCTACACTTAAATCATCCTCTCAACAATTAAGAAAATATTTAATTTCCATGAGGCAAAACAATATGCTTGTGCAATGTTGTATGGTAATATGGTTCTAATTTAATTAGTCACGTCAATTCAATTAATTTGGCTTTCTTGAAGTTTCTATAATTTATTTTGCATGTGACAAAATTTTCTTTACAATTACAATTAACGCACAATTTTTATAATCCCTTTCGAGCACTGATTCAGAAATGTGAATGAATGGCGGACTTTTTTTTTTTCAACGCACAAGACCGTAGGCAATTTATTATATTCAAACGGTTACATTTATTGCTCAAATTCTACTACTTTCTACTACTACCAACTTCCTATTACAGCCTACTCCAGTCTATTTTGAACTCCTTGACCATACTATATAAACTCTCACTTCCAACCTCTTTTAGACAGTTCATAACCCGAAGTGCCTTTTTTAAATCCGCCGCTGAACTCACTATTACCTCTCCCTTGGTCCAGCAAGAAACACACTAAAAACTCCTTCGGTTCCGAGCTTCTCCGGAGCGGGAGAGCCCCACCGGCCCTCCGATTAGGCTGCGCCACCTCAAGGTGGCTTGAAATTTCCGTCCCGCAACCGCTGCACCGACAACCCCCAAGTTGTAGGTCCTGGGCCGAGGGTGGCCGATGTAGCTAGTGCCGCTACGTCTCGCCACCGTGGCTAGTTCATAGGCAAAAGTCGTCACCCTTCGACTCGCATAGCAAATGTCAAATACCAAACCGCTGTCTCTCTCGGATTTGAGCCTGCTGAGGCAGTCGAAGGCCGATCTAGCCCCTTTCCAGCTAGGTACACCTTTTTCTCCATCCGATCTCAAAAAATCAACAAGGTTGAGGCAATCGGTAAATATTTTTTTGCGGTTTTTGAAAATAAGGCGACGACCAGTTTGGAATTGCAAGTCGCACAATCTCGGCCTCTGCTTGGAAAGGCGTGGTGGCTTCAATGGGAGAGAAATACACCAGCTGCAAGTGACCTGAGTTAGTGTAGTATGCTACACCTGGCCCCCGTCTTCCAGTTCTGGTCAAGGGAAGCATCTACCACCGCATAAGATAAGTTTTCCGTACCTTGTACTTGAGAATCAGCATTTCGTGTGTCTTGTTTGGTTTGTGTTGGGTGGGCTGTCAAACTGGCAATCTCTTGTGGCTTTCTGGTTCGGGTCAAGACCAGGGCTTGGCGTATTATCTGATTTGAGTTTGGTAGCTCATTTTCAAAGTTGAATCGATTACGGGCCTTCCAAATTTCCCATGTTAAGTAACCTGCCATCTTCTTGTCCACAAGATTTAAAGCTGATAGCAAGACCAGTAACGCCTCTTTGACATCAATGGGGAGATTTGGTGTGCGAACTTGTAGGGGGGAGCTGAACCACACTGCTCTTGCAAAGGAGCAGTCAAAGATCATGTGTCTGACGGTTTCATCTTTCATGCCATAAATCTGGCATAAAGGTAATATATTTTGCACCCTTCTATGTAAAACAACCAGCACTGATAAGGCGCTACATCCCACCTTCCACAGAAATAACTTTACCCTCGGAATAACATCTAAATCCCAAATTTCACGCCAATAAGGATGGGCATCATTTTCTACCTCATTGCTCATAGCCTCCATTAATGACTTGTAACCCGAGTTGACACTATACTTATCATCCTTTGCGGCCTTCCAAATTAACATGTCAGGTAAAAGAGTGTTCTGTTTCAACACTTCTTTCAAATTTATCACTGAACTCGCTCCATGGGGATTAAATAACTTGCTTAATCTTGTTCTTTCCAGGTGTGAAGCTGATGGTCCCAAAGTTCAGCCACCGTCACATCTGATGTTGTCAAGGTTATGCTATCACGCCATGTAGGATGTCACGGCTCCCCAACGACATTTATACCCTCCCCAGACCAAATTTGCCATGTAATTAAATGTGTAATTTTATTCCTGATCTGTAATAATATATTAAATATTATACTATTTGCTGGGGAGGGTTCTATAGTCCACCAGGTATGCACCCCTTTATATTTTGCTCTATAAATACTTGCCCATATACTATGTTTGTTTGTGAGTAAGACCCCAAATGCTTATAGTAAAATTGCCATATTCATGACATCCAAACGCCTCAGATCTAGACACTCCATTTCCTTAGGTGTGTAAATTTTGTCCCAAGATACGTAAGCTAAGTAATGTGTTTGTTGAGTTTTGCCCCCAAAAAACCTCCTTATTGCAGCAACTAATATGTTTAATATCACTTTGGGCAGTGAGCGCGCCCCCATATAATGAATTGGCAAAGCAAGTAGAACATGTTTTACCAAAATTAAACGTCCCGCTTATGATAGGGTGCCTACCTTCCAGCCACTAAAATTTTCCACTGTCAGAGCTTCCATCCGACTATAGTGTTTGCTTGTGATCTTTCCTTTTGGCATATGGTATCCCAGATATATTGTAGAGTCATCTAGTTCATTGGCAGGAAATGCGTGTAGAACCAGGTTCCTCTCTCTTTGTGCAGTGCGCCTTGAAAACCATATCACAAACTTCTCACTGTTAATTTTCAGACCAGAATTGCCTCCTTAGCTTGACCGAAGATGATTAGGTCGTCTGCATACATGGTATGCATGAGTGCCGGTGCTTCTGGTGCTAGCTTGACTCCTTCAATTCCTCCAGTCTGTTGTGCCGCCAAAATAGCTCTAGATAAGGTCTCCATTGATAAGATGAACAAGTAAGGGGATAATGGGCATCCCTGTCTAAGGCCTCGCCTTGGTGTTATGAAACCATCGCACGCCGCACTATTTAGCTTAATTGAGAATTTTGAACGTAATATAAGAAATAACCAGGTTAGTTAGGTGTTGCGGGAAATTAAATTTTTACAGCACTGCATGTAGGTAACTCCATGTCACTGTGTCAAAGGCCTTAAATAGGTCGACCTTTAGAGCAAAACCCTTATCGCTCATTTCCATTCCTTGAAAAGAGTGTAAAACCTCGGTCATTATGAGGATATTTTCTTGTATGCTCCTCCCCTTCTGGAAAGTTGTTTGTGTGTATGAAATTAGTTTCGGCAGTAGAGACTTAATTCTATTTGCTATGATCTTGGTGAGAAGTCAGTACAATGAGCACACACTTAACGATCGGAAGTGTGCAGAGGTTGATGGGTTTTCATGCTTGAGGATCAGTACTAAATGGCTAAGCATCCATTCTTCAGGTGCTTTCGCAGAGTGGAAGACATCCTAAATTTTTCTCACTACCTCTGGGCCAATCAGCCACCACTCCTTTAGGAGAAACCTCACAGTGAACCCATCGGGTCCATGGATTTTGTCTAAACTCATTTTCCTCAGGCAGTTTAGGATTTATGTTGCTGTAGAAATTATAACTAGGCTTTCGTGCTCCTCCTGAGGTACAGTTGGGAGAGATAACTGTGCTAGAAAATCAGACTGGTGACCTATGGGGCTATCCCCTTGCTTATAGAGATTTTTAAGTAGTCTACCAGCAGTTTTCTAATTTGTTGTTCTGTATCCGTTCAGGTTTCATCATCTCTTTATAATGATACAATTTGGTTCCTTCGTCTTCTTATAGTTGCTGCAATATGAAAGAACCTTGTATTTCGGTCCTCATAAGATATCCAATTGAGATATGACCTTTGATGCCAAAATATTTCACTACATATGCACCTCCTCGAATTCTGCTCTCAGCTGTTGCTCAAGCCTGAAATCCCTGTGTCTCGGGTGGATACTTTGCACCTGATACAATTGTATTTCCAATTCTTTCTGCCTATTTGCTGGAAGAGGTATCCTTTTGCCCATCTCACAAGACCAAGGCCTAGTTTGTGTTGCCGTTCGTTCCATGCCTGACCTTCTGTTAAGTTCCATAGCCTGTCACATTCTTCATCAAACCCTTTGAGGTTCATCACCAAAGCTCTATTCTAAAGGCTTGAATTCTCCTAACAGGTGGAGCTGATCTTAGCAAAATGGGTATGTGATCACTGTAGATCATTGGCAAGTGTTTGACATAAGCCTTTGGGTGCGATTCCTGCCACCTCGTGCTTTCTACAGCCTTATCTAACCGCTGAAAATGGGTTGGGAAGTGAATTGCGAGTTGGTCCATGTAAACATTGGTCCACTGAACCCCAAATTAATGAGGTATATCTATTGCAGTAGATCCCGAAATGATTTATTATTGTTGTTGAGAGTGTTGAGCCACCAAATTTGTCATTTATTGAAGAGATTGTGTTAAAATCCCCAATGCAACAGATTGGCAGTCCATTCTCAGTTATATAGCTTTTGATTTTTCTTCATATTCTTAGATTTTTCTCGTGACTCACATCCCCATATATTGCCCCTAAAACCCATCATCCATCTTCTGGTTCCCCAATTTGAGCAAAAACAAAGTGTTTCTCTGTCTCCAAAACTATCAATCGAACACTGCTTATCCAAAATAACCATAAACCCCCTGATAATCCATCTGATGGCACCATGTGCCAGTTATAACCTTGAAAGCTACGTAACTGGCGAATTGCCCTTCGCACTCCTGATTTAGTCTCACTAATGAATGCAATGTTCGCTAGTGTATTGCGGAGAAGATTTTTTAGGAACTGATTTTTCCCGGATCCTCCCGCTCCCCGGCGGTTCCAAGAAAGAATATTCATTGGTTCAGCGGCAGGGTTTCTGACCCTACCTCCGTTGGTTTATTGAGTAGTTTGCTCTTTTTCTTTAGAGTCCAGAAACTACCTCTAGTTGCTCATCTAGCACTAGAGCTTGTGCCAAGTCTGGATCCCTTCTGCACATCATGACTCCATATCCATCTCTTACCGACTCCCTTACCCTCTTCTGCCTTATGTCTGTTTCAAATACGCTTTATGTTGCTGATGTATCATGTCCGTCCTTTTTATTTGTGCGTCTATTACATTCTGGTCCAAACCCCCTACTGTCATTTGAATTATCACTACCTTCTCCGCCCAAAGGGATCTCATTTAAGTCTCGCATATATCGTTCAGAAGATATATCTTCCCAATCCAACCTTCACATCTTGGCCTTAGTTTTTCATTGAGTACTTCATGTAATTTGGGGGGTAATGCTTTATTCGAGATAATAAACGGATCCTCTCATCACAGTGTTCCACCTCATGACCGATCTTAGCACAGTATAAACAGACTCTAACCAGCCTTTCATAGTGGATGAGAGTTGTCCTTTCTTTGCCATATGGGAGGCATATGTCTAGACGATCATTTAGGTCTTTGTCTGAGTTTATATCTAGTCGTATTCTAGAAAAAGTATCCCATTTATCTGCGCCTTCCAAGTGCGGGTCCACAAGATCACCGACCTCCTGAGCAACCTGCTTTATGGCCTTTTTCGTCATCTGTTGCAGCGGGGCATTGTGAATCTGCACCCACAGTTGCACTTTGCAGTCTTCTTCATCTCACTCACAAGGTTCATCTGATAATGTTTTCATTGTTATTAGGTCTTGTTTAAAATTCCATGGTCCCATCGAGAGCACCTTCTCTCTAGCTCCTACATCATTAAATTTTGTCACGTATAATCCCTCTTTGAAACGTGCAACTTCTAACAGCCCCCAAACACGCCAGCTCTTGTGGAGGGATTCTTACAACATATGATAGCTCACTGGCCTTGTTGTTATCACCTTCATGGGTAGACATCTATCCCAATTTAACCCTTTAATCTCCTGCTCTGCCAATCGCACCTTATTGCTGTTTTCTAGGTGTACCTCCAAAGATTTGAACTGCTCTATTAATCGTGTGTGGGCTGCACTTGAGCCCGCCATTATTACTGTGTAGGTTTTGTTTTCGGTGTAGGGAGGGATCTTTGTGTTTGTGTTGTTGGTTGCTGGAGGAATTTGCGGCAAATGAGGAGGGTGGGTTTTTTATGGCAGGTGATGATATGGAATGATGCTATAATCCTTCACATGGTATCCTGCTTTACTATAGTTGTGTATGTGAATTCCTGGATTTCTGCTGGTTTTGTTCAGAATTTATAGGGTTGCATAATTTTTGGAATTGCAGGAGATGCGCCTTGATTTTTCTTTGTAAGTTTGGAAGGAAGCCCATGAAGGACGTCCTAGATTCACACCATATTTGCATCCCTTCTGTTTTGTAGCACTTGGTCCACAACAGCCCTTCCATGAACCATCTATCCTAGGGGTGGCTCCTCTCTGCGGGCCAAGCCCCGTCCCCGACAGGTTAGGGCAGAGGGTTATGTTGCTCTTCATGGTTGCAGAGGGGTGCAGAAAGAACAGACAAAGTTTGACGGACGAATGGACGAAATCAATTGCTTCAACTCGGACTCAAGGTCGTCATCCAAGCTGTTTTCTCACAGCCTTACAACCTTATTAATTTTGATCTTTATTCGCACGATAACTGTGAGAACCATTTTTTTTTTTTGATAAAAATATGAGGATAATGGCAGACTTTTTAGGTCTTGAGTTTCGGACAAACGATCTGACACTAAAGTATTCGGCAGTGATTAATTTTGTACAATCTGAGTTGGTTAAATAAAAGCCTGAAACTAACATCGTTGAGTGATGACGTCATATGCTAATTTTAGTGCCGATTTGTCTACTCAAAAAGTCGACGCTAGGATGAAAATTTTGTGTCGGTTTTATGAAAATTCGATACAATGGACTCCATAGATGAGGTTACATGCTAAATTTAGTGTTGTATTTTCTTATTTGAAATTGACACTGCTTGTGGGTTTAAAAAAAATTATACAATAATCTTTAAGGTGTCGTCACATGCTTGTTTCGTACCGGTTATATTATACATTATACCGACACTTAGAAAATTTTATGCGGCTACAAACAAAACCGATACAAATTATTTCAATGGTGACATCACATGTTACTTTTAGTATCAGTTATATTTTTGATAATATCAACACGAACGTTGAAATTTTTTTGTCAGTCTTTAGCAAAAGCCGATACAACAGTCATAATGGGTGATGTCAATGATTTTATCAGTGCCGTCTTTTTGTTCCAGATATCTGATACTAATATAGAAAGTTAATTTTGATTTTTATAAAAAAATGATAATAAGATCATCATGGTTGTGACGTCACATGCTACTTTTAGTACCGGTTTTATTTTTCATAACACCGACATAAACGTCGGAACTTTTGTGTCCATCTTTAATCTTTAACAAAACCAATACAATGAGTCAATGACCATTATCAGTAACGTCACAGGATAATATTAGTGTCGGCTTTTTAGAAATCCGATACTAAAGAAGTTACATAATAATTATAGTGCTATTTTTGTAAAAATCGATGCTAAATTCGACAATTTAGTGTCGATTTTATTATTTATGAAAATAATATTTTTCATGGGTAACGACACAAGCAAATTTTAGTGTCAGTTCTTTTAATTATAAATTTGACACTAAAGCTGAAACTTTGTGTAGATTTTTGATAAAATTTCGCAACTGTGCTCTTCGTTGCTGCGTCAGATGCTAATATTAGTGCTGATTTTATAACCATCAATATCGACACTAAATTTAAAATTGTGTCAGTAAAACACCTAATTATTGTGGGTTTTAAGACTCAAAAAGCAATAACCACACAATTAAAATATAAAAAAAACATCATAAAATTTATGTATTTACAATTAATTCATAAAATATCTATACAGCCGAGATATAAATATATCACCAAAAAATAAAATATTATACATAACAAACTAATTGACTGATTTTAGTTTCATAAAAAAACTTAATCCACATGCGACGTACCACGAAGATTATGACTTTTGGATTTGTAACTTTTTTCAGTTTGAACTGCAATGATTATAGAAAAAAAAAATTACAACGTAATCTAATTAACAATTAATAAATTTAATTTGAGATATAAATTTACCTCTTCTAAAAATTTATCAATGGGGTAGTCGAATTTGATGATCCGTGTCAAAAAAAATTTTATGACATAAAATCTGCACTCTCAGCTTCCTGGCTGTTTGGGCACTGTATGTGTGTATATATATTATTTTAAAAGTTTCAATTAAGGAATAAATTTTATTTGCATGAACAACTTTTTTATTAAAACATACCTCAATAATGTCTCATTTATAATCATTATTGTTGTTAGATTTGCTTCTCGATTTTTGTACAACTGTTTTGATAAAATCCTGCACCTAATCTCCTCACTTTTTTTATCACTTTTTTGGAAATATTTTTTAAGAATATTCTTCAAGTTTTTACTTGTGACTTGAACAACGTAAAATTTATTATTCAAACAAAAAAAGCAGTCATTCATTTTAAAAAGATAATTAAATAAATATAAAATATATTATAGTAGAAGATATTTTTTACATAAAAAAACACCCTCATATTTTTCATTGAAAAAACTAAAAAAATAAATAACTAACAACATACTAGGACTAACGACTCCAAGCTCGATCACTCCTTCTTAACACCTAATGCATGTCCTAGCTCCCATCCCTTCATTCAAAGCTTTCTCACTCCATGCCCCAGCTTTCTCACCCGATGTCTCAGCTCCATCACTCCTTAATTGATTCAAAACATCATGCAAACTCTTTATTATTTTATAGTTCTCCAAAATCACTGATATCGATACAGAATCAAAGATAGTTTGCCTTAGACACAACTACCTCGGGCATAAATTTGCTCCCTCTTATTTTTTCATTAAAAAATTTCACTAATGTATATTGCTCCTGACTCGCCGGCATCACACAAAATTAAGATAACTCTCCTTGGTCTAGGGCTGTTCAACAAGTGAGCCTAGCTGAGTCAGAGGCAATTCAAACTCGAGCCAGCATGTATACGAGTCGAGCCAGCAAGTTTAATTCGAATTGTCAATCTAGTTCATACTCGACTTGTGTCTGGCTCGATCCAGCTCGTGAACTCATCGAGTTGGCTCGTTTTTGTGTTTTAGTTTTTTAATTTATTTCAAAACAGAAACTAAAATTAGACAACTGAAAAATCAAAATAAATAATAAATAAATTACATAACATATAGATAAATTACATAACGATAAATATATTACATATCAAATAAGCTTAAACAATGCAAATAATATTTAAATAGAAATATAAAATATGATAAGTATACAAGTCAGTTGATGAGTTGCCGAGTGAGCCAACCGTAGCTCGTACTCGAGTCAGAAAATATACGAGTCAGTTAGCTCGAGTCAAATTTAAGTCGAGTTATAATGAGTTATACTCCAAGCACGCTACAAGCAAGTCACGAGCAACGAGATATTTGCCAATCCCTACCTTAGCCTCAAGAACCTCGATCTTCTTCTGAAGTTCAGTTATCAACATTTTTTTCCCATGATATCATCGATGACATTGAACACCATTTTCTTATGAACATCATATGTTGTCGACATAGCTCTAGAGAAGAGGCATCC
Source organism: Schoenoplectus tabernaemontani (assembly GCA_037127355.1). Taxonomy (NCBI): domain Eukaryota; kingdom Viridiplantae; phylum Streptophyta; class Magnoliopsida; order Poales; family Cyperaceae; genus Schoenoplectus; species Schoenoplectus tabernaemontani. Next base: position 3,727,919 of record CM073738.1, read on the forward strand.
GGAGAGTGTGGAGTAACAGTTAAAAGAAAATAGGAGATTTTTCACAAATATATGGATGTGATTTGTGGGGGCAATGAAGAATCTTCTCAATTTATGGGGATAAACTAAGAGGTTGGTTGGGTAATAAACTTATGCTGGTGAAGGGCAATAAATAATTGAGTATTTTTTGAATAAAATGACACTGAGCACTAAATGATAGTCTTTTTCAGTGTCGCATTGTTTTATATCTGACACTAACGTGGGGTTGGTTTGGTAAGTAACATGTGCCGATGGAGGGCAATAAATAGTTGATTATCAGATTTCTTAAATAAAAGGACACTAAACACTGAGCATTGTGACTCTAATTTGTATATCATTCAAATAACTATTAATTTATAAAAATATAAGTCATTACTGATGGATAATAAGTACAAAATAAAAAGTATAAAAAAATAATCACTACAGGAGGATGTCGTATTTGCATCCGGAAAGAGTCGATTGCATTTGTACTTTTTTATTAGCATCAGCAAAAAAAATTTCCGACCTTAAAATTTTGATTTGAACATATCGCATTAGGAAAGCTGATGCAAGTATAAATTTGTATTTATTTTGCTGATGCAAGTAAGTGTAGTTATTTTTTTTTCTAAAAATGAATGTTGATGCACATCAGTACACGCAGATGCAAATAAATATGATATTTTTTATGCTGATACACATTAGCTTAGCAGATGCAAATAAATATACTAATTTTATTTCTGAACAACCAAAATAAATATTTATAAATGAGTATTTTTTTCCCGCCGCTCGCAAAATTTTCCATTCATATTTTTCTCCGCGACTCGCAAACAGACCCAAACCTAACCCTAAATCCTCTTCCCCGCCGCTCTCTCTCAACTCTTCTCCTCGCTTGCTGACTCCACCCATCTTTGCGCCAGGAATAAGCAGCTCCGCCTGGGTCACAGCACCGCACCAACGTCGGCGCCAAGACCACCGCCCTCACTCCTTCGCTTCACCCGACACTGCCCTCTTCCTTCCTACTCGAAGCACCTCGCCTAAGCCCAGCAACAACCTCCGTCTACTGCTTCTTCTCCTCCCCACTAGGCCAAGGAGTAACCTTTGGCCTCTCCGATCGAGGCTAGGCCAAGGTAAGGCTACTCTTCGCTGCCACTTGAGAAGGGTGATTGGGTATTGCACGGAAGATATTTGTTGAAATGCCCAGAAGAAGGAGGCCCACTCTCGCTACCACTATAGCCATCATAGTCAACAATTAAGAAGATGCGAGAATCCTGACTTGCCCAATCTCACTCCCCACTGCCTCGTTTCACACCTTTTCGTGTTATCTCCATCGAATTTGGTAACCCCTTTCCTCTTTCTTGGCTGTGTAGGTCTGTGCCGGGGCTGAGCCTCATGCTTTTGTGGTTGTGTCGGTAAGGATTGTACCAAATACCAGTAAACTGTAAATATTTTACCTCAATATTTTTAACCATAAATATAGTTATCTTTAAGTAAATTTTAAACTTGAATGTGGCAAGATCTAAAACATGCAAATTGAATTATATCCATATTGAATTTTTTTTGTAATTACTTTTTACTAGAATCTCCAAATGGGTTGAAGATGAACATAATTTGAGGGACAAAAATGATAAAGATTTGCAATTTGTTATCCTCGAAATTGGTGGTATGATTATATCTGTGCTATATTGTTATTATGCTGGCGTAGTTGTTTCTTTTATTATTTGTGTCATTTAATGTGAATTTGATAGAACATATGTTATGTTGTTGTAGGTGTGATGACTATTGACAGGCGCATGTGGCATCGGCATGTTGTTTGAAGTTCAGAAAAGTCTAGAGAAAATTACAGTAAATTAAATGTCCTTAATTTGGAAAACCATTTTTTACTGAAGAAAATTATTTTTTTTGTTCTTTTATTCCTGTAGGTTGGAATAACCAATTCAAGGTAAGAAGTGGCAGAGAAGTTGGTAGTGGCCAGGTTTGTTCAAAGCTTGGGAGAAAAATAGATTTTTCTTTCTATTAAAAAGGCAATTGATGTATTCTCATTTTAACTTGTGAAATTTTGGTTTTAAATTAAATAATATTAAGAAATTTTGGACCTGTTTAGATTTATTTTGGAGAACTTTGGTTATGGGTGTAATATTTTGAGAAATTTTGGGATGTTGTGATGAATTTATGAATGTTGGTATGTATGTTGAATGTTGGTATGAATATTTTGAGAAATCTTGGTATGAATGACATTAGATCTATTGGGTTTAAATTGTGGTATGAATGTTGGTATTTTGAAAAATATTGGTATCAAAATATTAACAGATGCAACAAAAAAAATTATCATCATATTAATAGATGCTAATATCAATAAATACATCAGCAATTAGGTATCAAACACATTAGGATTAGGAAAGAGAATGCTAATGCACACAGTTTCATCAGTAATGTGCCTGCAAAAAACTAATATTTGCTTCAGGGAACAAATGCAAATGACAGTGAATCTTACATCGGTCTTTCCTGATGTAATCCAATGCTGATGCAAATAAAAAATCGGATGCAATAGATTATCACCATCAAGCGTATTTACATCTGCCGTTTGCATCAGCTTTCGGATGTTAAAGACCTTTAGCATAAGCTTACTGATGTAAATAGGATTTATTGCATCTGATATCTCAGATGGTAGTGCGACGCTTTCCTGTAGTGAATAGACATTAGACCTATGTTACTTCAATACTTACTTTGCCGAATAAGTATCTGATACTGATCAGATACGGGTTCACCGTGGATACAATTCGGGTGTGTATCACGTGGCGTATCCGATTATTTTATTTAGTTTGACTAACGGATTCGATCTCCGATACACCCCGATACTCCAGTGGCACTTGCAGGTGCGTTTTTGGTACCGTTTCAGACAATACAAGGAGCTACACACGCTGCCACTTGATTCAGCCACAATTAATCTTGTAATTTTGCTTGGGAAAAACTTCCCACACACGTCGTCACACGAATAATGCCGCACATGATCCTTAACTACACTGGAAATTCTTCTATATTGAAAAACGCAGATGGGGGATCGAACCCTGGAGTGAAGGGTGGAGTGTACTCCAACTCCAAAAAGGTAAACACTAGGCCAAAGTTACCTTGAATTATACTATTTTTTCTATTATATACATCATGAATGAAATAGACCCTTTGACTTTTAATTTTATTTGTTACTTTTAATTTTATTTGTTACTTTTAATTTTATTTGTTACTTTTAATTTTATTTGCTATTATTAATTTTATTTGTTATTATTATTTATTATATATAGTCGCAACTCCAAAGAGGTAACCACTAGGCCAAAGTTACCTTGTGTTATACTATTTTTCTATTATATACATCATTAATGAAATAGATCCTTTGACTTTTAATTTTATTTGTTATTATTTTATTTTTATATAATTATTTATTATATATAGTCGCATCCGTATTTTATTTTTTTTTTTAAATTTTCGTATCGCCGCATTCGCACTGAATCAAATACGATACTCATACCCGCACCAGTGCAATACAGCATTATACAATACACAAATAAGTTAATACCTGACGAACTTTCTCGTAAACAAAATAAACATGCTACCCGACACTCCTTGACACACGATGGCTGTACTCCACCACTTTTCCCTTCATTCAAAGCATCCTGTAAACTTTTTATTGTTTCATAGTTCTCCTCAATCATTAGAATCAATATATCTCAAGATAGTTTGCCTAGGCGAGAAGTACAGCCCCAACCGACCACTCTCTCATTTTTTAAAAATCTTTTGCTTCTTTATCAATCGCTAGCATCAATAAATCAAGACAATTTTCCTTCGCCTCAAGAACCTTGATCTTCTCCTGAAGTTCAGTTAGCAATTTATCCTTTTCAATGCTTTCAATGAGGAGCGGCAACGTAAATTTTTTAGGATGATTTATTTTTCGACATGATCCGAAAGGAGGTATCTAGAGAGTTACAAGTTTTTTTTAAAAAAAAATAAAGAATGTGAGCGGTGTGGGGCAATAACTTCTTAATTTATGGGGATTGTTAGAGTTTTGTTGATGGATGACAATAAATATACGAGAATAAAACAACACTGAGCATATAAAATTTATAAACTAATCAAAACTTATTAGTGTCGCACATAGAAAAAATGTAATATCCAAACTTCTGAAAATTTGATATAATTATTAATACACACTTTTCTATAATTCTTGAAATTGTGAGGACTAAAATGTAAAATTATTCATAAAAAAAAATATAAATACTGAATCGCTCAGTCCTCTCTTGCGAGGAGATAGAAATAAAAAAAATTAACAGAAATAAATAAAAAAATAAGGGAAACACGTCTCCTGTTGTTGTTGGTGACGCGTGGCATTGGCATGCAAGAAGTCGGCAGCACAAACCCCTTGAATCACTCTCTTCCCATCGTGGCTCTTGATCTTTGGCTCCCCTACAACTAGGGGTGTCAAACGTTCGTAACGTTGACGAAAATGATATCTTTCGTTAAACGTTTTGTTTAGTGGACGTAAATTTTTTTTTTTTTCGTTAAACGTTTTGTGACCTTAACGAAAGAAAAAGTTGTTGCGTTGATCGTTTCGTTTAAACGAGCGTGCAAAACGTTAGAAACGTTAAATTTTTTGATCCGAAACAAATCGCAAAAATCTCTAAATTATCAAGTTAACATTGACAAATTTTGAACAATAGTACAATATATAAGAAGCACAACAGAAATAAACAAATCTCAACTTGCCTGTTGCCATTACATAATACATTTCATCCAAATTCCAAAAGATTAAAGTGCCAGCAAAATACACAACATACCCTAAACTCATAAAGCTCAAAATACATTGCCATTTCGTCCATTTGTCATAAAGCTCAAAATATACAACATACCCTAAACTCAACCCAGATCTCAGCTCTTTTCTCAAAAATTACCAATCTCAGCTCTTTTCTCAAAAATTACCAATCTCAGCCAACTTGGCTAAATATAAAGAGTTCAAAAAACACATTCATCATCACTGAAAATCATTGCTAAGATCTGAGGAGCCAAAGAGACTAATTGCCAGTCTCCAGGCTAATAGGCTATAATCTTCTCACAAACCAAGGCAACAAACTATTAAGACAACAATGACAACAATCAAGCTGGCAACAACTACAAAGCAACACTAACATTTAATATAAATGCTACTATTACCAGCACAAGTTCAGCTTCAAGCTTTCAACTGCCACATATAGTATCATCTTGTTGCACTTCATCGATGGACCAGACAACATCACCAAATTGTCCACCATTCTCTGAATTAACAGGCATAAGAAGAAATAAATCACATTAGTATTTAATCACATGCATTTATCATATTATTAATGAATTAATGAATGAAATATGAAAATTACCAAGAATCAAGCACGTAACCAGTCTTGGGCACATATGAGAGCTTCAATGCTCTCATCACTTAGAGAACTCCTAACAGGGCTCAAAGTTCTACCGGCAGTACTGAAAGTGCTCTCTGATGCCACTGTGGAAATTGGCACACCTAAGATGTCCCTTGCTAACTTAGCAACTACAGGATACCTAGGGCACTTCAATTTCCACCATGACAGAATGTCAAAGGCAGAATCCAAACTATTTTCATCAAGTGGTTCGGTGAGATATTGTTCCAACTCTGATTTTATTGGTTCAGTAGTCTTCATACCACTCAGATAATCTTTTAAACCAGCTCTTATATCACTAACATTGTGTGATGCACCAGAGCCAACTCTTAGTACATGTCATGTAAAAATACAATCATAAGTATCAACTTGCAAGCAACAAAGAATTCAAGATATAAACTAAGTTCAAGATTACCTCATGTTTTCAAAGCTGAGCTGCCAGCTTGGGTCTGTGCCGCCTCAGATTGTGCTGCCTTCTGATATTCTTTGAACAAAGAATTCAAGCATGCCTTTATGTTGGTCATGAAGGCTGCACAATCCTCAGGTGCCATCATATTGTAATAGTACTCCACCACTGCCATCTTGCACCTAGGATCAAGAACACAAGCCATAGCCAAAAGGGCATTCCCATTTCTCCAATATTTGTCCCACTTGTTAAACATTTCTCTACCCATTCTAGCAACAAATTGATATGAACTTCTTTCCATTTGCTTTATAGTTAGATAAACCTCACAAAACTCAGTAAAGTACAAGTTAAGGGTTGGATACTTGACACCACTTAGTTTAATGGTGGCCTCATAAAATACTTTCAAGTGCCCAACTAAAGCATTAACATGAATCCAATCTTGTTCAGATGGACAGAAAGTATAACCTTTGTCTATGGCAGAAGCATATCTGCTAATGGCACCTTGCAACTGCAATGCTAACTCCAGCATCAAGTAAGTAGAGTTCCATCGTGTCGGGACATCCCATGCTGGCTTCTTTGCTGGGGCCTTAGCCTGATGAAATTAGCACAATTAGTTTCAAGCAAATAAAAGTAGGGATTTGATAAAAAAAAATATGTTTATAGAATTATACCTGAGATGCTGCCAATTTAAATTTCTCCATTCTAGACTGTGAATGCCTAATGTACTTCATTGTAGCTCTAATGCTTTCTATCTCATGAGCCATTACATCCAACCCATCTTGCACAATCAAATTCAGAATGTGGCATCCACATCTTTGATGAAAGATGTTGCCATCAACTGGTAGTTGCTTTCTGAACTGAGTTTTACCCAACATTTCCCTTATGGCAGCATCATTAGAAGCAGCATTATCAAGCACCAAACAAAAGACCTTTTTATCTAAATTCCACAATACCAACTTCTCATATATGGCCTGTGAAATGTGTTGACCAGTGTGTGGAGAGGGCAAGGGTGTGAAGTTAATAATTCTTTTTCTCAGCACCCAATTGTCATCAATGTAATGACATGTGAGGGACATGAATCCCCTGTCTTTACTTCTGCTGGTCCACAAGTCACTTGTGAAACTAAGCTTGCAATCCAACTTACCAAGCAAGTCATACAACTTATATCTTTCCTCTTCATAAATATTAATACAATCTGCTCTAAGTGTATTTCTTGATGGCATTTTAAAGCTAGGTCAAGCAAGTCCTTTAAAAAACTTTCAAGAAATGGTGATTGGCAATGTTAAAGGGGTATTCATGTGCAATCACCATTCTTGCTAAGTTTTTTCTCGCTTCTCATTTGGTCAAATACCCAATTTGAGAGACTTGGCTCATCTGTTTGTAAATGAAAATAACCAAGAATGAACTAGTTTATATCTAATTGTATGATATAAACATTAAGAATTTCAAAGACTAGGCTCACTGGTGCATTGCCTCTCACCAACAAGCTTTTGTAGTGCATCCGGTCTTTGTCTTTTTCTTGGCATTTTCTTGCAACCTCTATTCATGTGATGCAAAAGTGAACCAGTGCTTCTTGATCGGCCTTGCATATACATCTTTCCACAATAGTTACAAGTTCCAACATAGCTTCCATCTTTCTTCTTTGGACCCTTTGTGAAATGCTTCCACACAATAGAATAATGAACATCTCGCCATTTTCTTCTTGTGCAAAGATCGTGGCCCTCAAGTGCCATTAGCAAGATCTTGAATCCTCTCGAATTTCATTAGGGGTTTCTCCATGCAAGCCAAGACCAAGCTATAAACAATCATAATAATTATCATGTGCCAAAGCAAATATAATGATCAAGTGCCGCAAACATAATTATCAATCAAGCAATCAAACTGACATAACTTAATATATCATGTTCAAGCAATCAAGTAATGATCAAGTACCAAAGAAACATAACTATCAATCAAGCAATCAAACTGGTATAAATTAATCTATCAAGTTCAAACAATCAAGCCAACAAGCAAAGAAAGAGAAAAAAAGAAATTAACTCATCTGAAGACAAATCTTCAAGCTCATCCTCATAGTCAGCACCGTGTGCATTGTCATTCTCGCCTTCTGAACCAGACATGTTTACTTAGAGCTGCATGTAAATAAAAAAAGGATTAAAAGATGAGCAAAAAAATCATCACAAACAAACAAATTAAATTACAAGAAGTACCTTCAAGTTGTTAGATAAGTGCCAGTGTGCCACTATGACAACCCTTATTTTCCTCTTCTCCCTTCCTCTCCTGTTTTTTTTTTCTTCTTTTATTTCTGCCATTTTTCTTTCCCTTCAATAGAGACATATATAGCCACGATAACTGATTCATCATGATTGGCTGCCTTTGCCTGAAGTCGAAGAGGTCCTAGTTGACGATCTTCTCACCAGTCTCACTGGAGGAGGAAACGAGGAGTCGAGTAGATGGAGGAGGAAACGAGGAGTCGAGGAGATGAGCGCGTGCGACGGTGCGAGAGAGAGAGGAAAATCTGAAATGAAACGGCGCAGATCTAGGGTTTTCCCTCTTTTTCTTCGCCAAAAAATACCCTGTATAATACCTGATGAAATTTACGTAACTAAACGAAACGTAAATGGCCCATTTCGTTAAACGTTTCGCTGGGCCAACGAAATCAGGCCCAGTTTCGCTACACGTTTCGTTGGGCTAACGAAACCCAAATATCATTGCGTTTCACGTTTCGGAGCGACGAAACGTAACGTGCAAACGTAAATTTTGCGTTGCGTTGCCAGGCCTACCTACAACCCCTATAATCTCTCTCATAAATCAAACAGAGAAAGAAAAGAAACAGAGAGGTGGGATTCCGGAAAAAGAAAAGAAAAGAAAAGAAAAGAAAAAGTAAAATGCAAATAGAGAGAGATTGTGACTTTAATTCAATTGCTATTTGATCACTGTTGACCTGTTTGAGGGGAAGACCTTGAATTTTATTAACTTCTAAAATCAGGTGTCGTGCTTTGAGTTTTGAATCAAACATGTTGTGTAAGATTCAAACGTCATTAGCGATTGAATCATGAATCGATAGCGTATTCGTAGTAGGTAATTAGCCTTCTCTACAACTTGTATTTCATTTTGTTAGTTTGTTTGAATTGATTGATCTATGAGTAGTGATATGAATTGAAAATTTGAATTGTTTGGATTTTAAAAACTGTATTATTAATTATCTTTTATGTATATTAAATATTAATATTATAATTTTGAATTTGCATCATGCATCATGCATCATACGCATTGTACAATAAATATTTATGCATATCTCATTTTGTCTGGTATCCGTTTAAACCGTTTCCGTAATTGATTTTTTTTGTGTGATTTGGACATGTGGACGCTACAGAATAAACTCCTATGTGGGGTACTCTATAGATCTGAAGTATATGCTAAGTAATATTCAGTGAATCGTTATAACGTTTTATCTCAATCAGATCCAACAACTATTCTTCCTAAGTTGTTATAACGATCCCAAATCGTTATAACGGTTCAGGCTGAAAATAGTTTTTTCAGCCGTTTCAAAAGATATATTTTAAAAGAATCACATATCTCACTAATTTAATGAATGATTAGATCCACCTAGCTAAATCATTACTCCAGAGAGCTTACTAGCCAAATACAAAGTGCGAGAGATAAGCCAAGAGATAGAAACACTCAATTAGTGAAATCCTTGTTTAAACTCAATCTAGTTTCTCTTCATCCTTCTAACTTGATCCTTTGTGATCTACTCTCCTTGTAAACTTTTTTGAGTTGTTGTACTCACCTTTCTTAAGCTGTAGTACTCACATTTCTTGAGTGTGTTGTCAATCATCTCTTATTTTGAGTGTGTTGTCACTCACCTTTTGAGTGTGTTGTCACTCTTGTTACCGATAACCTTGACAACTCATTTTTATGTAAAAGACCAAGTTCTATAAGTGTAAAATTATTTTTTAGTGTTTCGGTTCAACCTCAATTGTTGGAGGTTGGGAGTCCCGGAGACGTAGGCATTTTAAGCCGAACTCCGTTACATCTTGTGTTTTTGTTTGATCTTTTCTTTCCTTTTATCTCATTTCTTTGATTGCTATATTCTTATGAGAATTGAATCAAATTGAATTATCTTCCACAGCCATTACACTTGAACACTAAACCCCAAATCAGTTTATACATTTCTACCCTAGGATTCTTTACATTCTTGCACTATTTTAGCCTTAAAATACCACTATCCTAGGTCTAACAAATATAATCATAATATAATCATAAAATATAATAATATAATAATAATATTAAATAATATAATAATAATATTAAATAATATAATAATAATAATAATAATAATAATAATAATAATAATAATAATAATAAGTCATAATCATAATCATAATATAATACAACATAATCAAACAATAATCGATATTCTGACGAGAGCTAAATCAGTATACCACCTATAGCTTGATATACCATATTAGCATTATTTCGCACTATTCTACTTAGTTAAAAATTCATTTGGCAAATTAATTCATCAGAATAATGATACTATATTCTTAATTTTTGTTATTTCATGGAGTGTTAAACGGACCCTACTACTGTGAACCAAAATTATAAGCTAAATTTTAGGACAAACCAAACACTACCACAAAAAGACTTTTAAAAACGCTCATTTAACACCGGTTAAATAGAAAACTAATTCTAAAAGGGTTGAATGACACGGTGGTAATTTGAGTGAAATATTTTAGAACTAATTTTTATAAAATAACAAGTTCTAATGATAAGAGTATTGTTTGTAAGATGGAGTTAGAGCCCGTTTCCATAAAAACCGGCTCTAAACATTGAATTTTATAATAGTTAGTACCGATTTTTTATAAAATCGGCTCTAAACACCTCTCAAATTTTAGAACCATTTTTTAGCTAATAACCGGCTCTAAAGAAATCAACCAATGAAATTTTAACTTTTTGCTCCCATAGATTGCTATATTTTTTAATCTAACTGTTCGTTCATCACGATTCGACGATCTTAAAATCAAAATTCAAAAATAAAAATCTCACGGATTATCACTCTTCATCCTCCCTATTTCATATATAAAAGAGAGGTGAGGGACAAAGAAAGAGAAAGAAATAAGAAAAGAGGAAAGAATGAAAAAAATCAAAACCGAAATTCGACCATCTCAAGTTCAAACGGCCATAACTTTTGATAGGAAAGTTTCGATTGAGGCGTTTCCAAAAAACCTCGACTTGACCCGCAAAACGCATTTGAAGTTTTTTTTTCTGTTTTTTGTTAGAAATTGTATAGATAAAAAATTATGTATATAGATAAGAAATTTATCAAAATTTTGTTATTGGTTATGAACTGCTGATTCAAACTATTTAATAAAAATTTAGAGAAACCAATTCAAAAAAATAAAATATCAAATCAAAACTATTGATTTATGTTGTAAATGCACAATAAAAATAATACAACATTCTAATTCATAAATAATAAAAAAAAAATTTTAGAGCCGGTTTTTTGAAATAATCGGTTCTAAATCAAGTTTTAGAACCGGTTATTTTTAAAAAAATCGGCACTAAATCGTAAATAATAAAAAAGTAAATCATAAATAATAAAATAAGTTTTAGAGCCGATTTTTTGAAATAATCGGCTTTAATTGATTTAGATTAATTAGAGCTATTTTTTTAAAATAAAAACTTCTATTTAGCGTCTGTTGATTAGAGCCGGTTTTTTTAAGATTGATTTAGAACCGATTATTTGGAATCTTTAAAGTCGATTTTGTATAATAACCGTCTCTAAATAAATCAATTTAGAACCTATTATTAAATAAAAACTGATTCTAAATGCACCACCTTGCACCCCTTTTTAAAGCCGGTTTCTATAATATTTAGAACCGTATGTCTTTAGCACCGGTTGTATAACCGGTGCTAGATGCTTTATATAATCGGTCCTAAAAGAATTTTTCTCATACTGAAATCATACTTTTTTCTTTTTTAAAATATCTTTCTTTGACATTTCTAGCTAGGACGCGAACGCTTGCTTCTTCCCCAAGTTTAATTATCACATAAATTAAGATGTTGTCATTCTGCTTAGAAAGTCGCAAATTTAAATTTATATACGTGCTTTTTTAATAGGAACCTTTGAAATTCAATGTATCCTAAAAATCATGAAAGAAACTACCGAGCAAAAGGCTTGACATACTCGTTTTCTTTTTCCACAACGTCGACTCAGGGTTTACAGATTTTTTTGGTGATTAAAATAATTAAAAATTGAGATTTAGTAAGTTCTTTTCTTTTTGAGAATTAGACTGACTAATCTGGACCTAATTTGAAACTTGGTCCCATTTTTTTATAAATTTTATATATTTTAATTGATTATTTGTTTATTATTATTATAGTTTGTTTAGTTAATTTAGTATATTTAAATATTTATTAAATAATTTAGAAAATAATTAAAAATGTGATATTATTGTGTTTAATAGTATGTTAAATATAATATTATTCTGTTTCAATAATAATATGTATTTTAAAAAATTATAAGACAAAATTATAAAAATAATAAACTAGAATGAATAGATATACTTAATACATATTTATTATGAATTAGAATAAATATACATATTTATAGTTTTTAATAATTTATTTAGTTATTTATTATATTTAATTATTTATATAATGATTTAGTTTGTTTTTAATTAATTGTTAAAATTTTAAAATATTTAATTTATCCGACGCTCCAGATCGAACAAAGAGATGAGATCAGAAGATAAAATTAAAATCAGAATACCTTATCTTCAAATGAACATAATTTTTGATAGAAAAATCCGATTGATCCGTTCTACGTAGCCACAAAATGCTCACAACGAGATCTACATGGTTATTATTTTATTATTAATTAATTATATTATTATTTTTTTATTTTATTATTATTATACTATTATGATTATGATTATTATTATTATTATTATTATTATTATATTATTATTATTATTATAATTAATATTATTTATTATATTATGATTATAATTATACTATTATTATATTATTATATTTTAATTATTATTTATTATTATATCATTATTATTATCATTTTACTATTATTATTTTATTATTATCATCATCATTGTTAGTATAAAAATTATTTATATTTTAACTATTCTGATTAACAATTGCCAAATAATATCTTCACTCTTTGAAAAATCAAGAATACCGCTCTTTCAAATATTGATAGCTTCCATGTAGGTTGTTTAAAAACACCGGCACTGATCTTTCTAAATCTGTGTCGAATTTTCTTGTACATCTGTCACATACTTTAGATTTTTTTTAGTCTGTATCATTTTTTTTTCTTGACAGCTGACACATATGATTTAATATTTAGTATCGTTCATTATAGATATCTGAAGCAATTATCAACACATAAATGTCAGCGTCACCCTTTTTTCCAAAAAATCTCATCTCCAAACACAAAAACGCATTTGAAATTTTGAACATCTACTTTTTCATCATTTTTATAGATTTGTAAGTAAAAATTATATATATTCTAATACATTATGTATTATATATAGTTATTATTGCATACATAATAAATATAAATATTTTTCTAGTTTATTACTTTTAGTAAATATATGTATATATATTTTAGTTCATAATAAATATGCTTATTGAATATATAATAAGAAAAATATAAACATGTGTATTTACTCTAATTCATTATTTTTTGTAATTTTTTTCTTGTGATTTTTCTAACTACATATTATTCTCGAATACACAACAATATCATACTTTTAATTATATTTTTTCTAAACTATTTAATAAATAATTAAAAATATTTAAATAACTAAAAAATAATTAATCAAAATATATAAAATTTATAAAAAAAAATGGGACCGAGTTTCAAATTCGGTCTAGACTAGTCAGTCTAATTTTAAAAAAAATCTTACTAAATCCTGATTTTTTTAATTATTTTAATTACTAAAAAAATTTGCAGGGTTTACACATGACACGTAGACACTTGATGTGCGTAGCTATCTTTGGTTCCTTCAAAAAATTAATAATTAGTAGGAAAAATATAGTATATATATAGGAGAAAAGAGTTATTTTGTGTGTGTCATAGTCCGATATATTTTATATGAACCCCAATAATTAATTAAACAGTGCGCATATATGGAAACAAATGTCAAATAATATATATTCACGACTACGGTGGTCTTGATGGATTGAACAACATCAACGAATGATGAAACAATTAATTAATGCTTTTAGAGGATAGATTAGTTCGTTCCAATGAAATTCTTCCAATATACATTGTCACAGCAAAAATCCATACAAACTGCGATTACATGTCATTAATTGAGTTATATTATATATGCAAGCTAGAACATCAGAAACGATTAATAGTAAGGTAGGATCGATGGAACTATAAACCAACTGCGATTCATTTTCTTGTAGTGTCTAGCTAGTGCGTGTTAATTATCTATTCTACTGTATATATGTTTTATATTTTTAGTTTCAATATTATTCAACTGTTTCATTTTTATTTCACTACAAGAAAATGTAACAATTGCATGTGTAATTTCAGTATAATTGCATCCCTATGAATAGTCGATGCAGAAAATATGATCTGCATGGGTGCGCAAACCATACAACAAGGGCTAAATTTTTTTCGGCCCATACAGATAATACCCACACAAGTATCTATTTACCCATGCAGTTGGGCCTATTTTACCGATGCAATTCTATTTTTCTTTTCTAATAATCGATAATCTTCTTCTCCGTTCTAAGCAGATCTATCCCTGTATAATGTTGCGCGATACTCATTCCTCCTAGCTCCGAACACGATAATTTTCCCTTACGTCTGCTAAATAATTTGACTTATCTTCACTCTCCATTGTGTCCTGTCACTAATACCTCACACTCTCTCCCGAAACTTCGTGCAATCGACAAAGGTAATTAAGTATTTATAGATCTGTAGATTCTTTTCAATATTTTTTACTACAATCGACAAAAGTTCAAGTTTAAATTAGAATTATAAAATCAGAATCGTTAGATAGTATTTTATCTTCTGATTCAAACTTATAAGCTGTAATTACATTGTTATTTGCAGCGAGCCATTCCATTCTAATTGTAATTCTAACTCTAACTCTATTCTTATTCTTAGCTAATTATTTCTAACTGTAATAGTTTGTTATTATATTTATAATTGGTTGGGAGAATCACAACATATTGTAGCTTCAAGAATTTTATAGAAATGTTCTGTACCAAAAAATTCTACGATTCAAAATTTTGAGTAGATAATGTTGTCTAGTTAAGATATAAATTACATAGTTATAATTTTTTAATTTGATAACTTTTTTAATTATTTGTTCAAAATTTAGGGCAGAACAAAAATGGAGAATCGTGACTGGATGTATGAGAGGATCTTGGATGATAAAACCATAAACCCTATATTTATGAATGGAGTAGAAGAGTTTCTTGAGTATGCTTTTGGAAACTTAAGGGTGGTATGTCAGCGAAATGGTAAGAAGTGCATTCGGTGCCCATGTGCTTTATGTGACAACCGAAAGTTTCTAGAACGAGATGAAGTTAGTAAACATTTATTATGGAAAGGGTTTCGTCCCATGTATCAAAGATGGCATAAGCATGGGGAATCTTATTTATCTGAGAATAGATGCCCACCATCATTGCTCGAAGAAGATATTACTGGGAATAGGATGGAGTCAATGATTATGGATGTTGTTGATCCTGATTTTAATTGGGATAGATCTAGTCATGAAGAACCACCAAATGTAAAAGCTAAAACATTCTATGATATGTTCGAAGCAGCCGATGCACCTTTGTGGGAAATTGACATCAATGGAGAAACGAAGGTAAAATGTGAAAAGCATACAGTGTTATCAGCTGTCACCCAATGTTTAAATTTGAAGTCTGATTTTCAAATGAGTGAAGATAATTTTAATCGGATGATGTCGATTATGAAGAGTATGCTCCCTATGGGTGAGAAATTGCCCCAAGATTTTTACCATGCTAAGAAATTAGTTCGGGGACTTGGTATGGAGTATAAAAAGATTGACGCGTGTCCTAATAATTGTATGCTGTATTATAAAGGTGAAGATCTTTTGAAAGATAAATGTGATATATGCAAAGAATCTCGTTATAAGAATCCAGTAAATAAAAATAGCAAACCAGTTGCACGAAAGGTACTTCGTTATCTTCCTATTACTCCTAGACTCCAAAGGTTATATATGGTTGCCGATAGTGCGAGCATATGAGATGGCACAAAGAAGGAATTCGAGAAAATCCTAATCTTATGGTGCATCCAATGAGATGGTTTAGCATGGAAGCACTTTGATGAGAAAAACCCCGAATTTGCCTTCGAGATGAGAAATGTGCGACTTGGATTGTCAAGCGATGGATTTACACCTTATAGCTTTAATGCCCCTCCTTATACATGTTGGCCAGTATTTGTTTTTCCTTATAATTTACCACCGGGCCTTGTGATGAGAGAGGAATATATATTTTTGGCTCTTGTTATACCAGGACCGAAAAGTCCTGGACGAGATATAGACATTTTCTTGCAACCTTTGGTGGATGAATTAAATGAGTTGTGGTCTAAGGGAATTGAGACGTTTGATTGTTTCATGAAACAAAACTTCGTCATGAAGGTTGCACTTATGTGGACAGTGAATGACTTTCCAGCATATGAGATGCTTTCGGGATGGGGTACACATGGCAGGTTGGCATGCCCTCATTGTATGGGTTTTTCTAAAGCTTTCCGTTTAGAGAATGGTAAGAAGGCATGTTGGTTTGATTGTCATAGGATGTTTTTGCCCTTTGATCATCCATTCCGGTTTCAAAATGATAAGTTCATAAAAAATAAAAGGGAGCTTGATCCGCCTCCACCTTACTTATCGGAGATGAGATACGTGCTATTATAGATCGCTTCCACCGAGCTTAAACTTGGCAAAAACTTTCCTCTCGACCGGATCCCCGGGTATGGAGAAACCCACCATTGGCAAAAAAAAAAAAGTATCTTTTGGGATTTACCATATTGGTCAAGCAATATGTTGAGACACAATCTTGATGCTATGCATACGGAAAAGAACAACTTTGAAAATTTATTTTACATTATCATGGATATATCAGAGAAGACAAAATATAACGATAAAGCTCACCTAGATGAAGCTCAACTCTGCAATCTTGATGAGGGTGGGAGGCCAAGAGTTCGCATCACTTTGAGTCGTGAACAGAAGAAAGAAGTGTGCAAGTGGTTGAAGGATCTCAAGTTCCCCGATGGTTATGCTTCTAATTGGTCAAGGTGTGTCAATGTTGATATAATCAAGTTTGCCGGGTTGAAAAGTCATGATTGTCATGTATTTATGGAACGATTGTTACCTGTTGCATTTCGGGACTTCCTTCCAAATGAGGTGTGGGAGCCTCTCACTGAATTGAGTAATTTTTTTAAAGAATTGTGTGCTAAGGAAGTTGACCCAATTCGTCTTCAACAACTAGAAAAAGATGTGGTTGTCACCATATGCAAGTTAGAGAAAATTTTTCCTCCTGGTTATTTTGACTCTATGGAGCATCTTGTTGTTCATTTGGCTTTTGAAGCTCAAATTGGTGGGCCCCAAACATGTCGTTGGATGTATCCAATTGAAAGGTAAAAAATAAAGTTATTATTTAATATTCTATTGATTTTAATCAATTTGCATTCTTAACATAAATCAATATGAATTTTTTTTTAGGAAAATCCAACGGATAAGAAAGAAGGTTGGCAATAAAGCACGGCCTGAAGCTTCAATATGTGAGGCTCACATTATAGAGGAGATTTCTAACTTTTGCACACATTATTTTTCAAAAGATGTTAGAACCAGATTTGATCGAGGGGGGCGACATGATGACAGAGAAGAGCCTACGCAAGATGATCATGCTTCAATCTTCACGTACCCTGGACGGCCAATTGGTCGGGCTAAGAATCAAACTCTTGACCAAGATGAGTACAAGGCAGCTCACCTTTATGTGCTTCTCAACTGTGCGGAAGTTCAACCATTTATAGAGTAAGACTTGTCTTTAATTAAACTTTTCTGGAGCAAATATACTTGTTATTATTTTCAGCATTATTAATTAATGAACCATAAATATTTACAGAGAATTTGATAACTACCAACAGCAAATGTCACAACATCACTTAACTGATGCAGAATTAGATAAAGTTCGAGAGCAACAGTTTCCGAGCTGGTTTCGAAAGAAAGTCCTTGTCAATCGTGAGTTGGACTCTAAGATTAGAAATATTAGTCTTGGACCCTATACACAAGTGCGTTGTTACAGTGGATATGATATCAATGGGTACCGCTTTCACACTCATTCATATAGTGCGAATAAATCAACGACAAATTGTGGCATATGTGTTAAAGGAGAATGGTATGATGATACCGAGCATGATTACTATGGAACCATAGAAGAAATTATGGAACTCAAGTTTCGGGGGGCAAATAATAGGGTTGTTCTTTTTAAGTGTCATTGGTATAATATCACCCAAGGTGTAAGAATTGATAAAGAGCATGGCCTCATTGAAATCAAGCACACATCTTCTCTTCGCACTTATGAACCTTTTGTTTTTGCATTCCAAGCAATTCAAGTATATTACCTGCCTTATCCTTCGAAGAAGCGAGAAAGAAAAAATTGGTGGGTTGCTATTAAAACAAAATCAAAAGGTAACTTGGCTTCATACTTGAACAATGCATATAGTTCTGAATGGCTCCAAGAAGATGGACCCATTTGCCCATTTGCTGTGTCAGTTGGCCACAATTTGGACCATCAAATTGCTGCTGCTGATGAAGATTAGTGCATTAGTGTCATCTTTGTTAATTTTGAGGACTACAATATTTTCTGTATTTTGAATGAATGATTAATGGATTTAATTTTATGTTTTTCTGTGATATTTAAGTTTTGCTGTGAATGAACAATGGTAATTAGAAGATTAAAGAGGGTCAAGTCAATGCGTTATCTAATGAGTAATTAGAAGATTAAAGAGGGTCAAGTCAGTATGACAATTTTTGAGTTAATTTAGGATTTTGATTGATTTCTAAAGTATTAGGTTATTAGGAAAATGTGATATGGATGTTTTGGTACTATGATAGTTTATGAATTTTGTGTAGATTTTAATATGAGTTATGACATGGTGAATGTGGTTGTAATGTTAGGCCATGTAAGACAATTGGTCTAATAGTTGGCATGACAAAATTATGATAGTTCTAATGTTATTTTTGAATAGTTATAATATCAATATATTTTCTTTGTTAATGACGTGTTTTATTTGAATTTTTGTGTTAATTTTTCTAATGAGTAGTGAGTAATGTAAAATTTTATTAATTAATATGAATGCATAATGAAGTAATCTGAATATAAATAATTTTTTAGGGGTTGTAATCTAAATTTTTTAGTTGGCTCATTTGTAAAGTTTTAAATCTAATTAAAATAAAATTAGGGGCTTCACTGTAAAATTTTCTAAGCAAAATAAAATTTATCAATAATCCAATTAAAATTTCACAAGTCATAAGACAAGTTCCAATCAACAGTTGCCACATGTAATATAAGAAAACTATTTATTTATAATTTGCATGGGCCGTCTAAAATCTAGTCCATACTGTTTGCTTTGCGCACCGATGCAGAACACAAATTGCATCGGCCCCATGCAGTGATTTCATAATTGCGTCGAGCTGAATTGCATCAGACTCATCTGCATGGGCTACCCATGCAATGATGTGTATTGCATCGGTATTCTGATACTGTTGATGTTTTTTGTACCCATGCAAGTGTTGCATTTTCTTGTTGTGTTTATAAGATATATATTTTATCTTTTTCGGCGGAAAGGGAGAGGGAGTGACATGTTTACGTGGGATTAAATTCAATAAATTAAAGCACAAATGTATACCATACGTTAGCAAACTGTTCAAATAAATTAAATTCAATATTATTCTTCGTTATGTTGTTTGCGCGCTTATGTTTTTGCAACTCTTCATATACCATACGTTAGCAAACTGTTCAAATAAAGTATATATACAATTGATTAAGGGATTTTGCCTTGGTCAGATTGTCACCTTTTATTTATTAATTAGGACAACCAAATATATAGAACTTAAACTAGATGCATGGCACATATGCAGCGGATTCCATGAATCCTATGTAAACAGTACAAATGTAATTAGATCCTCTAAAGGTTAGAGTTTAGAACCGATTATTTGAAATAACCGGTTCTAAAGGTTAAAGTTTAGAACGGTTCTAAAAGTTAGAGTTTAGAACCGGTTATTTTGAAATAACCAGTTCTAAATGTTAGAATTTAGAATCGGTTATTTGAAATAATCGGCTTTAAATACCCCATTTAGCACCTCCTCTTAGCGCCGGTTTTTAAATCATTTAGCACCGCATAGTTTTAGAACCGATTGTATAACCAGTGCTAAATTCTTTATATAACCGGTTCTAAAACATTTTTTGTGCTAGTGAGAACAGTACATACATTAGACTTATCAAAATATTCATCGTTGTGCTTTTTTTGGTGACTATGACCGGTTATCAATAAAGGTTAAACTCCTTCAACTTTAACTAATATCAGTTGATTAAATTATCAGGGCATATTCTTAACCTAATCAACCTTTTTTCTTTTGTATGTAATAGAAGCTGTCATCAAGGAAACTTAATTTGTCAAGCTTTTTGTTTTTTTTTTCTTTTCTTCAATGGATTCCATCTAATTCATGCCAGTTGTTAGTCTCTCTCTCTCTATCGATCACTCACTAAATTCTCTCTTTCTCTCTGCAATTGGCTGGTTCAAACAACGGCAAAGAACAATCTGTGGAACAAATGGAGAGGAGTCTATTTCGCAACCACAAGTTGGACTCTCTCTATGGGTGTGCAAATGGTCAGTTGGACTCAAATCAAAATAATTATATATATTCAAAAAATTTTTGGCTTGTCAAAATATAAACCGAATTAAATTTTTAATAATATCAACCAAATAAACTGAAATTTTATTTAGTTTATTCGGTTAAACCAAAATTATATCATTTAAAGAGAAATAAAAATATCAAAAGTTATAAAAATTGATAGAAGAAATATATAGTTAAAAAATAAAATAAATAACTAAATAAAACTTATAGAAAATAAATATATTTTGATTATCTTTGATATAATCCTTATTTATATCAAATAAAATAAAATTATTTAATAAATTTTAGACTATTTTATTCGGTTTATTCGATTTAGAAAAATCAAAACCGAACTAAAGAACAAAAACCAAATTAGCTAAAATTTTCAACCGAACTGAAATTTTCGAACCGAAAAACCAAACCAAATACTCCAGAATTTAACGGTTCAAAACCAATTAAATCGATCCATTTACACACCCCTATCTCTCTCTGTCCCCACCTGAGAAAACAATAAAAAGAAGAAAATAAAATAAAGCTGGACTTATAACTACCCTCATAAACTCTCTGAAAGCAAATATCCCATTAATTGCACATTAATTTGACGATTAATGCATAATTAGTATGTTGTAAAATGCACGTTGATGATTTATGCATGTTTCGTTTTGGTTGAACATAATTATTATTTCCAAATTCATCAAAACACATTAATTAACTTATAAACTTCCGACTTTATACACTTGATAATTCCAAAATACATTGTAAGCCTAAACTACTATTGGCGAATGCGCACACTTGACAACTTTCCTTTTCATTTTTTTCGGGCAAAACTAAAATTTTATTTACCTCTTGCATAATGAAAATTTATATATTATAAATTATATATTTGAAAATTGATTATTGCACATTGGACAATTATTCTGGTGCATACCCATTAATCATTAACCAAATTAGATTTGTTGTTTGAACTTTTTTTTTCCAAAAAGACATATCTATTGAAGAAAAAAGTTGTAGTATTAGATAATTTATTTGTAGCATTTTAAATATAGAATAATTATCAATTACATAATTAATCACAGCAAGAGAGATATACATAATAAAAGATCCTTCTGATAAAAAAAAATTAAATTAACAAGGGAAAACTATATCAGATGCATAAACATACTGATGATGATGTGATACAAATAAAACCTTGAAGACTTGAAACTCTTTATAGTATATGAATTAGCAAACATGGCTTATCTTATGTAAAGCCGGCAAAAACTCTAGACGTGAACTTAACTAAAAAATATATTAAATCATTTTTACATTTTATTAGGTTTAATTTCTTCATTTATTACCGTAATTTTGATTGTATAAGAAAGTAGGTCACTTTAAAAATCAAAATAAATTTTTAAAAACTGAAAAAAAAAATAAAAAATTGTGTTTTCCACAATATTTTGATATAAAGAATTTAATAATCAGCATAAATTAAAAATTAAAGCTGATTCGATATGTTTTTGAGTTAACCTCATGAAAAATGACTAATATATATATGAGTAAAGATACCGTGAGCTTAACTCAAAATGTACATCAAATTATCACAAAATTTTAATTTATCATCCTCATTAAATTCTTTATATGAAAATCTTGTGGGATGCAAAAATTTAGAGTGTTTTGAGTTTTTAATTTTTAAAAATAATGTTGAAATATTAATTTTTTTTTATTTTTAGAGCTGATTTTAAAAAATTAAAAATCATGACTTAAAAAGCTCAAAACACTCCAAATTTTTGCATCCCACGCGATTTTCATATAAAAAATTTAATGAGAATGATAAATTAAAATATCAAGATGATTTGATATACTTTTTGAGTTAAACTCACAGTATCTTTACTTATATATATATATATATATATATAGCCCGACTATGGCGTTGTGTGGTTTGCGCTCTATTCTTAATTTTAAGTAAGAAATGACTGATCTGAACCGTTCAATCTAATCTTCATGTCAAAATCTATTAGTAAACTAAAATTTATATTTTTTAAATTTTTTTTCTATTTTTTCTAGTGAGGAGAAAAATGACTTGATCTGAGAATTCTGGTTCATCCAAAAATGACGATTTCCCCCTATCCAAAAAAATAGCAAAGGAATTCCAAAAAATATAAAATTTGATTTACTAATAGATTTTGATATGGAGATTAGATTGAGCGGTTCGGATCGATCATTTCTGACTTGAAATGAAAAATAAAACGCAAAACACACGACGCTCTTGTGCTTTGCAAAGCGCATAGCCTAATTCTATATATTTAAATATTAGTGCTGGAACTTCTAGTTTCTGTGACGAATATAAAATACCAACTTATGGTATATGATCTTTACAATCAATATATTAACTAGTCTTAGAACACTCTTTAATTTGGAGCTAGAGGTGCAATAAACAACAGATCTTCTATGTTTCCAAGAAAAATAATTACGAATGGACTCCTTTTATTTTTACGGTTTTAAACCAAAAAAATCGACGTTCATTTCGGATTATAATATACATTAAATTTAATTCCCACGGTAAAGACGGATATTAATTAATTTTCAATAAGGGACTCTCCAATTTGGTTAGACTGGAGAAGGTCAACCTCCCCGCCTAGCTTGCTCACAATACATAAACTAATAAAGCAATAAGCATTGCTTTAGCTGAGTTGGCTTTTCGGTGGAAGGGAAGGGAAGGTACATAATTAATTAATTAATTTTTGTGCTATTTATTAATTTGTTGATGTGACTCTCTAGCATTTTGTTTTGTATCATACTCTTTTTTCTTTGATGTGATGATGTTGACCTTGATTTCGCCTTGTTCTCTTCTCGGGCATATTTTTAGAAAATGCTTTCGCACCCCATATTGCCCCCAAAATTTTTGGAGACATGCGTTATCAGTAAAATATTTACAAGCACGTGAAAAACAAATACTGAAGATGTCAGTATGGTCTTCCTGCGAACTTACTAATTTCTTACTCCGGCATGTCTTTTAAAATTTGGAATGAAGATGTGATGTACGTGACGAGCTCATATTTGATAAAGTATTATGACAATAATGTACGATTCTACTAGAATAATTATGTGCATGAACCATATTGACCATTGTATATATCAAATTATAAATTAGTTGTTCCAGTGAAAAACTAGTTATCAGTTATATTATTTTGACAAATCTTAATTAACTAAACTAAGATGAGGGGATCTGTGCATGCCTTTTGGATGCATCAGTACCACTGACGTTTAAAATTATAATGTCTATTAATTAATTAAATGACAAACACGAACCACTTGTTATTCTCAATCTATTTTACATTAATGTTGTCCCATTATGCCATCAATACTTATGAATCGCACTGTTCAGAAGTCAACTGATGTAGACAAATTTAGCGTTTTGATATTATCATTCTCTCAGTATCTAGAAAAATTAAATAATTAAGACTAGCTAGTGAGTTTATTAGTACAAGCATGACAATTTGAATTGATCACTTAAACAGTGAATTTTGTTTATCTGGTATTGCAGACATGCAGAGACGTCGATGAAGATCTAATCTCCTAAATTAGTTAAATTATTAAAATAAAAATATATAACTTATAGCTAAACTCAATAATAATGGTTTGATCATAACAAACGAAACTATTAAGAGTTTGAGAGAAGCTAGTTGAGAGTCAAATTTAGGTTAATATAAAAAAATAATAGGAGAGATATTGAAGCTGATATATAGATTAATTAAAATTAGGTTAAGAGTCTGATTAATTAAGTAGAATTTTCGGACAAACTTGTTAATCAAAATTAAAGATTTTGATACAAATCCATAGAAAATTTTCGATCAAAAGTTGAATAATCTTTTTTTTTTTATCTTATGAAGCCTCCTCTGTTGAGTTTGGAAGGAAATTAAAGATTGATTAACAAAGGTGAATTGAGACAAAGTATGAGTTATTTTTCTAACGAGGCTTAATCTTCTACTGCCAAACAACCCATTAATTAATCAAGCATTACTTTTTAATGTAATTTCATCTTGTGCTGTCAACAAGCATGTAATTTAGTCGGTTAAATAAAAGTGGAAACGTAAATATTGGCTGCCAAAAAAAGGAGGAGCCTTCAGTCAGGTCAGAAGACTTGGTCAATGTTATTAGGCACTGTACTGGTATGACTGCTGGAGGGATTAGGGCCGCACAAAAAAAGTACGGGTTTATGGTTCAGGTTGGGTTTAAGCTAATCTGATTCGAGCTAATCTGGTTCGATAGTTAAATAAACCGAGTTTGAGTTGGGGTTGACTTGTCTCATGGCTCGACTCAGCTCAAATAATAATAATTTATATTTTTTTTTGTTAAATTCTAATTCGATAATCTATCTTTCATTATCTCTCATCATCTCACTATCTTAGCGGCATAATAACTTTTCGTACTGGCTCGTGACTCGGCTCATATATCTGATTCAATAATTTTTTTTTTTGCTGGTTCATCCATTCAAATTAGTACAGCAAAGATTTTATTGAAAATATACTTTGTTGATATATCAATTTTATACTAACTCATATATCATTTTTATAGATATATCGAATTTTAAAAGAGAAAACGGCACAAGAACTTTGGTATAATTGTTGCGTCTTTTTGTGTGACACTTACTAAGATAAAAATAGATTAATTTTCTCATATAAATGGATTCATTTTTCATATTGAGTAAAAGGTTTATATGATGCTTAGAATTGGGTGATTAAAAAAATGAGACAATTCCAAATTTGATAAAACTTTCGTCTTTTGTTACTTCTAATTTTGGAGTATTATTGAGATATAAATCAGAAATATATGAAGGAGGGAACAATGTGCAGTAAAAAAGAAACAATTTGATTTTCCTGACCCCCATGTATCTCGGACAGTGTCTGTACCAACGTTAATTTTATGCATCAAAATTAAATAAATGATATCGTAGTTAAAACATACAACTATTTGTTACAAGAAATTTTTTCATTCCTTTTAAAAAATTTCTTACATTTTTGAAAATAAATATGATGATGATGATATAATATAATAATAATAATAATAATAATAATAATAATAATAATAATAATAATAATAATCAAAAGTTCTGCTTACATGGGCAATTATGCGTCTTTTCTATGGGACTATGGCAAATCAACACTTTTCGAATTCCTGTTTTGTCACGTAAAACTAATGTTTGCACATGATTGGATCAAAATCATAAAAATGTATTATGCGTTTTTATATTAATATATGTTTTTTCTAACATTATTCATTTACAATTTTACATATATTTATTGAATATTGTGTAAATTAATTGTACGACTCATTAATTTCCTAATATATTTATGAGGCTCAATGCTATAGTAATTAGTAACAAGCAATTATTGTATATGTTGCTGAGATATTAGAGATAATCAAATAAAAATAAATTGAAAATAGCATGAAATATTATTAATAATAAGAGTGATGAAATTGAAATTTTAAAAATACGAATGGCAGCGCGCCACTGGGTGTGGCTCGTTTGCATGTTTTTTAAGTCTGACGTGTTTTCCTTTTGTTTGACGCCAGTGGAAAAACGCCACTCCCACTGGCATCTTTCGGTTTTTTATAAATACTGAAAAATAAAAAAATAAAAATAAAGACGCCCAGCGCGATAGCGCGCGCCATTCGTATTTTTAAATTTCAATTTCATCACTCTCATTATTAATAATATAATTATTATAAATATTATATATAAAAAAACTACATCCTTTGAGGAATGGTAAAAATCTAATTCGAGAAATTTGTCTGATCCATTCGAATTTAAACCTAATTTATTTTAAATTTAAATAAAAATAATAATCTGACTCAATGATTCAATTCATGTGAACACCAACCCGACTCAACCAACCTATTTGCCACCTCCGAGGACCATCCATCCATCAATTTGGTCATCCATTAAAATAATTCATTATCAATCTCTCCCCAATATAAAATAGACAAATAAAAAAAATTGGCCTAGCAAACTTTGGAGAAAGGAAAAATAAAAAATATGTTATATGATTTTTCACCTCAATCTTTGACGGCTTATGCTTGACTAACTGTTGGTCAGATAGAACTGAGAACAAAGAGGTTACACCAGGAACATATTTCCTCTAAAGTCACCATATAGTATATACGATCCAAATGAAATTAAACTAAATGTGTTATCTTCCATAATGTCTGTAAACAAGATGGAAAATATACATTTTCAATGAATGAGGTATTGGTTATTGATTCAAGGACAATTTATTTTTATTTTGTTGTTTTGAAAATATGAAAGTAAAAATTGGAGTGTGTTGAAAAAAATAGTTTTTCATTTAAGTTCAACCGATAAGTTTTTTTTTTTTTTAGCGCATAGAAGATAATTTGTCAATTCATGTTATGAAAAGTAGTGAACAATTTTTTTAAATTTGCGAACGCATACTATTATCAGGGAATGTATTGTGAGCAATAGAATGTATATAATTATTTGCATAAAAAACTTGGCTTTCCTATTCACACATATACTTGTGTGCGGAAATGACAAAATTTGATCCGACACAATAAATTCATTCAATTTGATTTTTTGTTATCCTCTAGTGACCAGAGAGGTGAAGGAATATGTTTTTAATTTTTGAAAAGAAGACTCGCGCAAAAAAATACTTAAAAAATATATATATATATATATATGATATATATATATATATAACAAAATAACCGGAGAGCGAGAGAAATGTAGTGACTGATCTCCGTTATTAAATTTTTTGAAATATTAATTTGTATCATTCGATTTAGGAGTATTCCGTTAATAAGTAATACATCAAATATGGATGAAAGTACTTTCTTTATTAATATTTCGTATAAACACTTTCTCCTTTTTCATACTTTTCTTTTTTTTCCTTTGATCTTTTGTGCGATGATCGCAACAATTGCATTACTAAAACATTACTCACATATACAAACCACAAATATAACACACACAAAAAGAGATAATACAGCAACAATTCACAGATTCAAGTAGGTAAAAGGTTCACGCATCCTAGTAATGCATTGTTATTATTATGGTCTCAAACGCCATATCACATATCACATTGAAACATGTCTCGTATCATCCAGATCACCAGGTATACTAATGGATTGTTCTGATTTTGTCATTTATCCCGCAAATTCATTTTTTCTTTGGCATGGCAGCAAGTCTTGTGTACATCCTAGCCATTGATTGATACCCCCTAAGATCGCCCGATCGGAGAAGATTTCCTAGATATAGTAGAAAAGCCAGACTATTAGCTTTTAAGAGGAAAGGCAGAGGATCAATGATTTTGTAAATGCATGAGACCATTTATTAAATTATTTAACACACAAAACATAAACTTTCCAAAACATGAGACCAATTATTTAACTATAAAGCCCTCGAGTATATTTTGCACATTTCCCTCTACTTCAAAGCCATTACCTTTACCTGGCTACTCTAAAACATTCACCCTACTTACAATTTAGTTATAAGCCCTGAGAGATGTTTGGCTTTGTTTATGTCGCAGTTTAACAAAGTTGTTTCTGATTGATTTAAGTGAAATCATAATGTTATTTAATAAAATCAGGCAAGAGAAATATTATCCATATAGCATAGGAAGATGCATTGCAAATTCATAAATAATAAAATATAACTATCAATATATCACAAATAACAATTGTTTTAAGAAAAAGAAAATAAAAGCACAATGAAACAAAATGAACTGAACTTCCTCATATACTGTTATCTTACAAGAATCCACATTTTCAAAAGCTTCTTACGTGCTATACTTCTCAGTGTTCTATAATTTCTTGTCAAATTGGAAAGTTGAGGGGTTTAAATGCTATCAAGCCTTAAACAAAAGATATAGTAAAACATTAAGTTAACACAAACCAGAATCACAATTGAGGGGGCTGTCAGGCTCAGGATGGGCCATAAGGGCTATTATGGCACGGCACACTGATTGTAGGGTCCATGCAGGGCTCCATGCGTTCTTCAATATATCTAGACATATTTCTCCAGTCTGTGTATATGTATAAATTTTAAAACAAAAGATAAAGACTGGATAGAAATATGCACATGCAACATGGTCTAAATTCTAAATATTACTAAAGAGAAGTTGTCAAAAAAAAAAAATTTCTTATAACCACAAAAAGAACAGCATCCTCATGCCTCGTAGCACAAAAGAGCATACAAACATGGTCAAGTTAGTCAAAGTGACCTAAGAGTCACTGGAAGTGTTCTTAATTTTCAGGAAATTAAAATTTTAACTTCAGAACAAAAGGAGAATTAACCTTAAAATGCACATTTGGGTGGAAAATCTTGGTCAAAAATCGAACTTGAGGAGGCAATAAAGGATACTGCTCCGGAATTGCAAATGCCAGCTGAAAAACACCTCCTTCATAGGGTGTTTCTGAAGGTCCCTGCATATCAGACACAGCAAGATATTTTTTTCACATATACCTCTCACAGCCAATTTCTTTCTTTTGGCACTGAAAAATTCTAGAGATTATCTTGCCAACTCCAGTCACATTTGTATATGATGCAAATGACTACAGAGATTATGATGGTACGAAGTTCTCTAAATTGAAGAAACTTAAATATTCTCAGAAAAGAATCCAAATAGAAACAAATAAATAGCACAACTGAGTTCTGTTCATGTTCAATTTGTAAGCAGCTCACCCATTCTGCAAAAAAATCACAAACTGGGCATTCAGCATACCCTGACCCAACCGATTATGGATAAGTAAACTAACAAGAGATAAATTGCATCGATTTCTTCCAGACATTTCTCCTTCTCAGTTTACAGTAACAAATGCCACATTCTTATTTCTTTTAATATCCAATGGAGACTCAAAATTCTACAAGCAACATGGAAAGTAATTATGTCGTAGACAAGAAGAAAGAGGAGACAGATAATGGAGACATGGAAGAAAATATAAGTTTATGGGAAGAAATTGAGAAAGAAAATTCATTTGAGAAAGGAGACCAAGTCAGTGCGATAGGGGCAGAATGAAAGTTAGTGACTTCAGAGAGTCTATTCATAAGGATCATAGTGGACGTACAAATATGGGAACACATCTTAAGTCAACATAATGTTTAGGCACTAGAAAGGCCTGTAAATAGGCCCTAACCACTAAGATCTTTTTTTTTTAGATAGATTTGAGTTACAGTCCATTGTTTTTATTTTCTGCGAGCTTGTTCACACATTTGTATATAATTTTCTTTAATTTATTGAAAAAATGGTAGGCTTCTGGCTTACCCTTCAAAATAAAAAAACAGAAAGTCAGTGAATTCAGGAGGCAATCAAAGACTCAAAGTTAAGGTGGCAAACAGTGATTCTGATTACAAGGGTTCAGTAACCTCCTGAAAAATTCACCCACTCGTTTATTACCAAAGATTGAAAGTGAACTTCTGATTTATTTTGTTTGTTTTTTGCTACTCAAGTACCTTGATGCTATATTAACAAATTCAGTTTTATGCTCAAGTACCATGGAAAATTTATTCGAGAGCACAATGGTAACTCTCTTGACAAAAAGATTATAAGTATAAATTTGGTTTCTTTATGTTTTGTAATAAAATGGAACCAAACACTGACTTTGCTAATTCCAGAATGAAATTGAACTTAGATAACAAAGTAGTACAACAGTTATTTTATCATTATTAAAATGATGAATGACTTGTGAATTTCTTGTTTGGAAAGAAAAAAAAAATGATATAACATACCTTGATAAGAGCAGTCCATTTAAAAATGTTAGAATCGTCACAAATTAACTGAATATCTGGGTCGGCTGATTTCTCTCTTTGCACTTCCTTGTACTCCTTGAATAATCTAGCTCTAGAAGCCTTTTGTTACAATTGAAGATAAGATTGTGTGAATTAGAGCAATTATCTCAAATTTACAAAACGGTGGTAATTTAGCTGCCATAAATGATCTAATCTAAGTAGAGAGGTAACAGACCTGCATGATTATCAAAATCTAGCCCGATCTCAAGCTCCAACTCAAGTTTCAAACTGCTAACCTGAAAATTTACAAAAGAGATGGTTGATTTCCAAATCAAAACGAGATGCGTTTTTGGATTTGAGCGAAGGAACCATTGAATCCGAAGAGACTCACCGTGCGATGTAGTCTGCGAACTGCGGTTGAGGAGTTGGTTATTCAACCGATTATTTGGAGTTGGGACGATCGGAAGAAAATTTGGGGCTAGCTGCTGGTAGCATGAATAAAAATACTAATAATAAATTAATAATAAACATGCAATTTTATTGGGCCGGATATAAGCGTTCATTAAATAATTGGGCCCTGATAATAATCGGGCCCGAACGTAGATTTACGAAAGACTGAGAGTGCTTTATCATAAACAAAATCACTTGCGACTCGCGAGTTTATGCGCGGACATGCAAACACCTCCAAAATTGAAAATTCCAAATACCCCATGATTTGATGCTAGTTCATATAATAACTCTTTCGAGAGGGAAAAAAATATATATATGTAGAAGTCTAGAGTAAAAAATATATGTAGAAGTATAGAGTACATGGTTCTGCATGCAAACTATAGACAAAACAAAAATGATTTAGATATCCATAGAAAAGGGGAAAAAACATGTATACGCATTATACACAGAACAAGAATTAAGGGGGAAAAAGTCGAATAGTAATTACAGAAGCACATCATCTTAAAAGCTCTTTATTCAACAATGGGATTTGAACTATCAGAACCAATAGCCCGCAACAAATGAGAAACAAAATAAAATTATATATAAAAATTTCTACAAGCAGTACAACAACCTCACCATAAATGCAAAGAAAAAGAAGTAAAAGGGCTGCCATTAATGAAAAAGAAAGAAATGCTTTAATGGCTATTTGGGCTTAGATTTTGCCATGCTAACAAGGTCTCCAAAAAGTTTGTCCTCAGGCTTGGTGGGTCTACTAGACTGTACCATTGGTGGGTCTACAAAAGTTATGGAAGCGAGATGATATTGTTTTATATTTAGCCCGCATAGAGTAAATAATAAATTTGGTTATTTTGAGAGAAGTTCAAAGACGTGATTTGTTTTTGAAGTTCAGGGACCAACTCTTGTTTTCATTCTTTTTTCAGGACCCAACTTTTCTCTCCAATGTTCGACAACAAACTTTGGTCCTTCTACAATTTTTCAAAGACAAGACACAAAATTATGCTGACAAGAATGCAAGTGTGAAAAAGCATGTTAATATACCAATAAAATTGAATCTTAGCGTGATTAATGAAAAACAAAATTGCTAATTGCTCCATAGAAAAACAACTCATTTACCAAAGACTTGTTGCAAGAATGGCATTTAGTATATACAGTGGAGATATGTACAGCCTACAGCTATATAAACCATGATTTTATTACCACAGCCTCTGTTGGAACTTCAATGAATTAAGGACGGTCTAAATGAAACCCCGAAAGCAAATCAAATAAAGAAGTAAAGAAAAATGAAAGTCATTTGCTACCTCAAATCCAGTATTACGTATTGAACCCAGATATACATAAAATTAACATCTTTTTGGTAGTCAACCTAACATTTTTTTGCATGCAAACAGAAAATAGAAGCACAGTGTAAGGTGTGTTGGTTTATTACCACCATATTCTGCAGTTGGCGACCGGGGACTCAGGCCATGTGGGACCATCTGACCATTCCAGGGCAAGTTAGGTTGATTCAATTGTGGTGCTGCCTGATCAAAAGGAGTTGCCGTATGATTGGACATGGAATTAGGCGTTGCAACTCCATTTGCATAAATTCCTTGATGAGGTGAAAGTTGTTGTTGCAGTTGGACTGGTGGCTGAGCTGCAGTAACTCCAAATGGTTGAGATCCCATCAAGTCAGAACTTACATTAGTTGCCGGCGCACTGTTGTTTTGAGGATACATCTCTACTAGTGCCAAAAGGTCACCAGGGTTAGAAGCAGCATTTGAGTTGGAATTGGAAAAAGAAAGGGAATCTGTGACTGGGACAAGTGCAAGTGAACTTGCATTTGTGGGAGCTGGGTCTGGTGTATCAAAATCAAAGCTCAGGAGATCCATAGTAGCCTCAGGCTTAGATGATGTGGCTGCAGCTGGGCCATTGGATCCTTCAGGTCCAGGTAGTAGTAGCTGCTGAAGAGGTGGATTATCTCCCATTCTTGCGCCAGAACTAGAGATCAGAAATGCAAAAAACTGAGTAAGGTATACAATATGCTAGAAATTTTTAACCAAACCAGCTGATGGATGACAACCAGGCATAACAGTTTCCCCTTTTCCTTCTTGCGTTTACAGTGTTTTTCTGTTCTATGAGTCAAACTGAGGATATTAAGATTGGGAAAATTCATGTGTACAGTGTACCCATAAACATCAAATATAGGATGCATTCCAAAAGACCATAATCATGTCATAAACTCGAATGTCCCCAATGTCCCAATCACCTTATTTGTTTTTCCCGCTAAAAGAAGACTGTGGTTATCAAAAAAAAGAAGAAAAAATAATAATAATGATAATAATAACAAATAAATAAATATATGTTCTCTGTTATATAGATTAACTGCATATTAAAATCAGCGCAACTTAACAATGAATTAGCCACAGGTGCTGATTTCTATGAACCATTGTTTCTTTAACTCACTCGAGAGATGACCAATCATTTTCCATATTGCACCAAATTTTATATATAAACATAGAAAACAAATCTACTTCTTCAATTTTCATAATTATTTTGTTGGTTGCATAAGTTGTTGAATAAGTTTATCATTGACGCAACCTATTCATCTATTTATGTAAAAACAGAAAAATAACAATATAAGATAAAAGTTACTTTGGGTTCTGTGAATGCAACAAGGGAAGTCATTTTGGTAAACTGACAAACATGCATAATAAAAGATTATACAAAGGAGAAATTACGGTGGATCTTGTTCATTGGTGGAAGTGCGGTTGGAGGAGACTCCATCCTCTATATCAACAAGCTGTTGGAGAGAGCGCTGCTTGGGCTTCTCTGTTTCTTTCTCCTTTTCCGTATCTTTACCTTTGTTGCTATTATCCTCACGAAATGGAATTCCAGCTGCAATAGCATCATGCTTTCCCAGCACTCTTTGTAAATCATCATTCAGTGCAAGTCCCTGAGACAATAGCTCCTCATCCCTGTCATCAGATAATTATCAAACACAATTGTAAGAGTTTACCAAATCATCCTTAAACGGGAGGAAAAAAAATATTTCACTAATACATTGTTTGCACTACTGGTGGTTATTGTTTGCCAATGACTCGATTGAAATGATAACAAAAGACTAAACACTTCAAGAGTTCAATTCACATCATGAACTTACCCAGTCAAATTTACAAGATGGACAACCCTCTGTTTGTAATTGCGACACTGTGAAACCAAGTCTACAATCACCTCCTGCCGCACTCCCTGTATAAGATCATACACACAGTTCATATTGGAAGATCAGAGTTCAATTTAAAGATACACAAGTATGTCATCTATTTACACAGTATTCTTTATCAGAAACATAAGGTAACATATTGCCAACACCCAAAGAACCAATTTGTCTCATTATTGTTTCATGAACAAGAATGAAATGCAGAACATGGCATCACCTCAAACACTGACACATGCAATATTTTAATGTCAAAACTTCTAGGTTAGAAAATATGGTACCTCTCTGTTGGCTGGATCTAAAGCATTGAGCATCTCTGCAAGAACATCCATGATACCACGTGCATTCTGAATCTCTGACAAGCTAATAACAAAAAGTAGTTCTGTATCTCAACCAATTGAAATTCTAAAATTTCAGCACTGTATGTGCATTACTAATATGAGATCTGTGTATCAGTGAATCACTGAGAGAGGATGGGAGAGATAATATACGTCAAGGCAGGAGGTTCGGTCCCAGCAGACTCGGCTTCTTCCCTCTGAAAATCAGGGCTACGAGAAGATGCAGGATAGGTTCCTGCCGGCAATACTTGTGGGTTTGAAATATGGTGCTGACCTCTCTGCTTTTTGTGGAAACAGCTCCAGCCCGCTGAAAATAAATTAATATGATATGTCACAATTCAGCAAAAAAAAATGAAGTTAGAAATACTAAATGACCGGTTTGCCGACACCCAAATATTATGGATAGATCCAACTTTATTGTTAACACCAATCGGGATATCCTACTAGTTTAAAAATAATTATCACTTGTATGCTTTGAACCCCCACAATGAGTGCAGATTAAGTTGTCTTTGGGTCCTATTTTTGTTTGAGTCATATTTACCTCAGCTGATCTGAAGCTACGCAACACTAAGGCCATTGGATTGCTGTGTTAAAAGAGAATGGTGGATATCACATTTTATGACAAAAGAAGTAGTAGATAAAATAAGTTTTTCTTTATATATAAACTCTTTTAATTTTCTTATCTCTCAAACAACAGATTATAACTCTATTTATAGGCTAAGACAACAGAAGTATTTAGAAAATTCGTATTAAAAACTAAACAACAGTTGTTTCAGCTGACCCCTATCCACTAAAACAGCCATAACTCTCTGTAGGGAACTCCAAACGTTTGGAAAATAAAGCATCAGAAACTAGACTTATAGTGTTTTTCATTCATAGGTCATATAGCCAAAATGGACGACGTTTGATCTTTTATATCCCCTCATCAATCAGCCTAAAAATTTTGTAACTGCTGAAACAAAGGAGTTTCACTACTTATTCTATTAACTTTACTTTATTACATAATTAAATTTAATATTTCAACACACCCCCTTAAACTTAATTCCCTTTACATCCTTCATGCCCAGAAGATTTTTAAACTTCTCAAACTTCATTGTTGGTAATGACTTCGTAAAAATATCTAAATATCCGCAACTTGATCTTCACTACCCACATGTATCAACTCAACTTTCTTCTCCTTCACTTGTTCTCGAATAAAATGATACTTCACATCAACATACTTGTTTCTTTTATGATGGACCAGATTTTTAGCAAACTCGATTGCCGACTTGTTATCCAAATAAATTTCCATAGCCTCTTCTTGAGCAAAGTTTATCTCCTTGAGTAGCCTTCTCAACCAAATCGCATGACACACACACGTTGCTGCCGCGACATATTCAGCTTCACATGTCAAAAAGGTGACGATCAGTTATTTCTTTGAAAGCCACATGAATGCTGTATCTCTCATGTAAAATATAAATTCTGAGGTGCTCTTTTTATCATCCGTGTTTTCGCCCCAATCGCTATCCGAATAGCCAAAAATTATAAAGTCGTTAGTGGATGACTATAAAACAAACCAAGAGTTAGAGTACCTCAGATGTGACGAAGAATCCGCTTGATAGTCTTCCAATGTGTTGAGCTTGACTCCTCCATGTACCGGCTAACTAAGCCGATCGCATATAAAATATTTGATCTAGTGCATGTTAAATACCTCAAGCTCCCAACTAGACTCTTGTATAATATCACATCGAGTACATTTCCTTTGTCATGTCGAGATAAGTTCACGCCATAATCAACCGGAGTACTAACTGGCTTGCAATCCTCCATCTTGAACGTTTTCAAAATCTCCTTGACATAGGTCTCTTGTGTTACAAAAATATCTTCTTCTCCTTGCTTTATTTCAAGACCAAAAAAATAGGACGTAAGTCCTAAATCGGTCATTCCAAACTCACTCTTCATGGCCCTTTTGAACTCCTCAATAACCACTACCCATAAAAATTAAGTCATCTACATATAAAAATACCATCAACTTATCACCATTTTTAATTTTCACATACAACGCATGTTCATAGGAGCATTGCACAAAACCGTGCGAATTAAATTATTTGTCAATTCGTGTGTTCCAAGCTCTAGGAGCTTGCTTCAAGCTATACAAGACCTTCTTTAATTTTAAAACTTTACCTTCACAGCCTTTTTTCAAATATCCGGGGGGTTGCTCAATGTATACTTCTTCCTTCAAAACATAATTCAAAAAGGCCAACTTGACATCCATATGATGGATACGCCACTTTGATTGAGTCGTAAGAGAAATCAGAAGTCGAATAGTCTCCATTCTTACCACTGGTGCAAATACCTCCTCATAATCGATACCGGCTTGTTGCTTGTAGCCTTTTGCCACCAATCTCGCTTTATGTTTTACAATTTCGCCTTGGAGGTTCACCTTCTTCTTATAAACCCACTTAACACTAATCGCCTTGTGACCTTCTGGAAGAGATGTGTCATTTTTCCCATGTGTCATTTTTCACAATTGCATGCATCTCATCATCAATAGCAGCTTGCCACTTGTCATCTACCACTGCCTCTTCAAATGGAATGTTATCGCCTTGAGCCAAGAGACACACCAAATGCAACTCGTTTGTCGCCTCATACAATCCACGAATGCTCCTTATTTTGAGGGGTCTTGCCTCGTCATCCGATGAAGATGCATTATGTGTAGTTGGTGGCACCTCCTCATGGTTGTTGGGTGAAATGTTCACCGGTGAGTGCATCTCGGGTGCATTCTCATGAAAAGTCTCCTTCATTGCACTCCAGTCCCATATTACTTCTTCATTCACCTGTATATGACGACTAATATGTATCTTTTTGTTAGAGGGATCAAAAAGTTTATAAGCTTTAGACATCTCATCATACCCAATAAATATCAACTTTAAACTTTTGTCATCCAACTTTACACGCCTTTGGTCCAGTATGTGCACATATGCTACGCTACCAAATACTTTCAAATGTGACACTGTCGGTTTCAAATCACTCCAAGCCTCTTATGGTGTTACATTCTCTAAGCTAGATGTCTTGCACTGATTTAATAAATAAACAACACAATTCACCGCTTCCGCCCAAAACTCCTTTGGCATGTTCTTACTCTTGAGCATACTTCGAACCATGTCGAGAATAGTCTGATTTTGCGCTCGACGACTCCATTTTGTTGGGTTGAGTATGGTGCTGTCAAGTGACGCCAAATACCATGTTCTTCACAAAAAGAGTTAAATGTGGTTGAAGTAAATTCACCGCCTCGATCCGATCTCAAAACCTTGATATAATAGCCACTTTGTTTCTCAACAAAAACTTTAAACTTCTTAAAAACTCCAAAAGCCTCCGATTTTTATTTCAAGAAATAAACCCAAGTTTTGTGAGAAAAATCATCAATAGAAGTTATGAAATACTGGTTTTCACCAATTGAGCTCGGCTTGATTGGACCACAAATATCGATATACACCAATTCGATGAGCTTCTTTGCTCGATATTCTGCTGCTTTTGAAAAGCTACTTATTGGATGCTTGTCAATCACACACCCTTCACAAAACTTATCAAGAAAATTAATCAATGGTAATCCATACACCATTTTCTTACTAGCCATTTATTTTAGCCCTTCACCTTCTACACGCACGTTGGAGGTATCACCAAAAGAAACATGACCATTCGCTATCTCCTTCAATTCGATGAACATATATTTATACCCGCACATGTTGTTGCTTGCACCCGTATCGAGATACCACACATTCTCCTTCTCGGGACCGTTCTCCTTATTAGCCAATAACACCACATCATTGTTCTCGGTTTTCTCCTTAGCTACAAAATTAGCATTTTTTTGGAATAACATTCACTTACGTAATGACAATATTTGCCATAATTATAACAATCGATATTGTACCGATTCGTTCGGCCGCCTCTTCCACGACCGCATCATCTACCACGTGTAGGGTTGTTGGCACTTATTTCTTCATTTTCAGCTTGTCTATGACCTTCTCCTCGTCCTTGGCTACGCCCATGACCTCGGCCTCCTTTGTCATTCCCATTTTGATTTGAGGAAAACTTTGCTTGCAATGCTTAATCCACCGGCTCTTGTTGGTTTCTCTTCATTCTCTCCTCATGAACCACCAAAGACCCATTCAACTCATCAACCATCATGGAATCAATGTCCTTGGACTCTTCAATTGCCACCACCATATGATTAAATTTTGCATTGAGAGATCACAAAATTTTCTCTACTACTCTCACATCTTCTATCTTTTCACCAAGCCTCTTCATTTGATTGACCACCGCCAATATTCGAGTTAAGTAGTCACCTATGGACTCACTCTCCTTCATCACAATCGACTCAAACTCAGCCCTTAGAGTTTGTAGCCGCACCTTCTTCACTTTTTCAGCTCCAACCACTGAGTCGTGAAGAATCTCCCATGCATCCTTTGCTCGCGTCTCATTGGCAACCTTCTCGAACATATCATCATCCAGCCCTTGATGGATGATACTTAGAGCGCATTCATCTTTTTTCTCTTCTTTTGCAAGGCAACTAACTGAGCTACCGTAAGCCCCGTCTCATCTTCGGGATCTTCATAGCTCTTCTCGACAATGTCTCAAAAACCATAAGCACTAATGATAGTCTTCATTCGCAGTGACCATTTATCTTAATTGGTTTTGGTTAGAATTGGGTATTGGAAGAAAATATTAGATTTTTTTATGGCCATTTTAACCTCGCTCTGATACCACTTTGTTAAAAGATAATGGTGGATATCACTCTTTGAGACAAGAGAAGAAGTGGATAAAATAAGTTTTTTTTGTATTGTAAACTCTTCTAACTTTTTTATCTCTCAAACAACATATTACAACTCTATTTATAGGCTAAGACAATAGAAGTATCTACAACATTCATATTAAAAATGGAATACTAAAAATAGCCTATTTCGGTGACACATCAACTAAAAATGTACCATAACTCTATGTAGAGAACTTCAAATTCTTTAAAATTTAAACCATAAGAAATTAGACTTCTAGAGTTTTTCATCCATACCTCATATAGCCAAAACGAATGATGTTTGTTCTTTCATATCTCCTCATCAATCAGCCTAAAAATTGTACAATTGCTGAAACAAAGGAGTCCACTACTTATTCTATTAACTTTACTTTATTACATAATTAAGTTTAATATTTCAACATGTTGCCCACCTCGTCTCCCTTCATAATCACCATCTGGTGCATCCCTTCCCTTCGAACTTGGGCAAATGCTTGTTCAACATTGAAAAAAGTTGCATCTGAAGTCAGCTCTCACACTGTCGAGACGATCATCAAGTCCGTCTAGAAAGGTATAACTCTACTCTCTTGAACATAAGAATTGAATTTCTCGATATTATTGGTGTATTCCATCAGATTAGATCTCAAAAATCAATCTACCACCGCAAGGTTTGTAATTTGCTATAGTATCCTTCAACTGGTCCTCCATCTTGTTTGAGTTTTGCGTCTGTCTTGTTTAAATCATACACGAGACGCATCGTTGCCATCAATGAATGTAGTAGCTATTGCGTCCCAAACGTTTTTTGCAGTCGGAAAACATATGAAATTATCAATTAACATTGGCTCAAGTGAATTAATGAGCCTGCTTTAATAATTGAGTCATCAATGCTCCACTTGCGATATGATGCATCTATCGGCAGCTGTTGGTCCGGAATACCGATGATGAGTCCCAATTTTATCTCTTTCTTTGATGTGCATCTCTACCACCTGAGACTATAGCCCGTATTTAGTACCGTAAATTTTCACGGAGATGGTGGTGCAAACCCTTTGGTTGTAGTAATTGGGGATGAGTGTTGTAGCAGAAGGATTTGGGTTAATTTTTCGAAGGGAGTGGCAGTATTCGACGGATCCCTAACTTCAGGTTTTTTAGGTGTCTTGTCGATCATGATTGTAATGACAGAACTCGATTTTGTTTGTGTTTTTTGAGAGAGTAATCGAATAGAATAGTCCTAGAATTTTTGCTCTAATATCATGATAAAATTATAGCATCATCTCAGAGAATTGATCAAACGAACACAGAGATTTTAACGTGGTATCGCCTATAGCGCACTCCACGGATCAAAAATCATACACGCTCTTTTATTTCATCATAATAACCCGATTACAACTCACACTGTTTTTTTTTTCTTTTACAGATCTCTATGCTACAAGTTTATCCTAATACAAAATTATCTAACTCATCCATTGAACACCAAAACTTCCAAGATTTTTTTTGGTTTTTTTTTTTTGTTTTTTTTTGTTTTTTTTTGTTTTTTTTGCTTTTTTTGTTTTTTGTTTTTTTTTTTTTTTACAATATCTCTATGTTTTGGATCCTAACTCATTCATTAAACGCCACAAATTCCCAACATACATATTCCGCCCATAAATCTGACTCCAGGTAGTTATAGATACTATGTATCTTTCCGAATTAAATGATCAACACAACACTACCAAGAACAAAGCAAATGGCAGACGCTCCAAGTGATGCATACACGATTATATAGACGATATTGGTTGACAGAAATGCAGAACGCGGTCCATGAGCTTGCTGCACGGCTACAATTGTGACCACAAAGATGAGCATACCATTTAAAATAAAGAAACTCAAATCAATTTTGAATATCACTTTGCTAATAGTAGACCGAATGACAGTGGAGTTCGCTAGTCCCACCAAGATATTCATGCCACCAGGAAAAGCACCTGAAGTAATAATTGCAAGAAATTTCCCGATTTTTTCACCCTCTATAGGGTCTGAGGAAGGAGGCAGCAGTTGAGCCTCTATATCTTCTGATGCATTGGAAACATTCGACAAGGTTCCATAAGTTTCCCTTGAACTTGAGGACGCCCTTGCATTCTCAGCATCTGCTGCAATAAAATTTAGTAGCAGATTATTAATTGGTAGCAGTCGATTCTGTTCCAAAAATTGACAGATATTAGTTACATCTAAAGGATACGTACATCTGCATTAATAGTCCTTTTATGCAGACATTTTTTTTCAATGTACATATATAACTACATATCCAGCCCTTGTCTTCCATATGTCGTTTTGTGACTGGAATCCTTTAAATGACTAGCCCACATTAATTTAAAAGGTGGGGATCAGTTGACAATGAGTTATTTTGACAATCTTGACAACAAATTTTCGAATAAATATAAAAAAAGCTTATGAATATATTCTTCTACTTATAGATTGATGGTGATTCAAATTTCAATCAATTTCATTATCGTTTTGTTACTCCATTAAGGACCATCAAAATTTTATACAATTTATAATAGTTATAATTTGACAGTCTTTGATGGACTATCAAATGATAATAAAATTACATGAAATTTGAATCACCATCAATCTATAAGTATAGAACGCATTCATAAAGCTTTTTTTATTTTTAAGATTTTTTCATATTTATTTGAAAATCTATTGTCAAGATTGTCAAGATTGTCAAAATAACTAATGTCAAGTGATCCTTCCCTTAAAATTCCGATTTCCCTCACTACCTTCTTCAAATTAGTTCATGTGTTAAGCATGAAAATTCCTCATAAATTCCCTCAAAATTAATAGGCACTACAACAGAAAGGGCTTAGCTAACCCAAACATATTTAATAATGATTATTGATAAATTTTATTGTTAAAAGGGAGTCAGTAGCATTATTAAAATATTGAGAACTTCTTTTATGACGGTTTAAGAAATACATTATTAAAATAGAGGTCAGAAACGTCAAAAGTTCAGATAAGCATTTAACAATGATTCTAACAAAAAAATATTATTAAATACCCTTTAACAACGGTTCTTTATGAGAAATCATTGATGAAGAGACCATTTAGCAATAATTCCTAACTTAGAATCATTGTTAAAGAAATAATTAGCAACAATTCAAAAATGAAAATCTAAAAAAGCTCTCTCCCACAAATTACTACTCTTCTTTCTCACCTATTTCATATATAAAAGAGAAATGAGAGACAGAGAAATAGGAAAGAGGAAAGAATGAAGGAATCAAAGTCAAAACTCGTCTTATACCTAAAAAATACGCTTGAATTTTTAATATAGATTTTTTATTATTTTTATATTTTTTTCTGAGAAATTATATATTTTTATATCATTGAATGAATAAGATGTATTATTGAATAAATCTAATTTTTATTAGTACAAAAAATTATTGAGATATTATGTCTAAACTGCTTAGGCATGAAATAACATAAGGAATAATCTAGAATTTTGTGTTAGATTTGTGTAAAGTGCATTAAATGCACTAAGTAGTATAAAGAGAGGTAGTATACTACGAGAAATAATCAAGTCAGAAAAGAGAAAAACATAAATAGAATGTGTGCACGTATAAGAATGTTTGTAATACTATTGAAGTTCAATAAAAATAGTTTGAGAGTTCTTTGAAATATCCTCTTATTCTCATATCATGTTATTCGAGTTGTGTTCTAAAAGACCGAGTAAGCAGATAGTGATCAAAATAAAAACTATAATTTAGCCAACATTAGTAGCCATTTTCTGAGGATACATACCATACTGAGCGGGCTGAGAGCCTTGTATCATTTGTTGCTGTTGTAGAAAACTAGGTTGGCCATTCTGCATTGGCATGTGACCAATTTGCACAGAGGATTTTGGCTGCATTGCAGGGCCAAGTTGGCCTCTTGGAATATAACCAGTGAGAGTTTGCATTTGCATTCCTCCTGGTTGTGCTGCTCCTGTTTGGCTGGACTGATTCAGTTGCATTTTCCATGGTGGTAGTGGAAAAGCTTCCCCATGATTATCTGCATGCAAAAAGTAAAAATATGGACATTTAATTGTGATTGTCCTTAAAGCCAAAAATTACTAATACAAGCTTTTTTTAACAAATGACACAGATTAATTAACCAATAGTCATTTTCCTTTCAAGTTATGCATAAACTGAATTCAAGCAAAAAATTTACAATTGTAAAATATCAAAGAATTTTGCTGAAGGTGCCCTTTAGCAATCGTTCTTAGTTAAGAATCATTGTTAAAGGTCCTCAAAGAACGGTTTTAACAACAATTGTTTATCTGCATTGTGGGGCCAACTTGGCCTATTGGAATAGGACCATCGAGAGTTTGCATTTGCATTCCTCCTGATTGTGTAGCTCCTGTTTTACTAGACCGATCTTGTTGTACGTTTCTCATGGTAGTAGTGGAAAAGCTTCCCCATGATTATTTGCAAGCAAAAGGTAAAAATGTGGACATGTAAATGTGATTGTCCTTAAAAGCCGAAAACTACCGATACGGGCTTCTTTTTTGACAAATGACACAGATTAATTAACCAATAGTAATTTTTCTTTCAAGTTATGCATAAACTGAATTCAAGAAAAAAATTTACAAACTATATAATATCAAAGCAGAAAATTTGCTAAAGGTGCATGTTAACAATGGTTCTTAGTTAAGAATCATTATTAAATATTCTCAAAGAACGATTTTAACAACAGTTGTTTATACTTTTCTAGCACTCATTTAATAACAGTTACAAAATCATTATTAAAAATGTTTCAAAATCATTGTTGAATTTTATTTTTGTTGTAGTGAGGATTGATATGTGAGAGTTTAGGAAATCGATATAGCTTAATCTAGACGTAGAATAGATGAAATCAAGTTTAGCTTAATCTAGACATTCTAGAATAGACGGAATGGAATTAAGTTTTGGTCAACCTTTTGATGGGTTACTAATTTGTACTTGCATCTCTCTTTTTTTTTGGTAAAAACCAAAATTTAGAGCAAAGTGTTAAAAATATAAATTTAATTAATATTTTGTTTAACTTAGTTGGAAAAATCAACGAGTCAATAAATTTAAGGCTGATTATGACTAGTCATTTGAACCTTATTTTGGGTGTATGATCTATGGATTTAGAGCTCTTGAAATCTAGTTTTAATGATTTAAGTTTCAAGTTAATTGGAATTTCCAATAGAAATTTATAACTATTTTAATGACTGGGCTATATAATTTCTTATTTATTTATTATGAATGATAGAAAAGGAGTTGTAATATGTTATGTTGAAAGAGAGAACAAAAGAGAATATAAGTGATATTTTATTAATTTATATAAATTATTTATTTCCTTCATTTATACTATCCTTCTACAAAAGAACAATATCCACTATTAAAATATGTTCAACAATTTGATATCAAAACTATGGCCAATGATGGTGCATCCAATGGAAGTATTCACAGGCATCTTTCAAAGACAAACTACGATAATTAGAGCATACACATGAAAGCACTACTCAGATCACAAGAAGCTTGGGATGTTGTTGAGCATGGCTACACCGAACATGAGACTATGCAAGGCTTGATGGCTAATGAAGTGAAGGAGTTGAAGAAGTCACGCAAGAAGGACAAAATGGTATTTTACATAATTTATCAAGCAGTTGATGAGTCAGATTTTGAGAAAATGGTCGGTGCGAAGGCATCAAAAAGAAGCATGAGAGACTCTCAAAATAGTATACAAAGGAGTAGTCTGATTGAAGCAAGTT
Organism: Schoenoplectus tabernaemontani; assembly: GCA_037127355.1. Classification (NCBI taxonomy): domain Eukaryota; kingdom Viridiplantae; phylum Streptophyta; class Magnoliopsida; order Poales; family Cyperaceae; genus Schoenoplectus; species Schoenoplectus tabernaemontani. The sequence continues at coordinate 3,772,876 of CM073738.1, forward strand.
CGTCTATAAACCCTTGGAGGTGAGATTGAAATCTTAAAATTGAAAGAGTTAGAAGGTGTGTCAGAATATATCATAAGGGTGTTGGAGGAAGCACTTCAAGCTAAGACAACACTAAAAGAAGTGAAGTCAAGCAATGGCAAAGGTGGACGTGGTAGTTTTAAAAGCCGAGGAAGAAGTTGCAGCAGAGCCGTGGTAAAAGACAAGAAAATAAAGATGAGAAGTATTAAAACTCATGTGGTGGAGCTCGAGGTCGTGGAAAATGAAGGTCAAGTACAATATTCAATGTTATTTTTGTAAAAAATTTGGTCATTATGTGGTAGAATATTATTATATTAAGAAGAAAGAGGGTGAGAAAAAAAAGATAAAGGAGGTGATGATATGGTATTGCTGGTGAGCAAAGAAGTCGATTTCAACAATGAGTCGGCGTGGTACTTAGACATCAGTGCAAGCAACTATGTTTGGCTACAAATACTTGTTTATCGAGATAGAAGAGATTATGGATGGTCATGTTAAAAATAACTTGGAGATACCTCAAAAGTCAAAGTTAAAGACCAATGTAAAATTCTTATTATGTATTGGATATGAAGAGTAATATCTTGAGCTTGAGTTAATTATTAAAATGTGGTTATATGATTTTTATGAAGGAAAAAACTTTATTTGTGGGACCAAAATAATAAGTTACTAGCCGAAGTAGAAAAGATACAAAATCATATGTTTAAGTTAAATGGTGAATGTATAAGAAAGATGTATAAGAACTTGTGTAGAGTATAAGACTTGATTGTGGCATTTGCAGTTTGGACATTCTAACTTTTATGGTTTGAGAAAATTAACAAATAAAAGAATAATGAATGGTATACCATATATGGATCATGGCGATAAATTTTGTGAAGGTTGTGTGTTTGAAAAGCACCAAAAAAATTAATTTTCAAAAGAAACTAGTTGTCGTGCCAAGAAGGTGCTCGAATTGGTTCATACTGATATTTATGATCCGATAACTCCTAACTCTTTTGGTGAGCATCACTATTTTATTACCTTTATTAATGATTTTTTTGTAAGAACTTGGGTTAAAGGAGAAATCAGAAATATTTTTATTTTTAAGAAGTTCAAGTCGCTTGTTGAAAATTTGAGTGATAAACACATAAAAGCTTTGAGGTCCGATAGGGATGGTGAATATACATCAAAAGAGTTTGTGAATTTTTATGAAAAGAAATGTATTAGAAGGTTCTTAACAACCCTTATTCACCTCAACAAAATAAAATTACCGAAAGAAAAAATCATATCATTCTTAATATTGTTCGAAGCATGCTAAAGAGTAAAAATATGTCAATGACATTTTGGACAAAATTAGTAAGATGTGTGGTTTATTTGCAAAACTGATATCCTATGATGAGTTTGGAAAATATTACCCGACAAGAAGTATGGTGTGGTGCTAAATCATCAGTGGGTCATTTGAAAGATTTTTTATCAAAGGCGCATAAAACTTGATGATAAAAGTAAGAAGCTGATTTTTATCGTCTATGATGAGAACTCTAAGGTGTATAATCCCTATGATCCTCTTACTAAAAAGGTACATGTAAATTATAATATACAGGTTAATGAAAAAAGAATGTGAAATTAGAGTTTATGGAGGAGATATCGCATAAGGAAGTAACGTCAACAATAAATTCTACACCAACAAATACAACTACATCAAAAACAACACAAGCCGAATCATCTTAACCTTTATCCGATGGAGAAGATGAGCCAAGGACACTAAAATAAGGAGTTTGCAAGACATACATGAAGCCACCAATCGGTTATATTTGGAATGTCTTTTGGCGGATGTGAAAGATATGACATTCGAACAAACCGTGAAAGATGAGCAGTGGCAAGTCACAATGCAAGAATAGATGAAAGCTATTGAGAAGAATGATAATTGAGAACTTATAACATTGCTTAAGGGTAAATTGAAAGATATAAGGAGAGGTTGGTAGCAAAAGGATACAAGCAAAAAGCGTGGGTTGATTATGATGAGGTGTTTGCTCCAATAGTGAGAATGGTGATAATTAGCCTACTAATTTCATTGATAGATCAAAATAGGTGCTGGATTTATCAAATGAATGTGAAATCAGCGTTTCTAAATGGAGTGCTTGAAGTAGAGGTTTAAATCGAGCAACCTCTCGATTATGTAAAAGGTGAAAATGAGTGTTAAAAAAAGACATTATACAGATTGAAACAAGCGCTAAGACATGAAACACTTGAATTGATGCATATTTCAAGGAGTAAGGTTTTGTGCAATGTTCATATGACCATGCGCTATATTTGAAGGTATAAAAAGATAATATTTTTATGTATAGCTTTTTATGTGGATAATTTGATATATATGAGAAATAAAAGAGACATAATTGAGGAGTTTAAGTTAAAATGATAAAGAAGTTTGAGATGACTGATTTACATATAATGTCTTATTTGTTGGGGGTTAGAAGTGAGATAAGAAATTTATGAAATTTTTGTGTCGTAAGAAGCATATGCAAAAAAAAAGTTTTAAAGAAATTTAAGATAGAAGATTGTAATCCTATTAATATCTCGGTTGAGAATGGTACGAAATTGTCCAACTATGATGAAGATAAGACGATTGATGTAACATTATATAGAAGTTTGGTTGAAAGTTTGCGCTACCTAACAAACACGAGGTCGGGCATTACATATGGAGTTGGCATGGTGAGCCGGTATATGGAGGAGCCGAAAATGACACATTAAAAAGCCATAAATTGAATTGTTTGCTATGTGAAAGGTATATTATCTCATGACTTATTTTGTTCTCATGCTAATGAGTTTGATTTTGTTGGATATCTTGATAGTGATTAGAGTGATGATATGGATGATGAAAAGAGGACATAAGGCTTTGTATTTATTATGGGTGATGCAACATTTTCAAGATTATCAAAAAAATAACCGATAGTCACTTTGTCAATATATGAAGCGAAGTATGTTGTCGCATCCTTATGCATATGTCACTTTCTTTGACTAAACAATTTATTAAATGAGATGAACTTTTCTCAAGATAAGGTGATGAATGTTTGAGTGGATGACAGATCCGCAATTGAATTAGCAAAAAATCCAGTGCATTATGAAAGAAACAAGCATATTGACGTGTGTTTTCATTTCATACGGGAGCACATAAAAATGGTGATGTTGAGATTATTCATTTGGTGAATTGTGATCAAGTGACGGACATAGTCACCAAATCACTTTCAGCAAAAATCTTCAACAAGTTTAAAAAGTTGCCCAGGATGAGAGAAAGAAATAATTAAGTTTAAGGGAGGATGTTGGAAACATAAACTTAATTAATATTTTGTTTAAGTTATTTGGAAATAACATACAATCAATAAATTTAAGGCTGATTAATTAGAAACTTTGATAGGTCATTTGAATCTTATTTTAGGTGTATGACCTATGGATTTAAGGCTCTTGAAATCTAGTTTTTATTGGTTCATGTTTCAAGTTAATTGGAGTATTCAGTAAAAAAAATATGATTGTTTTAATAGAGATAAGTTAGATTTGACTGGGCTGTATAGTTTTTATTTTTTATTTATTCTAAATTTTAGATTTTTCTTTTGATGTTTTAGCTCTATAAAAGAAATAATATGTTGTTTTGTAAGAGAAAATAGAAGAGCATATAAGAGAAATATTATTAAGAGTTTATCATATTTAAAAACTTATTTATTTCCCTCATTTCTACTACCTCTAAAAGAACAATATTCACTATTAAAATATATTCAACACAAACAAGGTGGAGCCTCACTACTTTATAGTGGAGCCAAGGACGGGAGGAGGTTTCCACTCATAAGAAAATTTTCTTAATTATTTGGAGATCAATTACTATGATTTAATTAGTTAAACTCGGTTTGCATGAACCGTTTCCTTGTCATTGGTTTGGTTTATACAAACCAAATGCATCCAGTGAATACCCCTTATATTCCTCTCTTCTCTCAAGCGAAACACCACATCCCCTCTGAATCGGTATCCTCTAGGGATTCTTTCATTTTGATCCGTCTGAACAACAATTAACGATTATGATTTAACAATAATAAACAGTTTTATACATCAAAGTTCATATTTAAATTTCACCACGACGTATTAATTAAAATGAGTCATTCAAATTTCAAACGGATCTCCGTATGGAATTTCCTCCGCAGAGGATGCCCGCCCATCCCTTCCCATCCTTCTCTGTTTTTCCCTCTATCTTCGACAACAACAAAAAAAAAGAATGGATGCAGAGACCAAATTGCTCGATATAAATCCGAGGTATCACAAAATCAAGCACTGTCAATCCAACATTGCGAGGATTCGAGACCAATTTTGCAAGAACTTGTGGAATTTGAGAGAAAAATGCCTGGGTGGGTAACTCGACCTATAATCGGCTCGGTGGCCGGCGATTCCGATCCGACTAGGCCGAGTCAACTCAGACTCAGCCGATTTTGCAAACAGTATAAGAAAGTACGAAAGACATTATTGTAATGAGAGAGAATATTTTCTTGTGAGCTCACGACACGAGTGATAGTTCGGATCTAGCATTCTAGCTATTAAACACAAACCTTCTATATCTTCTGATTTATCAGAGGCAGTAGGCGAAGTTCCATAATTTTGACTTGAACTTGAGGAGGCCTTTGCATTCTCAGCATCTGCTGCAGTGAAATTGACAGCAGCCGATTCTGTTCCAAAAACTGACAGACATTAGTTACTTACATTGGAAGGATACATCTGCATGAATAGTTCAAGAATTAGATATATATAGCTTATTGGAGCAAACAAGGTGGAGACTGACTCCTTAGTAGTGGAACCAATGAAGGGAGATCTCATCTACCAACTAATAAAGTTCTAAATTGTATACTTATCTGTCCAGCAGGCTAATAACCTCATGATGACATCTGCCAAGGTTTTGCATACCAAGATCTGCGACGGGGAAATTCCAACGGCAGTACAACAGAGCCTTTACCCCAAATAAATTGGGGTAGGCTATAAATTTATTAATCTTCTGAAACCTCAGAATGAAAAGAAATAGATGGGTCTTCGACTCAAAGCGAAGAGTGTTAGGGTATAGGGGTATAAAACAGTGGACCATCTCTTATTTATCTTCTTCTTTTCTTTTGCACCTGTACATTCTTATCATGTCCGTAGCTCAAAATTATTTTATGTGTAATAAAAGATTAAAGTAGATCTGCCTACTTACTTCAAAAAAAAGAAGAAATTAATCAATAGGATTAATTAATTTGTGAGAGTTAAGAGTTAGATATAGCTCAATCAAAATATTCTTGCATATATGTAGATCAAAACTTTTTGGTCAATCTTATGATGATTACCGATTTGTACATGTATTTTCTTTGGTGCAATTAAACCATGTACAACTTGACGCAAAGAAGATTGAGGCCAACCTCTAATTAAGTTGTGGAGCTCGGTCAAGGCAGGCAGCAGAAAGTCTCCTCTACCACTGGAAACCTTTTTGATTGATTTGGATATCGATCACTAAAATTTAAGTGCCTAATTCCTCTCTTCATGCTTGTTTAGTTCAATTTTATCGATTAAGAACCAGATCATTTTTTGTTTTGTTTGGCAACAGTTTTGAAATTCTTACAGAAACAAGACACGCTCACACGAAAATGTGGCTCAACGTGGATGAAATTAACAGAACGAAGACAATTTCTCAGTTATAATGCTTACCTGTCTGACCATGTGTTATATTCAGCAACCGAGCAGGCGACGAGCTACGCTGGACGGAATAGTAGCACTGGTTGGGTGGAGAGAGCTGCACCACATCAGCAACCTGCGGAAGAGAATTTTTACGTGCTCCTACCTTGGCCACAAGTTTGCAAACCTTTGCGTGCCCGGACTCCAAAAATTTTGATAAACGAGTTAAATAACCGTTGACCATGACGCCTGCAAGGACCAAGGATTGAAGGAAATATATATTGCAATAAAAAACTAAGAAACTTATTTGAAGAGGGAACTGGAATAAGAACACATATTTATAGGGAGGAGTAAACGCGTTAAACCCCATATGCGCGTTAATATGAAGTTTCTGTCTGCTGTCCACCCCAATAGACAATAGTTAGTTAGTATTATTATTGGGTCCCTAGCTCCTACCGTATTATTGGGTCTTATTAGACAGGATGTCAATACAGGGAAGAGAGAGACAGGTTAACAGATTAGAATTACTTGACTACTTACCAAGTTGAGGTAATGTACATTATTCTTGACACTTTCTTATAATTAGGTTCAATAAACGATTAAAATAGGGACACTACTTCAAAAAAAAAAATATTATCTACCGTGCATGTGGTAAGATCAACTGATCAAGGTTATCAGAGCATAAAACATTGGCTTTTTAGCAATGACAACCTTGATGTTCCGAGATCAGACATTGACAATATTGACTTTTTGGCCTTGATACTTTTGATCTTGACATTGACAGATCATGTACTTCATTGACAATGTTTTCTTATTCTTATTGTTGATTTATGTTGTACTTTGATACTCTTTATTACTATATTTTTTTATACTTGTTTTCATATCTTTGCTGTTTTTTTATTTGGCCATAAGCGACTAAGTACTTTAATTATTAGAGGTTTTATCATTTAATAATTGTGTTTTGTTGTGTTTGAGTAGTATATACATATCTTGTTTGATTGTTGATGAACTATTTAGATAGATCAATGAGCGAAGGCCAAGCACAATGTCAGATCTCTTAATATATGTCCGGTTTAGCAACGTCATTCTAATTATCATAGGTAGATCTAAGATCCGATATGGTAGATCAAGTTATGTTCGAGAGGTTAAACTTTGCTCAGATTGAGATATTAAGTGTGCCTACTGAAAATCAACACTCATTTTAAGCATGCCTACTGAAAATCAACACACAAACTAAATGATCTAAGCCAACAAGTGACAGTTGATGTTTATGTAAACTTCGGAACCCTAAATTGACCACCAACAAAATAACTAAACCAACAAGTGAGCACTGAGACTTGCTATTTAGGTGATGTCCATTTAGGATTTGCGCAACCAACGAAAGGAATAATCCTTGGTTGTTTGTGCAACTCGTCTGCGTTTACGGGCCGTGTATGAGAGTATACGGGCATTATGAATCAGATTCAAGTGAAAACTAATCTAACCTAAGGAACATTTATTTAATCAATACTAAAAACCCACAAAAATATTTCTGCTTCCTGTTTACTTTCAAATCGCTTGTGTTTGAGCAAATTAATTGCAAAAAACCCCTTTTTTTAGATCTTTAGAGACCAAAAATAAGTCAAGCCTGGTAAGTTTCCTTCATCTTTGTGATTCAAAACTTTTATCTGTACATAACCTAGATTGTACACTTACGACTGAATTTAAGTATCGTATAAGTATTATAAATTTTATTAGCAAGTAGGCACGCCCAGTGCCTATCAAATTTCATGAGTAAATGTTAAAGAATTGAATATTAAAAGTTAGAATTATAAACTATCATAAATCTAATATACTAGGCCAATCTCCTTCTGAAGTACATCCTGCTAATTCACAGGCTCAAATACATCTCATTCCGTAACCCCCGTGACGACCATTAATCTGTAACCTCATCAAGTGCAATCAGCTAAAGCCAACTGCCTCAACCTAACCCCCCATACTCGCTAACCCAGAACCCCCACAAACTCAGACCAATAAACCATAACCCACTACCTAGCAGGCAACTCAACCCTCCTCACTCGACCGCCTATGCGATCCGCCTCTACCCCAGCTATTGTTTATGTCCATGCTCACACTTCTTTCGCCAAGCACTCCCTCAAGTCAATAAAGGTAAGTCAACGACAATCAACATCAACAACCTCCCACTGCCGCTTCGAAGAATCTCAAGACTGACCAAGAAGCCATTGACTATGGAAAAAACTTCACTGATAGTCGAGGCACTAAATCAGGACCTGCATGAAAGCTTACTTATATTTATTCGATGATTTTAATTGCTGTTGTGAAATCCAACTGTACATATGCATTTATGTTTACTAAAATATTATTTCTATAAATATTTACATAACTTTAACATTATATAATCACTCAATCAAACCAAATATAAATATATCATCTAATGAAAAATATATCGATCAAGTAGTGCCAATTTTTAATAAATTTGACAATAAAAGCTTCAACAAATAGGAGGTATGAAACTAGAAGCAAGAGTAAACCAATAGAAAAGTAAGGCTTATGGGTGGCTCTGAAATGGTTATATAGCTCGTTTGGAAATGAAGCACTCACGAATTATAAATTTTTATCATATTTATTGTCCATTCTCTACTTCATCTTACGATCCTGATCTAATGAATGTTTCTATATATATATATAATCTGCTTCTCTTCTACTTCATGTTCTCTTTTTATTCATTTTAAAAATTAGATTAGGAATAGTTTACAAACAGATAAGAGAGAGAAAGAGTGGTGATGAGATCAGAAGAAAAAAATAAAATCCGAGTAACTCATCTTCAAACAACCATAGATTTTGAGAGGAAATTCCTATCAGTGTATTTTATACGGCCATGAAAAACTAACGATGATTTTTAAAACTAAAAAGTTTGTCATATACCTTAAAAACACGTTTGTAGTTAAAAAATTATATATATTCGAGTTTGTGCTCATCATATATAGTTATATTTAGTAGCATTTATGATATACTTTTTGAATTAGTTACATTTAGTTCTTTACTTGCACGTATGTACGATTATGTTGCAATATCAACTAATATGATATAGATTTGATACTATTTTGCTTTTGACTATCTAATTACACAATATCATATTTAACATGTTTAACTATATTTTAAAAATCACATATTTATTTTTTTGAAAAAACTATATTTAACAAATAGTGCCAGAATTTTAGTAAAAATTCAATACTAATTTTCATATTTAATGTCGAATTTTTATAAAAATCTAGGACTAAATATGAAAATTATTGTCATTTTTTTAAATGTGGCACTAAATTTTTTCAAAGTTCGACACTAATTAAAATAATTAATGTAAGTTTTCTCTAAAAATCTAGCACTAGTTATTTTAATTAGTGTCGTATTTTTTGTTAAGTCAATATTATTATTAGTGTTGGAGGCTTTAGCGTCAGAGCCTTAAAATGCGTTTGAAGTATACCTCAAAATTATGGCACTCATTCATCATTTTGGACTAGTAAGTTTATCTGAAAAGCTTGTTTTGGATAGAAATATCTAGAAGATAGTAATCCACATATCAGAATCATAATTTAAAAGTTAAATCTATCTGTAGAGATATAGATTCAGGTTCTTAGAATTTTTTTTTATTTTTTTATGATTTATAATTCAAGATTTTAAATATTAGAATTTACGAGTATGATTTCTACCATACATTTAATATGACTATTGTTGTAAGGACTATTATTATTATTATTGAAGTCTTTACTGTTAGTATCATTATTAGTATATTACTATTGTCATACTATCATATCATCATTATCATTGTTATCATATCATTATTATCGTTATCATTATCGTTATCATTATTTTCATCGTCATTAAGTATCATTATCACTACTACTAATATTAATTTTTGATATTTGAGATCTATGATATCTGTGATTTTGAATTATTTTCATTTCTAATCTATTTTAAATTTATTTGAGATTAAAAACTTTGTTGTTGACTTCTTCTTGTTGTTGGTCAACATTAGTTAGGTCCCACAATAGCTGGTTAGAGTGCTCCATCAGATAAATCTAAACACTTTATCCACCAATGTGACTATTCTAGTTTGTGCTGCTCTTATATTTTTTATGGCATTCACCACAAAAGAACAAGGTATGTGTGACTATCAGAGTGGTCGCAAATAGTATTTAAACTGTCGCAGACAGGCTTCGACGAAGGTATTCAGACGCAGATGAGGTCATCACAGATAGCTCCTCGTTGATACTCCATGCTGACATCATTATGGTCGCAGATAACATCATCCTTATTGCAACCGTGTTTGTGCTGACGGCATTGATCCCCTTGCTTTTGCAACCGTATTTACTGTCGCAAATTTTCTGATTTCCACGGTATTGATTTAATGTCCCATTTTTTTGTCAAATTTCTCTCGAATATTATTTTGAATTTATAAATAAAATAAACAATCATAAATAAAAATAACAAGATAGAAATATAACAAATCACTATCTCTATTCCTTATTAAGCACGTATGTGTTCTGATTCTGCAACGGTCCAGATTTTTTGTTGAATTTTTAAAGCTAATATTACTTATCGAATTGAGTTATTCATCAAATAATGTTACTATCTCTATGACCATTTGTCTATGACCATTTGTGTTGAAGTTAGAATTTTCTCTCAATTTTGATTGTTACACAAAATGCTACATAATTTAGGAATACAATTATTCTATTTTATTTTATTTTTCTTAGATTGTCATTAATTATGAATTTTAACTTTTCTTAAACGCTGAATGTTAACTTTTCTCTCCATTTACATTTATTTTGCATTAATTATGTATTCATGATTGAAATTTACATTAATTACTAAATTATTTTTATTTTTCACATGAAGATATGAATTTTTATATTTCCGAAAGATATTACCGTAACAACGCACGGACAAGATACTAGTATTATAATATTCTTTTAACAATCATAAATCTTCTCATCCAAATAATAAAAATTTATCAATAAATGTCAATTAACAGAAGAACATTTAATTAACATTGTAGCAAACAAATGCACAATTAATAGAAGAACACTTGAATTAATATGTTTTATATTCCACCAAACAACTATCAAGTAACTACCAAAAATAGGACTATAATTACAGAAAACTCAATTGATACCTCCTCAAAAGTGAAAAGAAAATTATAGCATATAAAAATAAAAAATATAATAAAAACAATACATATAACAATGCATTTCTTTTAAGAAATGTGACAGTTCAGGACTGATTTGGTATTTAGTAAAATCACACTATTCTTCTGTACAACCACTATCACCATGAACATATGTTTAATATATTTTCATTGTAATTCACATACTTTTAATGAGATTCTATTTCAAGCCTCTTGGATTAAGATGGGGCTAGAACCTTCCAATCTAGCTCTCTTTAACGTCTTAGCTGTGCACGTCAGCACAACCCCTACTTTTGGATGACTTGAACCTGAATGAAACCATAATCTGATTAGCATATCATTTTTGCTTTTCCAGATGTCAGCAAATTGGAAACAAAATATTAATGTATACTCAGCTTTTCAAAATAATATGTTATCTTTTAAAGACAATTAGTCGAAGTTGAGGAAATGTTAAATTTACATATTAGTTTAAGGAACTTTATACTTGAGCCCTCAAAATCTGATATAATTCTTTGAAGATGGTCAGCGTCTGGTAACTTTTCTGTTCATTCATAATTTCAATGGCTTGGGCATGACGGTATGATTAATAATGATTTCGATATTTTAATGGAATATAAATATCCATTTACCTCATATGTGTAGAAAAGAGAGTGGATATATTTTGTTTATACAAATTGAATCATCTGGTTCTGCTGGGCTGATCTCCTACAACTCAAATCAAAATAAATTTCCCATCAAAATAAATATCAGCAACAAATAAATTTTATCTCAGTTTAACTTAATGGAGTAGCTCATTTCAGTAAACTTCTATATTATACAAATAATTAAACGCAAGAAAATTGGAAGTATCAAGTACAATTACATGTACCTCTCCCATCCCCATTTGCAAACCCATCAAGCCTTCCCAGGAAGCAACTGAAATAGATACGTCTAATGATAAAGATCATTCATAATGATATATAATTACTTGTTTGCATGTATAGTTATTAAGGAACGGAGAACTAAATTTAAATCGTCCCGAAAGAATCAAACAACATACTGTTTCAAGAAGGTAGCAGGGGCAAGGGAGAGGAGTTAGAAGAGATTGAAATGGAGATATTCATGGTTGGCAACATTTTCTATTGATCTAAAATGGTATAAGAAAATAAATAAGCACCAACCAATTAATTGTACACCAGGATTTTTTTTTAGCAATCTTCATTTGTAATTTTTGTTAAATATTAACTTTAAAGTAAACAAAATGGGAACTGTCTGAAATAAACAAAATAAGAAAAGGACAAAGTAAAATCATTAAAAACTGAAGCAAATCACACAATTCAAAGCCCGGAGAGAACAAAATTGAACATCATATATCACAAAATAAGGATAAACTAAGAATATTTTGGTATTTACAGACTAAGGTTCCCATATGGCACAATGGTGACAAGTTTTCAGCTCTATATATAAGTATTTACAATGAACATTAAGATATCATACTTTATATAACTGCATAAAGCTGCTATATATCATGGTTTTCGCCATTTTTGGCCATTTAATACTTCTAAGGTGGCAAATAAGACTTCAAGTGACAAAAATATATCAAGTAACTTTTGTTGCTTGCAGCATCTTCTTCTTGTTTTACTAAAGTCATTCCCTCAGAAGTGACATGCTGCAGAAAAATATATACTCAGTATAATCTATCACACAAGTGCAATTCATCCAGATATATGAGATAAAAGAGCTCAACGGTACGTACCTCTTTAAACATCTGAGAAACTGGGTCAAGACCGTGGTTTATTTTAGAGAAAAGTCTAAACATCCTGAACAAGTCTTCCATCTGAAATAAGTGTGAAAGATGGAAGTTTCATAAACACACCATTATGCATTCACAATATAAACAGACAAATGTCTAACTTCATTTTTGTTCCTTACCTTGTCGTCACGAAGTAGTACATGGCACCGAGAGTGCTCCTTTTGAAGTAGTTGGTTTGCATATGCGATAAGCAATTCATATTGCACTTTCTAAAAAGAATAACAAAGAACAAGCAACAACAGTTCTATAATGAGTTAATGACTCACTTTCTTCTTCACAGCTTATATATGGGCACAGGGGCGGAGCCAGAAACGATTTATAGGGGGTGCCCGGTTCAAATAAATAAAATATTCAGGTCAAAAGAAATTTTATTTTTTACCATACGATCTTTATTTTTCAGTGAACCGAGGGGGTGCCCGGGCGCCGGCTGGCGCCTACCTTGGATCCGCCCCTGTATGGGCACGTAATTTCAATACTATTTTGATGACCAAATAAAAATATAAAAACATGACCACTTATTCAGTAACTGATATACAAAATAATGAATATTTTAATATTTTCTCTTCACAACCTGTTTTTTTTTTTTATGAAAGCCCATGGGCATTTTGATTTAAACTTAATGCCAAATATAGAGATTTGCACATTTTACTAGAACTAATTCCCTTCTGCAAACAAGATAAGTTACCCATAAGGTTCCTTTCATTTATAATCAAATAACAATATCCCTATACAACCCATAAAGCTGAATATAAAGATGGTGACCTGGAGAAACAGGAGCTGCTAGGTGGTGGGTTGCTTATGTACCAGAGTTTCATTGCGGCTCTGAATCTCTTCTGACTTTCCTTCCGTCTATATTACACATGAGCAAAATCAAATATCAAATTGAATTAACATAGAAATATGAATTCAGGGTTGTGATACTGTGATACAATTAGCACTTTTCATTCTTTTAACAGTTTAACTTAATCATATATAGAGTTTGCCAACTGCAAAGGGTGCTGGATTGTAGGAAGGGCGTATGAACTATGGACCAGTGAAAACCAATATCTGACAAAATTGACTAAGAAAAACAATGTCGTTCTTGCTTTCCTCCCAAAGAATGATTATACAAGGTATCTAAACCTCAGAAATCTGATAGGCCTAATGCCTATTGGATCTCTCCTAACATACAACTCTAAATATATAGTGCAACAAGCGAGATTCAAATAAAATGAGCAATTTCTCCTACAATCGCATATTCAAAATTTGTTTGCAACTAGCAAACTAGGTTCAAAACACCTTTGAGAAAATAGAAATTTCACTCAAAGCATGAACAAATAGATCATCTAACAACCGAAATTGAAAGATTCAAAGCATACTTTTTCTCCTAGTTATCCACTAAATGAAAATCGAATAAAGAAAGAAAAACATCGACCAAGTGGATAACAGTCCCAATAGTGCGACAAGTAAGATTCGATAACAAGAAGTACCACGATTTTTAGACCAAATCATAGATATACCTGACAATAGCTCAGGCGAGAGGAACAAGAAGATCAATGGTGGAGAAGCGAGGTGGTCGACAGGAGAGAGTTAGTCTATCGATGCCGGAGAGCGCTTGGATATCGACATCGGAGAGATATGAGAAGGGATTAGATCTAAGAAGGTCGGACGCTGGAGAGAGCTACACCAGAGAGATGCGAGAAGAGTTGGATCCGAGAAGGTCGGAGGTGGAGAGAGCTATGCGAGAAGAGCTGGATCTGAGTCGGAGGCGAGGGGGACCTATCGTAAGCTATGCGAGAAGGTGTTAGAACTAGGACGCATGTATCATCGCTCAGTTAATTAGGTCGCCAGCCCAGTCCAACAAAAAATTAACACTTGCGACAAATTAAATTGTGGCCGCAATTTTAGTCTCTGATGAGCTATTTTGTTGTAGTGATTTGTGCGTTGGTTTAGTTTGGTCAAGTATGAAGTGATCAAGTGGTCAAGTCAATCTAAAAATCTGCATAGAAGTTACCCACAGGAATATATGATATGATACACTTGAAGATGTAAATTTATACCCAAATAAGCAACAAATGTATTTGTGTTGAAACAGTGACTGTTTTTTTCTTTATGTTGTTCCTTTTGTTCTTTTTTTCCTAAAAAATTGCGTGCTTCATTTCTGTATTATTGCATTATCAAATTTTAATTGAGGCATATTACTTGCTCAGTCTTGCACTAGTTTATTCATATCGAAGTTTTAATTAAAGAATCTTACAATTGATATATTTAGAAGTAATTATATTAATTTATAAGAAATTTTGTGTAGCCATGCAGCCAATTCAAAGTTGGTTAGAAATGAACTTGAGAAATAGTTGGGACTGCTCTTTAGGGAAGATACACTAGTTATAATATGGTGTTTGAGAATAATCCGGCATAGTATTTCTCTTTTTGTTCCAATGAGTACGTACGTGAATGCAAATGTATGTTGGCGTGCTAGAGGAGCTAAGGAAAAATACTGTCAGATTTTTCTCAAATACCAGAATGACTTTGCGTATCTTTGCTAATGAGATAGTATTCAAAGAGTGGGTTAGAATACTTAACCGACACAAAACCTTAAACTCTAAAACCTAAAACAATAAACCTGTAAACCCGTAAACCCTATACCTAAAAAACTAAAACCCTAAACCCCAAACTCAAAACTTGAAATCTAAAACCTAAAATGTAAAATCCCATTATTTTAAAATGCGGCCACATGGCCGCATATGCGGTCCGCTTACGCTTATGCGGTGTGATGTCGCATGCATAAGAGTATGCATCCGCATATTCAACAATGCATATTATTTTTTAAAATATTTATCGTATTAAGCGTATAAAATTAATTATATTATATTTTTCATGCAAAATATTTAAAATTATATTAATATCTTATTATATTTTCTTAGTTTACATTAAAATTCTTCAAAAATAAATGATCAATTCAAATATTATAATATTTTTTTAGAATATATATTCGCATACTGAACCGCATATGCACCCGCATGTTATATATGCAATATGCACTAGTCAACCGCACGCATATTAAAATTCATATTTTAAAACCTTATAAAATCCTAAATCATGAACCCTAAATTATTTGAGTTTAACAATTCAATACTAAAAATATGTAAAATATCATCTTTTTTGTCAGTCTCACCACTAATGGCATCAATAAGGCAAACATATGAGCTGATTTCATTAAATGAAGAAAAGATTTTAATGAATCAAACAATGGTGAAAGCCTTTAGAGTGCCTTATGAGCCTCGCTACTTGATAGCTCAACAGGTATGTATTATTTTCTGAAATTAGTTGAATAATTTTATTTGTCATATGTTATAATTTTATTTTATTTTATTTTGTTGTAGGTTCAACAATCGCCGTTTGTGACCTTTTGATGTCTAAGATTGAGGAGCTGGATGAGATAACCAATCGTCACGCCTGATGTTTGTGAAATTTTATATCAATGTTGTAATTGTGCGACTTATTTTTGTGACGCGGTTGTGTTATTTAAGAAACTTTATGTTATTTGTGTGATTTATTTGTATTATTGTGGTACTTTTTATTTTTATTTTTAATTATGTTATTTATTGATAATTTATATATATTCTTGTTGGATTGCTAAACTCGGATAATTCTAAACTTGAAACCTAGCTAAACTCAAATAGTTATAAGCCTTGAACCATAGCTAACAAGAGAATATATTATTGGTCTTCAGATGAATCATACTCGATTGATGTATGAAGTTAGACAGGATAAATTTGAATATGTAAGAGATGTTGAGAAAATTTTAAATCGTGCCACTGAAAATATGAGGCACGGGGATGATCGGACATTTCTTTGTCTGTGTCGAGATTGATAGAATGTACGTAGATTTTAGCATATCGAAGAATAAAGAATCATTTAATTAGACATTGATTTAAAGAACGGTACACCCGATGGGTATGGCATGGAGAGTGTCATGATGATAGATAGATAAATATCGATACTAGTACTGGATTTGTAATCGATTTAGAAGATATATTATATAATGAATCAAGTGGTGAAAATATAAAAATTTTGAATGATAATCAAAATTTAGATGATAATCAAGTGGTACATAATGATAATTTGGATGAAATTATTCAAGATGTTCGACCAGATTTTGTTGAAATTCCTAATTTTTTTAAATTTTATGTAATGAATCCAACATTCCATTATTCTCTAATTGTACGAAATTTATGAAAATATCAGTTATTTTAAACTATATAATCTAAAAGCTAAGAATCGTTGGAGCAATAGAAATTTTATATCTTTACTTCAATTTTTATGAGATATAAGACAAAAAGACTCTTGTGCTCTTTGAGTATGAAGTTGAGAGAAATTTATGTATATCTGAATGATTGCATATTATACCGGAATGAGTATAGTGATATTATTAAATGTCTGAAGGCCCATAATGGTTCTAAGCCCAGAACCATTGCTAAAAGGATATTTAATGTGCTTTTCAACCCCATAACACCAGGGTTGGCAATGGTTCTTTAATTGTTTTCCTGACAAACCCTCTAATAACGGTTCAAAAATCATTGTTAAACTTCATAAATAACCGTTGCAATTGAACTTTTCTCTCATAGTGAATACAGTTCTTGAACCGTTATTAAAATCTATTGTTGGGGGATGGATAGCCAGAGATTTAGTAACAATTTGTGGCTCAAAATCATTACTAAATTCAATGTTTTAATAATAATTCTTTACAAAGAACCATTATTAAATATTTTTTAATTTTATTTTACTATTTAGTAACAGTTCTTTACTAACAATCATTACTAAATATTTTTTTTTATTTTTTATTTTATTTTTGTGGCCTACCCAATTTGCTAGCTTTATATATTTACATCACATATGCAAGTAGCATATATTAACATAATTCACAAATACAAAATGACTGACAAATGTACAATTATGCATCCAAAACA
The DNA here is from genome assembly GCA_037127355.1 of Schoenoplectus tabernaemontani. NCBI lineage: Eukaryota > Viridiplantae > Streptophyta > Magnoliopsida > Poales > Cyperaceae > Schoenoplectus > Schoenoplectus tabernaemontani. The sequence continues at coordinate 3,790,469 of CM073738.1, forward strand.
TTAAAAAAATCACACATGTACAAAAATAATTCACATCCATATATAAAATAAACATATATCATAAATAAAATGTATTATGCAACAAAAATATATACAACAAAAACAATAACAACCAATAAATAGCATTGTATCATACATTGTGGGTAATAAATTGAACAATCATTTATTTTACCTCATCAATTAAATTTTATTGGTATTTTCTGGTCGGGCTAGATACACTATTCAAAGGAATACAATTTTTTCTTTAATTTAATTTAAATGATATATATATATATATATATATATATATATATATATATAATTAAAGATATACGCATTATATATTTTCCAAACCTGAGGCAAAACAGTAGAGTCATAGTAATTTTGAGATCATGTCATGCATTAACCTCATAACATAATAATCACATTCCTTACTGTTAGGTTGTGTTGAATTCTAAAATAATAAAAGTACTAAATAAATTTAATAACTCTAAAATATTCTTCTTGTTTTTATGCTTTATTATCCAATAATATTGTAATGTCCTGCAATAAATTTACTATATTACTACAAGTAAATTTTAAATACTATATTGTTAGATAAATAAAAAAATTTATGTATTTAGTAAATTCTAGATGGACAACGATTCGCTTATGTCGTGATTCAAAGGATTCAGGGCATAAACACGATTCTTGGGGAGATTGACAATACGAAGTATCTTGGTCACAGTGACAATAATTCTAAACAAGATAGATAAATTGAGGAAATAAAAATATTAATGTCTTAAAAAATAAATAATTCTAAACAAACAAGTATCTTGGTCACAGTGACATCGGTCTCAATGGTCATTGTTGAGTACTTATATGGATCAATGAAGCTGCAACTAGTGATTTCATATGTGTTGCACCAATTTGCTAAAATATTTTGTGTGTATCATCTTAAATTAAGCAGGTATTAGATTTTAAAATCTTACATGTAGAAAATCCACAGAATTGAAATGTTCAGCATTTCATTCGTGAAAAGTTTCACAATGTCTTCAATGCCCACGTACGTGATATCTTCATACCTAAACACCTTGTCTTGGAAGTCGATCCAGATAGGCTGATCATCGGGCTGAATCAGTAATAACTAGTACAAATTGTTTGACACATTATAGTGGTTTTGCGCCACAACATTGTCGAGAAGCAGCGCTTGATTAATAGCCGACCATGCACTTAGCACATTCTCTTTGCCTTTTTTTTTGGGTGCTTTTGCAGTGTGATTGCATTAAAAGTATTAGTTATAAAATTATGATTTAATATAGACTTAGTAAATAATTGAATACATGTTCAGTTAACTGCACTAGGCTTACAGGCCACTTTAGAAAATCCCAATCTCTCTGAATACTTCTTATTAAGCACGTATGTGTTCTGATTCTGTAACGGTTCAGATTTTTTGTTAAATTTTTAGAGCTAATATCACTCATTGGATTGAGTTATTCATAAAATAATGTTATTATCTCTATAATCATTTGTGTTGAAGTTAAAATTTTCTCTTAATTTTATTTGTTACACGAAATGCTACATAATTTAGGAGTATAATTGCTCTATTTTGTTTCTTTTTTTTCTTAGATTACCATTAATTATGAATTTCAACTTTCCTTAAACGTTGAATGTTAACTTTCCTATTAATTTACATTTATTTTACATTAATTATGTATTCATGATTGAAATTTACATTAATTACTAAATTATTTTTATTTTTATTTCTTTATTTTTCACATGAAGATATGAATTTTTATATTTCTGAAAGATATCACCGTAGCAACGCACGGGCAAAATACTAGTAAATTCATAACGTCTATTAGATATGGAAGAGTAATCTTGTGGCAACCATCAATGACACGGTCAATAACAAAAGCCTACAGTGATCAGACGACAAAGGTACATTGTGAATCATATCATTTCCCTCGGAAGAACTCTCCACTCCGCCACAAAAATGAAGTCATCTAATGTGTTAACATAGAGAGTAACAAGGTACAGGACCTGAAATAAAAATTATAAATGTTATTACACTTAATTAAAAATAGATGATAATTTTGGATGAGACAAGGACATGAACAATCTGACGGTATCAAAACGTTCGTAGCATTGAATATTATTTTGGAACTGGAACGCGAACTGAGCCATAAACTAGGCCGTGAGCCTGTCCGTGATCTCCAATTTTACTGCTTCCTACCCTAATGTAAAGAAGCATCACTGCTTTTTTCCCGCTTCATAATCCACGAAATGTTAACGCAATTGCATAAAAGAATCATTAGTGCTACCATAATCCATTCGACCACTCAACATCAGCTAACACTTTGGTTGACAAGTCAATACTTAAACAACAAACTTCTCTATTACTATTACATGTAAATTCTGAGTTAAATCTCCGAGTATGGAGTATAACACCTGCAGAAATGTCTAAGATAGTTCATAGTTTTCTTCCTTCCTCTGATCGCAAGAAATGTCCATGATGATCGCAACGATTGCATTCTAGAACACTGTTCACATATATATACCACAAATATACACAAAAAGAGATAGTAACAGCAACAATTTACAGACTCAAGTAGGTAACAGGTTCATGCATTCATCAAACGATTTTCAAGATTATATGAACTAATGCATTGTTATTATTATAGTCTCAAACGCCATATCACATATCACATTGAAACATGCCTAGTATCATCCAGATCACCAGGTACACTAATGGATTGTTATGATTATGTCATTTATCCCACAAATTCAATTTTTCCTTGGCATGGCAGCAAGTCTCGTGTACATCCTAGCCATTGATTGATACCCCCTAAGATCGCCCGACCGGAGAAGATTTCCTAGATATAGTAGAAAAGCAAGAATATTAGCTTTTAAGAGAGAAAAGCAGAGGATCAATGATTCTGTAAATGCGTGAAACCATTTATTTAATTATTTAACATACAAAAACCCTCGAGTATATTTTGCACATTTCCCTCTACTTCAAAGCCGTTAGCTTTACCTGGCTACTCTAAAACATTCACCCTACTTACAATTTAGTTATAAGCTCCAGATATGTTTGGCTTCGTTTATGTCACAGTTTAACAAAATTGTTTCTGATTGATTTAAGTAAAAACATAATGTTATTTAATAAAATCAGGCAAGAGAAATATTATCCATATAGCACAGGAAAAGATGCATTGCAAATTCATAGATAACAAAATATAAGTATCAATATATCACAAATAACAATTGTTTTAAGAAAAAGCAAATAAAAGCACGAGGAAACAAAATGAACTGATCTTCCTCATATACTGTTATCTTACAAGAATCCACATTTTCAAAAGCTTCTTGTGTGCTAAACTTCTCAGTGTTCTATAATTTCTTGTCAAATTGGAAAGTTGAGGGGCTTAAATGCTATCAAGCACAAATGATATAGTAAAACATTAAGTTAACACAAACCAGAATCACAATTGAGGGGGCTGTCAGGCTCAGGATGGGCCATAAGGGCTATTATGGCCCGGCAGACTGATTGTAGGGTCCATGCAGGGCTCCATGCATTCTTCAATATATCTAGGCATATTTCTCCAGTCTGTGTATGTGTATAAATTTTAAAACCAAAGATAAAGACTGGATAGAAATATGCATGTGCAACAAGGTCTAAATTCTAAATATTACTAAATAGCAGTTGTCAAAAAACAAGCTTCTTATAACCACAAAAAAACAGCATCCTCGTGTCTCGTAGCATAAAAGAGTATACAAACATGGTCAAGTTAGTCAAAGTGACCTAAGAGTCACTGGAAGTGTTCTTAATTTTCAGGAAATTAAAATTTTAACTTCAGAACAAAAGGAGAATTAACCTTAAAATGCACATTTGGGTGGAAAATCTTGGTCAAAAATCGAACTTGAGGAGGCAATAAAGGATACTGCTCCGGAATTGCAAATGCCAGCTGAAAAACACCTCCTTCGTAGGGTGTTTCTGAAGGTCCCTGCATATCACACACAGCAAGATATTGAGTTTTTTTTCACATATACCTCTCACAGCCAATTTCTTTCTTTTGGCACTGAAAAATTCTAGAGATTATTTTGGCAACTCCAGTCACATTTGTATATGAAAGGACTACAGAGATTATGATGGTACGAAGTTCTCTAAATTGAAGAAACTTAAATATTCTCAGAAAAGAATCCAAATAGAAACAAATAAATAGCACATCTGAATTTTGTTCATGTTCAATTTGTAAGCAGCTCACCCATTCTGCAAAAACACCACAAACTGGACATTCAGTATACCCCGACCCAACCGATTATGGATAAGTAAACTAACAAGAGATACATTGCATCTATTTCTTCTAGACATTTCTCCTTCTCAGTTTACAGTAACAAATGCCACATTCTTCTTTCTTTTAATATCCAATGGAGACTCAAAATTCTACAAGCAACATGGGAAGTAATTGCGTCGTAGTCAAGAAGAAAGAGGAGACAGATAATGGAGACATGGAAGAAAATATAAGTTTATGGGAAGAAATTGAGAAAGAAAATTCATTTGAGAAAGGGGACCAAGTCAGTGCAATAGGGGCAGAATGAAAGTTAGTGACTTCAGAGAGTCTATTCATGAGGATCATAGCGGAAGTACAAATATGGAAACACATCTGAAGTCAACATAGCACGTGTTTAGGCACTAGAAAGCCCTGTAAATAGGTCCTAGCCACTAAGATCTTTTTTTAGATAGATTTGAGTTTCAGTCCATTGTTTTTATTTTTTGCAAGCTTGTTCACACATTTGTACATAATTTTCTTTAATTTAATGAAAAAATGGTAGGCTTTTGGCTTACCCTTCAAAATAAAATAAAAAACAGAAAGTTAGTGAATTCAGGAGGCAATCAAAGCCTCAAAGTTAAGGTGGAAAACAGTGATTCTGATTACAACGGTTCAGTAACCTCCTGAAAAATTCACCCACTAGTTTATTACCAAAGATTGAAAGTGAACTCCTGATTTATTTTATTTGTTTTTTGCTACTCAAGTACCTTGATGCTATATTAACAAATTCAGTTTTATGCTTAAGTACCGTGGAAAATTTATTCGAGAGCACAATGGTAACTCTCTTGACAAAAAGACTAAGTATAAATTTGGTTTCTTTATGTTTTGTAATAAAATGGAACCAAACACTGACTTTGCTAATTCCAGATTGAAATTGAACTTAGATAACAAAGTAGTAAAGCAGTTATTTTATCATTATTAAAATGTTGAATGATTTGTGAATTTCTTGTTTGGAAAGGAAAAAAATGATATAACATACCTTGATAAGAGCAGTCCATTTAAAAATGTTAGAATCGTCACAGATTAACTGAATATCTGGGTCAGCTGATTTCTCTCTTTGCACTTCCTTGTACTCCTTGAATAATCTAGCTCTAGAAGCCTTTTGTTACAATTGAAGATAAGATTGTGTGAATTAGAGCAATTATCTCAAATTTACAAAACGGTGGTAATTTAGCTGCCATAAATGATCTAATCTAAGTAGAGAGGTAACAGACCTGCATGATTATCAAAATCTAGCCCGATCTCAAGCTCCAACTCAAGTTTCAAACTGCTAACCTGAAAAATTACAAAAGAGATGGTTGATTTCAAAATCAAAACGAGATGCGTTTTTGGATTTGAGCGAAGGAACCATTGAATCCGAAGAGACTCACCGTGCGATGTAGTCTGCGAACTGCGGTTGAGGAGTTGGTTATTCAACCGATTATTTGGAGTTGGGACGATCGGAAGAGAATTTGGGGCTAGCTGCTGGTAGCATGAATAAAAATACTAATAATAAATTAATAATAAACATGCAATTTTATTGGGCCGGATATAAGCGTTCATTAAATAATTGGGCCCTTATAATAATCGGGCCCGAACGTAGATTTACGAAAGACTGAGAGTGCTTTATCATAAACAAAATCACTTGCGACTTGCGAGTGTATGCGCGGACATGCAAACACCTCCAAAATTGAAAATTCCAAATACCCCATGATTTGATGCTAGTTCATATAATAACTCTTTCGAGAGGGAAAAAAATATATATATGTAGAAGTCTAGAGTAAAAAATATATGTAGAAGTATAGAGTACATGGTTCTGCATGCAAACTATAGACAAAACAAAAATGATTTAGACATCCATAGAAAAGGGGAAAAACATGTATACGCATTATACACAGAACAAGAATTAAGGGGGAAAAAGTCGAATAGTAATTACAGAAGCACATCATCTTAAAAGCTCTTTATTCAACAATGGGATTTGAACTATCAGAACCAATAGCCCGCAACAAATGAGAAACAAAATAAAATTATATATAAAAATTTCTACAAGCAGTACAACAACCTCACCATAAATGCAAAGAAAAAGAAGTAAAAGGGCTGCCATTAATGAAAAAGAAAGAAATGCTTTAATGGCTATTTGGGCTTAGATTTTGCCATGCTAACAAGGTCTCCAAAAAGTTTGTCCTCAGGCTTGGTGGGTCTACTAGACTGTACCATTGGGGTACTGTTACTATAAGAAAGACCACCACCAGCCCCACTCGTATACCCACCACGCTTATCTTGCATAGAGAGGCCATACATCCTCTGCGACAGATCATTTGTACCACCCATACCGGCACCATAACCATACATCTGTCCCATCTGACTGTAGTATTGTGATGCATCCTGTGCTGGCTGCATATACCCGTAACCCATCATTTGGCCACCATAAATAGCCATTTGCTGAGGATACATACCATACTGAGCGGGCTGACCATACCCGCCTGTTGGACCAGGTTGGTACTGCATCCCAGGGAACTGAGAGCCTTGTACCATTTGTTGCTGTTGTAGGAAACCAGGTTGGCCATTCTGCATTGGCATCTGACCCATTTGCACTGGGGATTGTGGCTGCATTGTGGGGCCAACTTGACCTGTCGGAATAGAACCAGCAAGAGTTTGCATTTGCATTCCTCCTGGTTGTGCAGCTCCTGTTTGGCTGGACTGATCCAGTTGTGTTTCCCATGGTGGTAGTGGAAAAGCTTCCCCATGATTATCTGCATGCAAAAGGTAAAAATGTGGACATTTAACTGTGATTGTCCTTGAAAGCCAAAAACAGCTGATACAGGCTTCTTTTTTGACAAATGACACAGATTAATTAACCAATACTCATTTTCCTTTCAAAGTTATGCATAAACTGAATTCGAGAAAAAAATTACAAACTGTAAAATATCAAAACAAAACAAGTTTAATGATTTTTTTTTAAAAACTGTGGGGCAAGACCCAACTGCTTCATTGAAATCAGAAAATGATCTTGGTACCCAAGCGATGGTACCATATTAAAAGATTCATAGATCACAACAGCTGAAATAGCATAAATGTTGCCAAATTACTAGAAATGACAAAAAAGTTAAAAGTCTTTCATTATGATATACATGCTCTTTTGGTTGCATCAAACTTAAAATCTGATCAATTTGAAATTTTTTCATTATAATTCAAGTTTTTTTAGGAGGTATTATATCAAATTCAAAAGGCTCAAAGTTTGGTCCTTTGCAAAACAACAACTTAGAACATGAAATAGGATTGTTTCTTGATTTTCAAATGAGATAACGCCAATCCTAGAACTTTGGAAAAGGAACAAACAAAGTTCCTAAACTTGTACTGGTGCCAATTTGGTTCTTGAAATTTTAGAAAGAAACTGAATTTAGTGATGAAAGTTCTTTGAAAATAACGAATTTAGTCCGTCTGTGGAGTCATAGAAAAAATAATATTACATATCCGCCGCCATAAGGATTGAAGAAGTATGTTCTACTTTTGCATCTGGACTATTCAATTAAAATCAGATGGTTAAGATCTGAAAGAATTTTTTCCTTAAAACATCAAAGTGTGATTTAACCGTTGATAAGACGTACAAAAGTTATGGAAGCGAGATGATATTGTTTTATATTAGCCTGCATAGACTAAATAATAAATTTGGTCATTTTGAGAGAAAGTTCAAAGACGTGATTTGTTTTTGAAGTTCAGGGACCAACTCTTGTTTTCATTCTTTTTTCAGGACCCAACTTTTCTCTCCAATGTTCGACAACAAACTTTGGTCCTACAATTTTTCAAAGACAAGGCACAAAATTATGCTGACAAGAATGCAAGTGTGAAAAAGCATGTTAATATACAAATAAAATTGAATCTTAACATGATTAATGAAAAAAAAAATTGCTAATTGCTCCATAGAAAAACAACTCATTTACCAAAGACTTGTTGCAAGAATGGCATTTAGTATATACAGTGGAGATATGTACAGCCTACAGCTATATAAACCATGATTTTATTACCACAGCCTCTGTTGGAACTTCAATGAATTAAGGACGGTCTAAATGAAACCCCGAAAGCAAATCAAATAAAGAAGTAAAGAAAAATGAAAGTCATTTGCTACCTCAAATCCAGTATTACGTATTGAACCCAGATATACATAAAATTAACATCTTTTTGGTAGTCAACCTAACATTTTTTTGCATGCAAACAGAAAATAGAAGCACAGTGTAAGGTGTGTTGGTTTATTACCACCATATTCTGCAGTTGGCGACCGGGGACTCATGCCTTGTGGGACCATCTGACCATTCCAGGGAAAGGCAGGTTGATTCAATTGTGGTGCTGCCTGATCAAAAGGAGTTGCCGTATGATTGGACATGGAATTAGGCGTTGCAACTCCATTTGCATAAATTCCTTGATGAGGTGAAAGTTGTTGTTGCAGTTGGACTGGTGGCTGAGCTGCAGTAACTCCAAATGGTTGAGATCCCATCAAGTCAGAACTTGCATTAGTTGCCGGTGCACTGTTGTTTTGAGGATACATCTCTACTAGTGCCAAAAGGTCACCAGGGTTAGAAGCAGCATTTGAGTTGGAATTGGAAAAAGAAAGGGAATCTGTGACTGGGACAAGTGCAAGTGAACTTGCATTTGTGGGAGCTGGGTCTGGTGTATCAAAATCAAAGCTCAGGAGATCCATAGTAGCCTCAGGCTTAGATGATGTGGCTGCAGCTGGGCCATTGGATCCTTCAGGTCCAGGTAGTAGTAGCTGCTGAAGAGGTGGATTATCTCCCATTCTTGCGCCAGAACTAGAGATCAGAAATGCAAAAAACAGAGTAAGGTATACAATATGCTAGAAAATTTTAACCAAACCAGCTGATGGATGACAACCAGGCATAACAGTTTCCCCTTTTCCTTCTTGGGTTTACAGTGTTTGTCTGTTCTATGAGTCAAACTGAGGATATTAAGATTGGGAAAATTCATGTGTACAGTGTACCCATAAACATCAAATATAGGATGCATTCCAAAAGACCATAATCATGTCATAAACTCGAATGTCCCCAATGTCCCAATCACCTTATTTGTTTTTCCCGCTAAAAGAAGACTGTGGTTATCAAAAAAAAGAAGGGGAAAAATAATAATAATAATGATAATAATAACAAATAAATAAATATATGTTCTCTGTTATATAGATTGACTGCATATTAAAATCAGCGCAACTTAACAATGAATTAGCCACAGGTGCTGATTTCTATGAACCATTGTTTCTTTAACTCACTCAAGAGATGACCAATCATTTTCCATATTGCACCAAATTTTATATATAAACATAGAAAACAAATCTACTTCTTCAATTTTCATAATTATTTTGTTGGTTGCATAAGTTGTTGAATAAGTTTATCATTGACGCAACCTATTCATCTATTTATGTAAAAACAGAAAAATAACAATATAAGATAAAAGTTACTTTGGGTTCTGTGAATGCAACAAGGGAAGTCATTTTGGTAAACTGACAAACATGCATAATAAAAGATTATACAAAGGAGAAATTACGGTGGATCTTGTTCATTGGTGGAAGTGCGGTTGGAGGAGACTCCATCCTCTATATCAACAAGCTGTTGGAGAGAGCGCTGCTTGGGCTTCTCTGTTTCTTTCTCCTTTTCCTTATCTTTACCTTTGTTGCTATTATCCTCACGAAATGGAATTCCAGCTGCAATAGCATCATGCTTTCCCAGCACTCTTTGTAAATCATCATTCAGTGCAAGTCCCTGAGACAATAGCTCCTCATCCCTGTCATCAGATAATTATCATACACAATTGTAAGAGTTTACCAAATCATCCTTAAACGGGAGGAAAAAAATATTTCACTAATACATTGTTTGCACTATTGGTGGCTATTGTTTGCCAATGACTCAATTGAAATGATAACAAAAGACTAAACACTTCAAGAGTTCAATTCACATCATGAACTTACCCAGTTGAATTTACAAGATGGACAACCCTCTGTTTGTAATTGCGACACTGTGAAACCAAGTCTACAATCACCTCCTGCCGCACTCCCTGTATAAGATCATACACACAGTTCATATTGGAAGATCAGAGTTCAATTTAAAGATACACAAGTATGTCATCTATTTACACAGTATTCTTTATCAGAAACATAAGGTAACATATTGCCAACACCCAAAGAACCAATTTGTCTCATTATTGTTTCATGAACAAGAATGAAATGCAGAACATGGCATCACCTCAAACACTGACACATGCAATATTTTAATGTCAAAACTTCTAGGTTAGAAAATATGGTACCTCTCTGTTGGCTGGATCTAAAGCATTGAGCATCTCTGCAAGAACATCCATGATACCACGTGCATTCTGAATCTCTGACAAGCTAATAACAAAAAGTAGTTCTGTATCTCAACTAACTGAAATTCTAAAATTTCAGCACTGTATGTGCATTACTAATATGAGATCTGTGTATCAGTGAATCACTGAGAGAGGATGAGAGAGATAATATACGTCAAGGCAGGAGGTTCGGTCCCAGCAGACTCGGCTTCTTCCCTCTGAAAATCAGGGCTACGAGAAGATGCAGGATAGGTTCCTGCCGGCAATACTTGTGGGTTGAAATATGGTGCTGACCTCTCTGCTTTTTGTGGAAACACAGCTCCAGCCCGCTGAAAATAAATTAATATGATGTCACAATTCAGCAAAAAAAAAATATGAAAGTTAAAAATACTAAATGATGAGTTTGCCGACACCCAAATATTGAGGATAGACCCAACTTTATTATTAACTCTGGCTAACTTTACTTACTGTTCACATAAAGCGGACTACTAAATATACATGGTTTGATTCTGCTTCAAGTAATAAGTCTTAAGTGTCTAAGAGCATCTCCAAAGCACAAATCGTTTGGAGTTGCTAATAACTGCCACATCATTCATTTAACAATTGATTAGAAATTTTACAGAGCATACTCCATTGTAGAAATAAAAAGACAAATTATTTAATGGCATTTTCGTAGTTCTAGTGCCAAATTGGCAGCATCAAATTTTTTTCCATTACTACTTTTGTTTTAGAAATTTCTTTTTCATTACTGAATCAAGTGAGTTTTTAAATGACGTGGTCTTTAGAAATGAGTTTCTAATTTAGCAACTCTCCTCTATAGTTTCTAAATTAGAAACCCTCATCCAACCCAGAAATTCAGATAGCAACTGACACTTAGGATTTAGCAACTCATTAAAAACTCCCATTGGAGATGCTCTAAGGCACCATTGTTAGGTGTTTGTGCACTAATCTGCCGTTGGATGTAATTTACAAGAATCTCAATGTTTGTTGGGTATAAGCTGCAAAAGAAACCTGCCAGTTGTTTTCAAAAAGCTTAGCTACATACCATCTTTACTAAACTGTAAATTATAAAGTTCAGTTAATTAAGCATGGGAACATACAAGAAGCTCATGGTATGCCGCAAAATATTGTGGGTATCTGGCACGGGGGCCCCCAAAAGCTTCTTGCCACGTATCTATCAGTACCAGCACCTTCTCTTTGACATGCGGATCACACTATGTAATTCAAATAAAAATGTATCAGCCAAATAAAACAAAGATGTGCAGCAAAAAAAAAAGTAATAGGTGAATAATAAACAATGATGCTTAAGGACCTTTTTCCTTGATAGCTTCACCATTTCATGAGGCAAATCTCTCTCAGCAACATGCATATGGACTATATCCCCACAATTCTTCACAATGGTCTCTAGAAGCTGAAATCAACCCCCAAAAAGTTATACATCCTTAGCAACATTTTGCTCCAGAATAAGCCTAACAATGGATTGTTCAAGCACAAAAGACCCCTGTTACCAATAGACTAAGACACTAACTAGTCTTGCTTAGGCATTTGTTTTATGTTTTGTTTTCATATCTGTTCCATATAGTTGGGCATTTTCCATTGAAAAAAAACATTTTTTGGTCTCTCACTCGAAACTTGCTTCAGTTTTTACTTTTTACAAAGTATGACAGAGGATAGTGCTTACTGTTAAAGCAAGAAGCTGAACTTCGGGACTTTTATGCACAATACGTTTTTTGAGTGCTTTTACTGCATCTTTTGCTTGTCTGTAGTGAACAAAAGTTAATAGCAAACTGTCAACATTCTGATACTCACAAATTAGATATCATTGCTCACATTTTCAACACTGAACACATGTGCTTATTTAATTAGTAACAAGTATTTTGTTCAACATATAGTAAGGCATATTTTGTGAACTAATATCAATTGTATCTTCCCAATAGCCAAATTATCCCTTAAAATTTCTGGGAATCCAAGGAGACATGCTACCATTCTAAACTGAACTTAAGAACTAAATATAAACAGAAATAACAGATCTTTATTTCGATAAAGATACCGAACTTTATTGCTCGAATGGCATTACTTAAAGAATAGAACCAACATTACAATTATATTACTGACGTGAGATGCTTGTGAAATAAGCAACACATGTCCGATAAAAATGAAACAAACATAAATCATACATTCAGCGTTAATCCGAATTCAATCTATGTCCAAACAAGAACTGGTACCGAAACTGGAAAACAAAAACATTGAAATACACCAAAATCAGAAATATAAACTGTTCCATTCGATTACCCGGGGTCGCGGTTGAGTATATCACAGATCTCCATGTTCATGGCCCAATCCGGGCCGATTAACTGATCGCTCGTCGCCCGGTGAACCAGCGAATCCGCCATTCTTCTCACAAGTGGATCCGAGTAGCGAAGGAGATCTCGCGCCCAAGAGCAAGGGAGATCGCGAGAGGAAACCTAGCTCTAACCTAATCGAGAGCGACAAGATTTCACCGTCTTAATTATTCGATTTAGTTTCGCATCAATGTTTTTTTTGTTTATGTTCTTCTATAATTGTTACCTTTCTTTCTTTTTTTCTTTTTTCGTTACTATTTTTACGCTTAACTTTTTGTTATTTCCTTTTTCCCGTCCTGTGGTGAGAATTGAGAGAACTTTCGATGTAGTGCTCCACTTTGTACCAAAGATCTCGTATATATTTTCTAAATGAAAAAATTGTGTAGCGAGCTACTCGACCAAAAAGTGTTTTATTGCATAGTAACAAGTTAAAAATTTAATGTTTAAGTATAATACGGATATAATTTAAAAATAATTTATTTTATGTAATATAAATAAAATATATATTATAATGATAAAATATAAAAAAAATATATATTAAAAATTTATTATTTTTTATATAAAATAATATATAATTTTTTTTTTGCTTCACGAATAAAATATATTTTTGACCAAAAAAACGTATTGTATATTAAATTTACGAATTATTCAAGAAATATCTGACTATAAGTGAAAACGAATTATTCACGAATAAATCGTGAATTTTGTGACTATGTTTCGTTGTTATGTGTCTGAGGCTGCATAAAAAAATTGGACTAACAACACAATTCAGAATTGGTTCAGCCTCGCGCTAATCTAATTCAAACTAATTTATCTCGAGTTAATCTGGCTCGGTTGTTAAATGAGTTGTGTTTGAATTTGATTGGGTCAACTCAACTCGAATGATAATAGTTTATATGTTTGTTTTTTTTTACCGAACCCTAAATTGGTAACATCTCTCTCATTATCTCTCACTATCTAGCGACTATTAACATCTCTTACTCGCTTCTGACTCGACTTGATAGTTTTTTGTCAGTCCACCGATCCAAATTAGTACAACAAAGATGTCATTGAAAGTATAGTTTGTTGAAATATAAATTTTACATTAATTTTGGTATCAATCTTATAGATGTATCAGCCTTATAGTTTATAGATATACCAAACCTAGGCGAGCAGCCTCTACGAAGTAAATTCCTTTGCGAAGATCTCTAAACGGTTCGTTTTAATTTTTATGGTTGTGGTAAAGTCTAAACACGAATTTTGATGCACGGGTTGTTCATTACTGTTAAATCAGAATCATTAGTTGGTGATCGGACAGATCATAATGAAAGAACCACACAACTCCACAGGGAAAACTCCTCAGAGGATACCGATTCATCAAAGCTTAATGTCAAACCGAGTCAAAACACATACTCAAATAGTGACGAGCTACACTTGAATTAAATATTTCAATTCATAATGCTTCACGAACTCGATTTGGTTCGTATTTTCATAAACTAAATTCAAATGAGCTCGATTCACTTTGCGATGTACAGTTAAAAGGCAGAACATGTTAATGTTACCGTAATTCAGTTGGTCCTCTCTGTTTTATTAGTGTTCTCAAGCTTCTAGGAAATCACCCTCTTCATATATAATTCTCTTTATTTTAACATATCTCTACTCCTTATTAAGTATGTAAGTATTCTGATTTTGTAACGGTTCAGAATTTTTATTGAATTTCTAGAGCTAATATCAATCATCGGATTAAGTTATTCGTCAAATAATGTTACTATCTTTATAGTCATTTGTGTTGAAGTTACAATTTTCACTCAATTTTGATTGTTACACGGAATGCTGCATAATTGAGGAGTACAACTGTTCTACTTTATTTTCTTTTTTTCTTAAATTATCATTAATTATGAATTTTAACTTTCTTTAAATTCTGAATATCAATTTTTCTTTTAATTCCGCATTTGTTTTACATTAATTATGTATTGATGATTGAAATTAGAAAAATACTAGTACATGTAATTATCTTATTTGTTTGAATACAGATCTGAATCTATTATTATTTCTGCTCGAGAATAGGGTCTCATTCGCCGAATCTGATGGTCAAAAATCATCAAAAATCATCTGCGTGAATCTCGAGAAAGGGAAAATCAACTCGAATCATCAGATCCTGAAGAACAGGATCCTGTTCGCCAATTGGGCGAACATTCCTTTGATTGCACCTACAATGAGTTAATGAGTGTCTATTGAAGTTCTTAATCATTCCACCAACATTTGTTATACCAAAATTACGAAAATGGACAAATAATTTTTAAAGTGTGCCCTTTGTACGTGCATAAATTGAATTGTATAAGATAAGAAACGTTTGCATTTCAACCGATATGAAAACACATTAAAAAATATATTTTAAAGTCTTTAAAATTTTGATTTATGATTTTCATTATATTTTTCATATAAAAATCTTGTGAGATATAAATATTTGAGGTGATTCGAGTTTTCTAAGTCACTATTTCAAAGCAACAACTTAAAAAACTCAAAGCACCCTAAATTTGTGTATCCCACAAGGTTTTTATATGAAAAATTTAATGACATAAATTAAAATTTTGGAGACTTTAAAGTATATTCTTTGATGTGTTTTCACAATAGTATATATATATAGAGAGAGAGAAAAGTTAGGCTACGATGCTACGCGTAGCATTGATGGCCTGTATGTTACGGATCATTTTTTCGTCTTCAAAATTCAAGTGGTCGGATAGTTAAAATATTTTTCATATACAAATCTAATTAGGGACCAAATTTATATTCTTTTAGATTTTTTTTACTATTTTTAAAATAGCTACAAAATCATTTGATTTAATTATTATAAGTCATTCAAAATGAGTGATTTTTTAGCCATCTTAAAAATAGTAAAAAATATAAAATTCGATCTCCAACTAGATTTTCATATGAAAAATACTTTGTCGGTCAGTTCGATCATTAAACTTTAAAAACGAAGAAACGATCCGTAACACACGGGTCATCTGTGCTACGCTTAGTACCGACCTTGATTGCTTTAAACTAGATAGGGTTTAGTATCATTTGGTGCATATCTAATTTGATGCATCCAAAAATTTAAATCACAAGTTCACGCAATTCTCATGTAAGCTTCTTCTTTAAATCACAGTTTGATGTTAATTTATCAACCATATTCATTCTCTTTAAATCACGCAATTTGAGGGAGTCATTTGGACTGAAAACCTTTTGAGGGTTCAATTAAACCAAACACAACTTATTGTTCAGCGATGGAAACATACTTTGTCTATTCTAAATTAATTCTCGTTCCCACTTTGATGTTAGGAAACAGAACTTGTATGGTAGTATATATGGTACATTTTTTTATTACAAGGGTGCGCTTAAGAGAACAGATGTAGGAGACCTCGGCCATCGGTATCTAAAAGGTAACTTTGGACTCTTTTGGAAAGGTTATTTCTTTTCCCTGAATTTCTCAGTTCATTAATTGCAATTGTTTATTTTGTAATTTTTCATTTTTTTTTTGTGTGTTATTAAGATGAAATGGGAGATCAGTATATCCTGGAATCCTCCTGGCATGGTGCCAGTGCAGTATTCTTTTTTTCCCCTTTTTCATGTCTTGCCCCTGAAGGAAAAGAAAACAGAAAGATGCTGAATTATTCAGCCAACTTTGATCAACAATGAAAGCATCCATAAAAATGAGTTTCAACCAGATCATCCTAAGATCTGAAAATTACGCCTTAGAAACTAGGCTAGCCAATGTATATATTCCCTTTCATGCTAATAAAAAAACAAGTAATTGTCCATCAATTAATCTCTTTTTTTCTGGTACACAGTTTTTAAACTGATTCAGGCCTTTTGGACTCTTAAAACTCATACATCCAACATGCAATATCTTTATTTTATTTTTTGTAGTCTTTCCACTGTCAATATATATAATGCTTTCTTTCTATTGGGTTTCAGACTTGTGTAATTTGTGAGCAAACACATGGCACACGGAAAAAATGTTGCTAAGTGTTCCACTTACAATCACGCCATGTGTGCACTAAACAACCAGATATGGCACGGAGGTATTTAAGTCTCTTTATAATTTGTATTTGCTATCAAATTTAGTCACCTTTTGTCTTTTGATGAGTACTTCGTATTTTTTTTTCTTATTTTCAATAGTTCAATTTTTGACTATATGCAAATGTTCGCATCCTTTCTAAAAGAAACAAGTGAGCTTGAAGTTCTACCTTTTTTTCCTTACATTTATTTCAAATAGTGTTATTTTTCAGTCCCAGTTACACCGTTCAAGGAGTTACGGCACCAACCTCATGTTTACTGCTCAAATCACAGGTGCTCTTTCTTCTCTCTCTATCTCAAGCCATCAATATTAAGTCTACTTGGGCTAAGTGGCGTAGCTAGGATTTTAACTTAGTGGGGTTCCTTAAAAATTTTTAATGATAATTAATCACAGTAAAATTTAATATACTAATATTAATTTACAAATAAACAATTCAATTTAATATAAAATTCAAGATAATTTAAATTGAGGTTATTTAAATCAGCTACGAGTGACCAATGCTTGAATTATAAATATTATAATAACGATTTTATTAGCAAACCATACTAAAAGTATAAGTCTTCTCGAGTATATTATGGAGGGGTTTATAATAATCATGAGACCCATAAATAATTTCTTTTTTTTTTTTTAAAAAAAGCTACATGTCTGTTATGATAACATATAATAGGAGCAAAATAAAAGTTGATCATGAGGAAAAATTTTTGCTAACCTCGAGAGTGTTGATGCCAAATAGAACGCTCTGATCACCTAAATTTGGCTTAGCCTAAAAATATAAAACAAAAAATCAACTTTCTTGTACCATATGTACTGGGTTCATATTTTCAATTAACTTTCAATGGTTCTTAATCAGTCGTTTATATATTTAACATCTAAGACAAAGTCATTAATCAAACTTCAAAATCAATGCATTTGGATGACTATACTTTCTGAATATACTAATTCAAAATCAATGCAAATGACTACATTTCTTACTGTTGGACTGTTACTGGTACCAACTACTAAGTAATCAAATGAAAACTCATGTATAAACATGATGAAGTATAGAGATGAAAAACCAAGTATAGATGACAAACCGGATGAACTAATGAAGGAAGACTCGCGAGCAGCGAGTCAGAGGACTGGAGGTTGGAGGTCTAGTTTGTTTGAAGCCTGGAGGAGACACAAGTACTTTTCACTCGTCCGAGTTGTGAGTCGGACTGGAGAAGACATGAGACGACTCAGGGAAGTACGCGATGAGAGTCAGACGAGAAGCGAGTACGCTAGAGTCCTTGTGATTTTTTCAGTGGAGTCCTATAATTTTTTTACTGAGGTCCCTGAAGTTTTTTGAAATTTTAATGGAATCCTCAAACCCCAAAGCTACTAAGTAGCTCCGCCCCTGCTTGGGTTGTGTTATCGCAATTTTTGTTTTCGAGAAGCTGCCTGTATGATTATCCTAGATTGCAAATTACGTAATTTGAAACTCAGTTCACCATGAAAATTGGTTTTCTAGTTAAACTACACAAAATTTAAAAATAAACCTAGCTGACTGTTTTATTAATATATGGGTATATTTCAAATTTCATATGAAAGAAATAAAAGATTGAGATACACCCGTGATGGAGAGAGAGAGATCCACGACGCCACTAAAATTTATTTTAAGACTACTGGGACAATTAAATTATGTGGTTGGTCGGATTAGGATTCAACTGCCAAGAAATACTTTGGAAGATTGTTTACAACTCAATCTAGTTCAAATCTGGGCGGAATAAAAAACGATTGGTAGGGATGTTTGAGTTTAGAAAATAAAATATTTGAGTCAAAATAAATATTTAATAGAGTTTTTGCACGCCAGCTGATACATACCTTGATGCTGATATTAGTTCAAATAATTATCTAATCGGATGAGCTTTCTACATTAGATTATTCGTTTAGAAAAGAGTCATCTGAAAAGGAAGTAGAGAAAAATGTAGCAGCATTCTAGAACGTCTGATATGAAAATGAACGTCGAATTTTGCTTGTCCAATACATGCACTAAATTAGCAAAATTTAAGCATCTACAAGGGACTAATTTTTGTATTGGCAAAGAATTTGAGATTGCAAAATTCTCATAACTAGGCCTAATCCCAATTTTTGTGGATGCGACACTAATGCTCTACGAAAAGCTTCACTATTTAAATGAACCAATAAGAATGCGACACGCATTTTATAGTCTAGCATAAAGAGCAGATCACTGTTCTGGATTTCTACGGAAATATTTTTCTCAGGACGCGGAGCACAGATGCATCACGTACACTCACAGCACAGGCCCAGGGAGATTCACCTAGTCTGGAGTCTGGACCACTAGCAGAGGTGGTGAGACGTGGAGTCTTGGACCATTCATTTTTATGATTTTTGTGATCATCACTTTGCTCATCAAAAGATTCAAAAGTGAGCAAAGTGATGATGTTAAGAGCTTGTGGCGCTACATAAATCCCCTTTTTATTTATTTCACATGTACCAGTCAAATATTTTACATGAGTCTTGGATTATGTATTGTTCCGAATCTAAATAAAATAAGAGAGTTGTTACAAGTCAATAATTTATTCCATTCTGTTGAAATATAAAAACTCGTTGAGATATAGAAATTACTTATTAGTATAAGTTAGTATAAGTTAGCGATTCTCTAATTATGTAGTTTTTATTTAGTTTTTTTATTGTATTTCATTGTACATTTATATAATAAGTTTGTTAGTGATTGAATAATTGAGTTCTGTTTTTCTATTTGGTATCAGAGCCATTAGGGTTAGCTGAAAAATCTAGTCGTCAAAGATCTAAAAAATCGCTACAATAATCTCCGGGCTATAGTATTGTCATCGCCATGTGCATTGCCACCTCCAAGTCACCGTTGATGTCACCTCTAGGTCGCCGCCACTGTCGGCTTTCCTCTTGATTTTGTTGTTTATTTTCTTTTCGATTTTTTTCCTTTTGTGTGTGTAATGCATTAGGATGAGTATTTTATAAAAAAAATGAGAATGTTGTAGATTGTCTCGTGAAAGTATTGAAACAAAGTGAAAGTGTGGGAAGATTTAAATAGTAGGATTGATGAAGGGACAAGCTGGACTAATGGAGAAGCTTTCTAAGCCATCCAAGGAGAGACAGATAGGTGGACGTGGACAAACTAGAGGCCATGGTCGAGGTTGTGGGGGCCGAAGAGGTGGAAGAGGAGGTTACTGGACAAATTTGACGATGGCAGAGGAAGAAGAAGTCGGGGTAGTCTTTACTGAAGAGGACCGGACGTTATTGGAGATACTTAGACGAAAATAGATAGCAACAGGTGATGGGATAAGAAGAATGTGTCTGAGGAGACATCCACTTCATACAAGCCTTGGGGTAACGCTACTACTTATACTCATTCAACCAAAGATACTAGCAACACACATGCTCTTGCATTTATATCCATCATTAAATCATCATAATGGATTGTAAATTCTGGTACATCCTGACATGTAATAGGTAAAACTCATGAGTTATCTTCTTATACTCATCTAGTAATGATAGCATCCCACCACTGATGGCGCAACTGAGCCTGTGATTGGTAAGGGTACAGAAACTATAATTTTGTGACTTTGTCTAATATTTTTCATACTCTTTCATTTTTAGTAAATTTACTATACATTAATACTCCAACTAAAATATATTATTACTTTTGATGTTTCCAAGGTGGAATGTGGTACTTGGATCGTAAGGGAATGGACTCAGTGTTGATATCTATGGTAGAGAAAGTAGGAATAAGAGGGTCTGAGATGAGTGCTAAGAAGGTGTTGATGCTCAATCACCAGTGGATGAGACATCCTTCCTTTAATGTTTTGAGTATGTTGTATCCTAATTTGTTTGAAAAAACTAATAAATTTAAACTTGTATGTGATATATGTGAGTTTGGATTTTTTATCTAATTCATTCTGATATTTGAGGACTTTGTTCCATGAATTTTATGAATGGTTGTAGATATTTTATAATCTTCATTGATTATTTTTCTCGTGTTATTTGGATATATTTGATGAACAATAAGAGTGAGATGTGTGATTGCTTCAAAAAAATGTATAGGTCTATTCAAACTCAATATTGGACATTAGTGAAGATGTTGAGGTCTGATAATGGGATAAAGTATACCAATAGAACGTTTGGAGAATACTTATTAACTAAATGAATATATCATCAAAATGGACTTTGCTTTTGAGCTTTGCCATATGGACTTTAACCAAAGACGATCCATATTCTCGGACCTCAGTTCATTTTGCTATAACGCATCAAAAAACAAATATGCTTGCAATAATCATAAAAAATCTTTAAGAATATTCCATAGAATCATATTATTAAATTAATTTGTTCCATGGATTTCACATAAACTTAGACAAAACCATTATATTGGAATATTTTTCTCAATTCATATTCAAGATTGTTGAACAATCAACACAGTAGCTATCAGAGAAGTTAGTTAAAAACAACTTCACATGTATCCATGAATATACTAAAAAAATATAACAAATGATAAAAATATATCGATGTATCATAAAAAACAACATAGTGTCCATCAGAGAAGTTAGTTAAAACAACCCTAAAAAATATAGCAAATGACAAAATACATGAGTTTTTTTTATGATAAGAATTAATTCACAAAATTCCAACGCACAATCCTCATTTCTAGTAAACTGACCATCAAAAGCACTCCGCAGCTTAAGAAATACCATAAATCAGAAAAAGGAAAAAGAAATACTTATCTTGCTATATACAAAATAGAGACTCGTAAACTAACAGGGAACATGAAACCAAAGCACACTGTGCATTTGTTATTATTTGCCAAGTCTCAGAAATGGGACACGAAACATGAAACCAAATTCACAAGACTGAAGTTATGATGTTTTTATTATTATAAACATAACAGACAATGAATAAGCCTAAACAGGAATAGTAAATTCTTGAAGAAGACAAGACTCTTGCAAAGATAAACAAAAATAAGCCTAAAAAGTCGAAACAAAGGAACCAACTACGTTGTTACCATTAAATTGCTTCAGAATAGTACTGATATTACCAAATAGGAATAGCACTGATATTGGCAAAGTTCACTATCTCCGATTATAATTTGTTCTAGATTCTGGAATTAAATCTCAAGTTGGAACTTTAATTTAATATACCTTCAACTCTGCAACTAATGGTCCAACTAACGCTAAACATGGCCTCACCTTAACCCCAATCGCGCATTAAAATATTTCAAAAGCAAGAACCTATAATCATGAAACTTTTACAATTAAGATTCAGTAAAAACATACATCAGTTTGAACAGCATGATGATCACTTAAATCCAATATATGTACGTGCAGCGCACCAATCTGCAAAAAGTAAACAAACCCATTATGTAAACTATAAAGTATTATAGGATCAACAGTTTTTTTAATATTATAGAAGTTTGAGATGTGGGTGGAGACCTATATAATAGTTCTGATATTCCAAAGTTTTTTTGAATGTAATATACATTTTCAATTTTCTTCCCTAAAGCGCTATGCATGCAGTACTAATTAAGAGATGCAAGTATGTCCGCATGTACCAGTTGCTTTCAAATTTCATTTGTTTCTTTCTTCGTGGTGGTTGCTCCAATCATACAACCTTTGTTGGTACCACACCATCATCCCACCCGATATTTTTTAAACATTAAATCTCCACTGCAAATTTGCAAGATGGCCCACTGATTGTTTTGCTCTCCTTCCGGAGTTCTTCTGAAATCCATGATATCTTTTGTATTGCTGTGCATCCCAACCACAAAATGGTTTCCGAGACCTCTTTTGGACATTTTACAGATGGATTAAAAATTACATTCAAAACAGAGAACCAGATAAAATGTATATTAAAAATTACCATTAAATTGCTTTAGAATTTCGCATGAATGGACGGAATTGATTCAAGTCAAATGAACCGTCATTGGGACCAAACCAATCCTTTGTGCAGATGAGAGACTCAAGAGTTTCAGCACCCATAGAATTGCGCAAGTTGTCATCAATCGACCTGCCGCACTAAACGCAGATTCGGATGCAACAGTAGAGACAGGGACAACCAAGAAGTCCCGAACCATCTTTGCAAGTGTAGGATACAACTCTGAATTCTTCTTCCACCATTGCAAGATATTAAAATTTTCATCTTCTTCTAACTCTAGCACATCTTCTTCCAAGTAACTATCTAATTCAGACCTCTTAGGACGTGAAAAACGATTTTGGATCTTAAATTCAGCAAATCGCTTCTCGAGTTTCCTTTTTCCAAGCGCTCTACTTTCTTCTTGAGAGGTATTGCTGCTTGTTTCTTGCTCTTGCTCTCTATTTTGCGTCAAACTCTCATATGTCTTGTAGAACTCCCTAAGCCAAAACTGAACATCTTCAAGCTTTAATTTAGCCTCTTCTTCTCCGTAAGCACATTTAAAGCAAAATTCTAGAAATACCATTTTGGATCGAGGATCTAGAACGCTTGCTAAAGTTAGGATCATATTCGGGTCTTCCCAGTACTTGTAAAACTTTTTTTGCATCTCTTGAGATATACCCCATAAAATTCCATTGCTCCTCACATCTTCATCAAACAATTGTTGGCGAATAGTCCAAACCTCCTTTATGTATCTATGCGACGTGGGACGCCTAACAGTCGAGAAAATTTCTGTTGCAACTAGAAAGCTCTCTAAGAATCTTGCAACCAATTCAGCATTCTTCCACTCATCCAAATCAGGAACCTGCATTCTTGTATCATTTGCATACCTCGATAATGCATTTTTATACTCCAAAGCTTGATTGATCATCTCAAAAGTTGAATTCCACCTTGTTGGACAATCTAGAATCAATCCTTTCCGAGGTTTTAATCTCAGTTCCGTCGCAATGGCATTAAACACCTGTAGTTTTGTTGGAGATGAATCGATAGTTCGCATGAGCTCTCTAATTTTTTTCACTATCGGCTGTATAATACTCATACCATCTTGTACCAAGATATTCAAAATGTGCGCTGTGCACCTCATGTGCATAAATCTCCCACAAAAATTAGTTCTCTCCCAAAGTTTGTTCTCTAGTAAGGACACTGCATTATCGTTTGCGGAGCAATTATCTAGAGTCAAGGTGAATATCTTCTGATCTAGCTTCCAATGCACCAAGATTTGTTCGATCACATCCGAAATTGCTTGACCCTTGTGAGGATAAGGCATTTTTTTAAAAGCAATGATCTTCTTTTGGAGATTGAAACCATGATCAATGTAATGTGCCGTCAAGCACAAGTATCCTAATTTTGTACTTGAGGTCCAGATGTCACTCGTGAAACACACCCGTGAATCTAATGCAGCAAATTCATTCAACGCTACATCACTGCCAGCCTTGAATACCTCTACGCAATCATTTCTTAGAGTTTGACGCTTTACAGCTCTATATTCAGGCCTAAGAGATCTCATAGCTGGTTCCCAAAATCGGCTATTAATTATCGAAAAAGGTATCTCAGCATCAATAAAGAGCAAGGTTAGGAGGCTACGAGTCAAATCCGGATCAAACCTAAAAGTGGAAGTCTCAAATAGATCTTTTCCTAGATTAGCAACTATCATTGCTCTTTCTTCTTTAGGGATGTTCGAACAGCCTTCTAGGATATGACAACGCAAGTGTGTTGTTCCTAATCTTGGCTTGAAAGTAAACTTGGCTTCACACTTTTTGCAAACCACTATATTTTCTTCTGCATCATCAAAATGGTTCCACACAAATGATCTTTTTCGCGAACCACTATGTCTAATTTCAATTGCTCTACTCCTACTCTCAGATTCATCACCAATGACATCACCATGGGAACCTGATTGTGTCACTGATTGTGACATTACCTATAAGATAAAAGAATTAAAATAATTTAGTTACTATTTAGCACTTAATGTGTTCATTGAAATAAAGCAGAAAATAATTCTAACACTCTTTCAGTAATTGTAGATAGACCAACCAAACCTACATACATTGATTGCTATGCTAAAATATACACCACAATAAACAACTAACATGGCAGATACTAAAATTTAACAAATTGATGCAGATACTAAATTTTACCCCGCACCGGCAATTACAACCTACAAAAGAAATGGCTCCTGGGTAGATGTGGACTTGTTACAACAGAAAGGGAAAGGGAAAAGCTTCAGCTCCAACTTCCAAGTTGCCAGGTAGATGTGGACTTGTTACTATCACATAAAAAAAAAATCAAAAACTAATGTAAAAGGTATGTATCCCATTGCTGAACTATGATTTCAACGGACCTAAGAATTTAGTACTAAATCAGTCTAATTATATAGTTGTGTCAATACTTAAAAATTATTTGGGTACCGACAGGCGACAACTAGAATTTTTAATTTCATGAAATGGGACGAATTAAGTCTACCAAAGAAGAACCACGCCAGCCAGGTGCCTACTTAATCAAACCTAAAGCTTAGAATATTTAGAAAAGAAAAAGAAGTTGAGAAATCAAAGCTAAACAATTTATAAGTGCAATTTTTATCAAATTTTGAAATGTATATTTTTAAAAAATATTTATATTTAGTAGTGTGTGTACTGTGTATAAATATAGTATGCAAAGCCTTTCTTCTAGGATTTGTCGAATCTGCTCCTGGGTGCTAATCGATAAGCAAGTAAGAAAGAGAGAAAGGTGCTTACCTCTTGAATCTGGAGGCAAAGGCGGACAACTAGGTGAAGGTGGGCACTGGACAACAAGCTCGTGAGGATAAGGTTAGAGATCGTGTGGAGGTAGGAGGCTTCACTATCGACACTCACACACAATGTGAAGGAAAAATAATTTCGAAGGTGGACTGAGAGAGAGAGGTGAGTTCGCTGGGTTTCACGGAATAGAAAATAAAAGGAAGTAATTGAAACGTATCGATCGCCATTTTGCCAGTCGACGAGAGACGAGAGTGCGTCGTTTGAACGAGAAAGAACGAGTAGGGTTTTTCGAACGAGTAGGATTGTCGAACCAACATCAGTCCAACATCAATCCACTGTGTAGTCCATTTTTAGCCCACAATTCTCCATATTTCGTCCATTTAATATTTATATTTGAGTTCAAATTGGGCTTTATGTCCATGTTCAAATGAAGTCCAGTCCAATAAAATCCACTATTGTCCAGTCCATTTTGTCCATGGACTCATATGTCCATTAGCAGCCCTACATGTCCATATACACTAACTCAAAATAGAGAAGTGGAAAGAAAAAAACAAGCATCTTCTAAAGGTAGCTAGAAGCATAATGATCTCCGTGAATGTCCCAAAATAATTATAGGGGCAAACAAATTTGATAGCCGCTCAATTGATCAATAGAAGTGGAAGTCTCCATGTGAAATGTGGAGGGAGATAATGATGGGATCATTCCATTCAAGGTTTTTTGTTGTATGTGTTTTGTGAAGGATAACAGATCATTTGTAGAGAAGCTTGATACTATAGTCATAAAATATGTTTATGGGATATTTGGCTACTCATAAGGGGTATATTTGTTGGAACCCAATAGAGAAGCGGTTGTTTGTGAGCATGGATATATATTTTTGAGAGTTCGAGTTATATTATACATGGGAGGTGTCTTTACCCTTTGGCGACTCAGCCGATACTGCGGGTATAAGATGAGAGAGGGAGAATGGTGAGATGTTGATAAATATGAAATCGATACCTTTGCCAATTTCTTCATCAATTGAGGAGCAAGAAAATGATGAAAAAGATGAGCATGTATGTGTTGGGACTCGAACTCAGGGGAGGTGAGATATGTGTATGAAAGGAGAAAAAACATAATGAGAGACTAGTGCCACTCATGTCGTCAAGTCCCTTGTCTTCGGCTACCTCGACTCCTGAGACACCTTTACTGTCCTCAGACTCATAATTCACAGGTGATATGATTTTTCTTCTTTCTGCTCCCTCTCCCATGGCATTAAGAAGGACATCTCGTAGCAATGCGGGAATTTCTCCTGATCGTTATGGTTTTCCACATAATATCATTCAGTTTGTCTCATACTCTAACATATCCCCTACACTTGGAGCATTCATTACATCTTTGGACTCTGTCATGTTACCTAAGTGTTGGCAAGATGTTAAGGAGGATCCAAAATAGAAGACTACTATGTTTGAAGAATTTGGGACCTTTGATAAGAACAAAACATGAGAGCTTATGTCACTACCACTTAGCAAGAAGATAGTTAGATGCAAATAGGTCTTCATAGTGAAAACAAAACTAGAAGGGAAGGTTAAGCAGTACAAGATACGATTAGTGGTCAAAGGGTATAGCCAGACATATTAGCATTGACTATGATGAGACCTTTGCACCGATAGCGAAGATAAGAACAGTGAGAAAATTATTTTCGGTGGTCGTGAATGGTGGTTGTGAAAAATATATTTCTTCACGAAGATTTGCTGGAGAAAGTTTACATGGAGATTCCCCCCATCTTTGGTAAGGCCCAAATAGTTGGTAAGGTATGCAGGCTCAAGAATTCACTTTATAAATTAAAGTAGTCCCCTCGGGCCTATTTGATAGATTCTGGAATGTTATGATAGTTCGAGCTATCAGCAAATTAATGCAGGTCACACGGTATTTTTTGGTAATATGATGGTCACATCACTATGCTAGTTGTGTATGTCGATGATATGATTATTACTGGGGATGATGAAGGGGAGATTACGCATTTGAAGGCAAAATTAGAGAATGAATTTGTGATAAAGGACTTGAGAAACTTAGATACTTCCTTGAGATTCAAAGATGATTGTACTATCTCAGAGAAAGTATGTGCTAGATTTACTCACAGAGACAAACATTTAGGTTGCAAGCATGTATTCTCTTCAATTGATGTGAAGGCCAAGATAAACGCAGATGCATAAAAACATGTTGATCGTGAGAGATACCAGAGATTGATAAGCATATTGATCTATTTATGTCACACTCATTATGATATCTCATTTACAGTAAGTGTGGCGAGTCGCTACATGCATGACCCTAGAAATGAACATATGGACGCAATATATCACATCCTAAAGTACCTGAAAAGTGCATCAGATAAAAAGTCTTATTTTTAGAAAAAATGAACACATGAACATTAAGTGTTATTGTGATTGGGTTAGCTACCAAGATGACATGAAGTCCACATCTGAATATTACATGTTCGTAGGGGGGAACTTGATTTCCTGACAGAGCAAGAAGCAATCGGTTGTTACGAGATCAACGACAAAAATTGAGTACAGGGCTATGACATTAGGAGTTGCCGAGATGTTGCGGCTGAAAAGATTATTAGAAGATATCAAGGTGAATAACGGAGCAAAGATGAAGTTGTGGTGTAATAGCAAATTAGCGATCAGCATTACTAGCAATCATGTGCAATATGACAGAACTAAGCATGTGGAGATCGATAGACTCTTCATAAAGAAAAAACTGAAGAGTGTGCTATTGGAGCTAAATCACGTGACTATAGAAAATCAAGTAGTAAATTATTTTATTAAAGGATTTAGCTCAATAAATCTAATTAGATTATGTAACAATATGAACTTAATTGACATCTTTTACTTAAGGGAAAGTATTGAAATATAAAAAGTTATTGAGATATAAAAAAGTAATAATTAGTATCAATTAGCGATTCTTTAATTACGTAATTTTCTATTGTATTCACGTCTATATAATAGCCTGGTTAGTGATTGAATAATTGAGTTCAGTTTTTCTACTCATTCCCATCCATCAGATACATTCAAGTGGCGTATGATAGCATGCCCGGTGTTTGAAGTCTAAACTTTTACCCAGTCATTTTTCCCAATTTTGGAGATGCTGAGACAAACCACCTTCTTGTTTAACATCTGATATCTTCCAAACATGCATTCTTGCCAGTAACTGAGATTTTGCTTTCAAAGGGGAAGCACACAAAACAGACATGAGAAACATTCATTTATTATCAAAATGATTTGACCAATTTAAACCATTTACAGCTCTGCTCGTTTCTCCCAATTCACAACAGCTCTTTGATCCTTGGAAAGGAGCAGTTGTCTAAATGTTAAAAATCATTCAAATTTTTGAAAAAAAAAAAGGAGAGAGCCAAGAACTCTGCCATTTTATCTGTTGCCATCAAAGACTCAGTTTGGCCTCTTCTAATTCTCTCTCCCCCCCTTCAATAAAATGAGAAAATGAAACTAAAATAAATCTCTCTCTATTTAATCATCAATCCCAGTAACTGATTTAAACCACCTCTTCCAAGGGGCATCACCTTGTTGCTCAATCCATGACAAGAAGGTGCTATCCAACAAACAGAAAAGGTTCACATAAAGCAGCTGGTATCGAACCGGTACGAACCGAAAGTTGGCGATCTGAACCACTGGCCAGACCGTCCCACCAAGGAGAAGAGCAGGGAGGAAATCCCTCTTGACATCCTCTTTCACTTGTTGGGCATTGTGGCCAGAGGCAAAGCCCATGTAGGAGAAAAACACAAGGAGGTCTATTGGGCCGAACAAGAGACCATCAGCCGCAACTTTTGTGCCCACAAACTTGGCTGAGTTGGGCTGCATGAGGAGCCGATGGCGGATGTACCGATCCAGGTACTCGTACCTGTGATGTAATGTAGAGGAACAAGTTATGAGCTGAACAAGGGATTTAAAGTATTTAAAGTATAATAGTAGCTACACAAATTTGATGGAACAACCAATGAGGAATGGGGAAAAAAAACTGAAATGCAAAACCAATGAAACATGCTCATTTGGAATAAGCAGATGGGTGAAGCACTGACTGTATCAGTAGTTAGCCAACTAGGCATTACCTATTTAATTCTTTTATTTGAAATTAACTGAGCCTACTTTCATGCCCATGGAAATTACTGCACTGTATATATCAGGCAAAAAGCTACTCAACAAAGTTAGAGACAAGAAAATGTACCAGTAATGACCGACGGGCCCCACAAAAGTGAATCCGAACATGCTAGTGATGCCAGCCCTTTTCCAATTTACCTTAAAATCCTTTTCTTCATCCTGAAATAAGATACTAATCTTCTGTAAAATCCAATACTTCATACAATTTGACATCTCAAAAGAATTTAAGATACACAACCTAGCAAAACATAGACCAAGAAAAAGTACATATGATAGGAGCTCTACATTATAATATGCATAAAAAAAATTAATCGCATTTTGTCTGTTATCATCTGCAATCACTAAGCATTCAGTATACTAAAGTCATGAGGTCGCTCTCGCAATATTTTTTTGTGAAATACTTAATTGACATAAATAATAGCCAAACAAAGTAACTTTAATTGACATAAAATTTGCAGCATGCTGCTAAGAAAATAATTTCAATCTCATGCACATCCAAAAGTAATCCCCTCTGGGTACATTTTCATAGCTCCTTTTTTTTCATGTTGCTAGTTAATGGCATCAACCTATTTTAATGAATTGAGACATTAACTATGCAGCTGGTCTGCTCCCATGAGACTGCTTGCAGAAAAATGAAGGACATAAAAAATGGCCAAATCAATCCTAAAAACTTAATTCCCAAGCTTATAATACATTTGCAGTTGTAATCAGTTTGCAAAATATATCGGGAAATGTCTCTCATTCTTAGCAACACTATGAAAACTATCAAGCATTTCTCCATAAGATTTAATCTGAATACATCTTCAAACTATGCATTAAGGTAAGAAACTACTACTACTATTGAATAGAGGATTCAAACTGTAATATACAATGAATGAACTAATAAATATACCAAAAGGTTCCAATTAATAAAATCAAAAGGTCAAAACCCAGATTGCTTGGGCATATATATTTTATTATTTCAGTTTCCAAAGCAAATTCGTCACTAGATGCAATCCTCCAGATTACTTCATTTTCTGGTTAAGACCTACATACACCACAAACTGAGCACAAATACAAAAAAAAAAAAAAGGAAAATAACAAACGGATTGCTTATGAGTGATATATGGAGTGACCACACAAATAGATATCAGGTACTGATAAATCAGTGGAAACACAAATAGATATAATCTGACAAACAGATTGATTGAGTTCTAGTAAATGTAGATTGCTATAACCACAATACAGAGCAACCAATCATGTCTCCACCCCCAATCCAACCCTAATCAACTACTATAAGCCTAAAAAATTGAGCACAAATAGAACGATAAAGAAAGAAACTGATACTTACTGAAGCGATAGTTTGTTTTGCGATGAGAGTGTGGTGCGTGACAGCCTGTGCGCCTATGTCGCCTAATCCCCAAAGCACAGCGGAGCTCGCCATCTGAGTTTTGACGGGGTGTACCGCCAAGCAGCTCTGGTACCATCGCCACACCCTAGCTATCATCACTCCACCAAGAGAGAGGGAGTGTCAAAATGGGGATTGACTGGAGCGATTGCAAGATGACATCAATAGTTCATCGATTTCTTTTCTCCTCGTATTTGGTACGATACAACAAAGAAAAAGAAAGAAAAGGAGAGCGTTTTTTTTTCTGGTTTTGATTTTTTTTTTCGTTTGCTAGGTAATGTTAATGAATAATGAGGAAGAGCTGAACTTTGTACAGGACAATAAACAGAGTCTTATTTTAAAAAATAAACAGGAAACAAGAAATAGTTTTCTTTCCATTTGTTATTTTTCTTCCTATTTTTCCTCCTTTTCGTTGTGATTTTCGACAACCCATAAGGACATTAATTAGTATAAGTGAAAAAAGCCTTTGAGGAACATTCTAGAGCGGCCCCTACAAATTCTGTTATTTACAACTTACAATGACTGTCTGATCTTACTCTTACACCTGTCAAAATCAAAATAATTCTGTGAGTTAATTCCTTTTTCTGTGTATATCAGTATATGGTTGGTTTTGAAAAGAAACGCACGAAAAAGGATGTATATAACAGGATAAGGATCATTCACGGAATAAAACCAGTTAATCTTTGCTGGAAATTTACGTTTAGAAACTATAATGCAGTTTTCTTTTTCTGTTTTTTTATTCCAAAGGCCCGTAGACAGTTTTTATTCTGCTCCTTCTAAATGCAAAACCACACTCTACCGCCTACCAACCCACACTTCTATCGAGGCCGGGTTACGTTCGCAGCCCTTCGAACTAAAAAAATGATTCAAAATGTTCACGAACTGTTAATTTTGCATCGAGATTTGTACTTTTAACAGATTTTGAAATTTAAAATTCACACTTTTAATGGTCGTTTCAAATCTCGATGCAAAATCGACAGTTCACGAACTTTTCAAATCAATTTTTTAATTCAAAAGACTACGAACGTAATCCGATCCCCACTTCTACAGCTCAGCCCGGTTCATAGACGCCCCAATACAACAACTCCTGCAGCGTTGGGCATCTGATGTAGCTCCGGCACTGTTTACGTTTGATTTGAAATAGATATATCAAATTCAGATTTAATGTTCTATCCCAATTCAATCGTTTTGGTGGGATTTGATCTGATTACGTCTCTACTTTTTTTTTTTAATTCGGATAGACTGCACAGAAAAAAAAATATGAATATTTTTTTTTCAAGACATGAATAACAAAAAAGATGCGCTTTTACAGATCTCATGATGGCATCTTTTATATGACATCACAGAAATTGTTAGCCTAATTTCGTTGTTTCAACTACACAGCCATTGCAATTAAGTATCTTAGACATAGTTTAATAATTTTTATTATAAATTATTTTCCCCTTCTCTTTGAAATTCGAAGAGAGAAAAAGTTAACAGTTGTTACAATATTCTTCAAATTCATATTTAAGTACCATATTCTTCTAAGACTTAAAATGCATATGTAGTACATTGGGATTTATTTATTTATTTTAAAAAAGCAGGATCTTCTCTTACCTAAAAGAAAACGCTCGGAATAAAAACAAGAAACAAACGTACGTCTGCTTGTATCATGTAATTAAGTTTCACCGCATTGTGTTGTATATTTCTAATTTTTTTATTGGAAAAGGTGATTTTTTTGATTGGAAATGTTGTATATTTCTAATTGATCTTCATTTTTTATCTATCCTCTTGCAGAACCGAGCTATTGATTTCTAATCCAAATTTGAGTTAAAATATTCAGTTCAACTAAAATTAACGAAATAATCATGAATCTTTTTCAAGAAATTAAGCTCAACAACTACAGTAAAGCAATAATGGTAAATACGAGGATGCATGCTTTATGTAGTTATATGGTTATCAAATGTAATTATCTGTTTTTCTTTTCAACCAACGCCATACTAATATACGGAGTTATTAAAATAAGACGACACATGAAACTTATGAACTATTTGTAATTTTGTATTTACAGAAATTATCATTGATCAAAATTTTATTCATATTCTTTATATTCTTGATCTGATATGAATTTAACAAAAATGTAACTTCAGTAAATAAATTAAAATTTTTGCAACAGAAGTTAAGATAGTGACATATACATTATTTTCGCCTCTTTCTTTATTATAGAAATATTAGAAAAATTAATCATTTATTAATTTGACACTACGTAAAAAAAAAAAAAGAATTAATAACGGTTCATGAACCGTTATTGAAGAGGGTTACTAAAATTTTAAAACAATCATTAATAAATTAGTGTCACCAGTTTAATAATTCGCAAAGATTTAATTTACTGAATCCCCTCGGTGAAAAAAACTTTGCTAACAATTATTGTAAAGCAACCATTACTGAAATTTCAGTGAAAAAAACTTTTGCTAACAGTTATGTACAATAACCGAAGTTTTTTTCCTCATTTAGTAACGGTTCATAAGTAAAAAATAAATACTGAATCCTTTTTTTATTTTTTAACCCTTTGGTAACAATTTTTATCTAATAACTGTTACTAGTTATTATATTTTTTATTCATTTTTGTGGCCAGCCCAATTTTACTAGCCGTATAATATACATACCATTCACATCCAACACAATTACAAACAGATTATTCCAATAAAAAATTATAAATTCATATATTAACAATTATACATCCAAAAAATAAAAAAAGAATATCAGAAAATTCACAAATAATTCACATGCATATAGAAAAAGCATATAAATTATATTAATAAATGTATGATCCTTGCAACACAAAAATATATACACATGCAATAAACTAATAATCAAGTATCATACATTTTAATGTAATGAATTGAACAATCATTTATTTTAACTCCATAATCTATTCACAGAAAATACAAATTTCATTAGATTTTTATTTGAACAAAAAGTAAAATTAAAAATATTACTATTGATATGTTATTTTTTTCAAACCTTAGGCAAATCCTTTGCATCATTGTAATTGATTATTATGTCATTAATTAACCTCATGATATTATAACTGTATTTCTTACCGTCGAGTCGTGTTAGACTCTAAAATAAAATAATAGCCATATTATTTATACTTAAACCCCTAATATTTGGATATTCTAATTTTAAATAGGTATAAATTTTATACTATGAGTCTAACATAATTGAATCATACATTTTCTTGTTCTCGTTCTTTGTAGTCATCTAAAAATATCGTAATGCCCTGCAATGAATTTACAATATTAGTACAAGTTTTATATATGTTTTATGCTGGATAAAATGGAAAAACTTATGTGTTTAGTACATTCTTGATTTTCAATCCGCTTACGTCGTGATTAATAAAATTCAAGACATAAATACGATCTTCTAGGAGATTGACAATGAGAAATATTCAACGGATCCTACAATTCATATTTCAGAGATATAAGTTGCAGAAATAAAAACTTTAAAGTCTTAAAAATATAAATAATTCTTATCTCTCAACGTACGGTAGAAACATGAACCTTTCAACATACAACAACCCGTCGTTCAAGTATCTTATTTTCATGGCAAGATTGATTTTAATGGTCAATATGGATCAATGAAGGCACAAATGGTGATCTGAAATGTCTTGCAGTGTTCTACCAAAACCCTATATGCATCTCATCCCAAATTATTTATATATCTTAAATTAAATAGTATTATGTTTAAAAGATCTTACATGCAGAAAATCTGAAGAATCGAGACGTTCAACATTTCATTCTTAAAAGCTCGATTATGTACCATATGGGAGAGGACCTCTCTAGTCACATGTAACGGGATAATGATTTGGCCCTTTTTTGTTTACTACTGTCTTCTCTCTGACCATCTATAAGTACTCGGATTGGATATCGAGCTAATCGAGGACAATGCTGATGCAGAAGTTTGAAATACTTCATCATCCTTCCATCTCTTTGTCACAAATTTAAATCCGCCCGAGCCGAGTCTATGTGGGTAAATGTGCTTCTCTCTCATCGCTTTCTCTTTTGTGTTTTTTTTTTTTTCTGTCAAGTAGTTTATAGACATTGTTATTGTTATATTGAAACTAATGAATATAGAAACTAATTGAAAAGTCAATAGGCATAATACCTTAAACTCGTCGATGGTATTATGGTTGTAGAATTCTTCTTATTGTTCCGGAGTGATGTTGCAGACATCACAAGGATTGACGGGTTTCTTCGAATCTATCCCGATTATGTATTTCTTGACCAACCGAGATTTTTACTACCTCCAATGTTCACTCATACATTTGAAAATGACTTTCTTGTGCATGTCGTTCTCAAATATTTGAAAACTCCTAAAAATCACAAATTATGATTAAAAAGGCACACGATATTAGATTACCAACAAGTTGTATATTCAAAGATTAGATTATTACCTTATTTTTTATCCATATTTTATTCTTAAGGTCCTTGTCATATTCTTTTTATATCCCTCTATTCTTTCAAGGTACAAGACACTCGATCTCTCGCAATCATTGAAATATAATTTGTGAACTTGTTAACATTCTCACCAGATGTTGTGTCGTTTCTCTCGAACTCGATATGACTTTAGTCGACCTCAACATTACGTATCCCCTCAGATGTTGTCTTTATTCACTTGCCTTTCAATTCTGAAATATCTATTACTAATGAAATTATCATTACACAAATAATTTAGCAATAATATCTTAACCAAAATTCAATTCATTTTAACCCAAATTGATATCAAACTCAATTCCAAGTCAAATTCAATTTAATAAAACCCAAATTGGTACCAAAGCAAAATACTAATTGATACCAAAACATAACCCTAAATCCAAATTGCTATCAAACTCAATCAAACTCAAATTCAATTTAATAAAATCTAAATTTAATTCATTTTAATCCAAATTGATACCAAACTCAATTCAAACTCAAATTAAATTTAATAAAACCCAAATTAGTACCAAAACATAACAATAATTGGTACGAAAACATAATCCCAAACCCAAATGGGTACCAAACTCAAATTCAATTTAATAGAATTCAAATTCAATTGATTCTAACTCAAATTGATACCGAACTCAATTCAATTCAATTTAATAAAACCCAAATTGGTACCAAAGCATAACACTAATTGATAGCAAAGCATACAGTAGAGCAGCCTCCCCTCAATCAAGTGGTCAAGTGAGTCTGTGTGTTTATTCATTCCGTTTCCTGGTCTTTCTGATTAATTTGCTTGTTGGAGCACGAGCACCACCGTCTCAGTTTTCATGTTTGAGATTTATATACATTAATTGATAATTTTGTTAAGGAAAACAAAATAATGTTAAAACTCCATCCATTTTTGAGTTTTGATGTTTGGGTCGACAAGGACCGAAATTTAAACCAATACATATAACATACTCGAGTTGTTCCGCTGCCACATGAACGAAATTGAACCGAAATCCTGCTGGAACATCATATACAGTACCTTACTTTACTTTTTGTGGACGTGGTGGAACCCAAGCTATCCTGGCCTCTTGTTTTTCACTGGCCAGGTACCTTCTTTTGAAGGAAATTTGAAGGAAATTGAAGATAAGAGGACCATATTACAAGTGATATATGGTCTCTCTTAAACAGATAAAGTGCTCCCAATATTAAGAAAATAAAAAGAAAACACATGTAAGCTTCTGCTTCACTCGCGCCTCCCAATCTCTCCCTCCTTCCTCCGCTGAGAGCTCTCTCTCTCTCTTTATCTCTCTGCTTCACTCCCACACCCACACCCACACCCACACACACAAGCATACACACATACATTCAGTCTCTCTGACATTATGACAATTATACATCAGGCAAGGCCGTTTTAATCTAAACCGAATAAAAGCTTATATAGACAGGAAATTCCTTATGCCACAAAGTGCACAATTGGAATTGGGTCTGAATATGAAGGATTTGAGCGAGCGACAGCTTGACGGTAACAAGTCCTGTCGCTCCCCATCCAAGGTATGAGAATAACAGCAAGAGCTTAATTTAGACACACATTTCAGTATTTTAGCTTTTTTTTTAAAGAAAAATTGAGGAGAATGATTTTATTATACCAGTCATCAATGATGAATGCTTGTACTATTTTATATTATATGTATATTTGCAGTGTGTTTCTCCTGAACTCGGGCTTTGGTTTTAGAAAATTTAGATATTAAACAACAAGAATGATAGAAAAAATGAGAATGCTGCATTACCATTTTTCCAATATCATATCACTTGAAGTTATAGCCATAATTTTTGTTGCCTCTTCTATGTATCAGGATGGAAAATTGCACAGCAACCAGGCACAAACAGAAAAGGAAACAAAACAAAACTGTCTCATCTGTACAAAAGAAAACAGTTGCCACACGGTCCGCACCCGTACATCAGAAATGAAATCTTTAATCCACCAAAATAAACCCCATGAGGTACACGCTATCTACAAAACCCTAATCGACCAGGGTCACATTCCTTCTATTGTAACCTACACAACCCTTCTGATGGCTTTGACAGGAGAGAGGCGGTTTGAGTTAATACCGAAACTCATGTCTCAGGTTGAAAAGACTGGGATAAAGCCAGACTTTATGTATTATAATGTGGTTCTTAATGCTTTCTCTGAGGGAGGAAAAATAAATGAGGCCATGAGTGTGTTTTGGAATATGAAAGCAAGTGGTTGTCAGCCAACCACTAGTACTTTCAACACACTTATTAAAGGATACGCCATTGCAGGTTAGACAGTTATTTGGTGATGTCAAATGTCAGCTTATGGTATAATATCCTTGTTGCTTCCTTTTGGAATGACCAGATCATTTGAAATAAATAAGCTTCGCTGGTACAGAAAACTAAAATTGGATCATCGCATTATTTGATAAAATGAGCTAAAATTGGATAAATTTGGTTAGGCATGGAGATCCACAAATTGTATATCCTAAATAATTTAGTTACTGCACAAACTAAGAGTACCAATGCTACAATCATGAAGGAACATAATTTTCAAAAGGGGTCAACTATACATATTTTATAGATTTTATACCATATTTCCAGTTTTCAGCTATTAATTTTAGAAAATGGGGGGTCATAGTAAGTATTTTATTAAAACATGGGAGCAATTTTGAATTCTCTTGAATATTATGATAAAACATAGAAATAAATATCATACATAATACAAATTGGGGTCAAATTGACACTGATTCTCATTGAGTACATCTGCCCCAGCTACAGAATTGCTTCTTTGGCTAGAATACAAATTTCAAGGCTTGACTAATCCTGAAGCAATTATATGATGAACAAAAAGAAAGGGAATTATTGTACATGTAAAATACCATGAACATTGTAAATCATAGGTCTTCTTCAATACATAATGACATGAAAATAACATGCAGGGAAGCCAAAGGAAGCACAACAGGTATTTGACATGATGTCTTCTGAAAAGGATCTGAGACCACGAATAAGAACATACAACACCCTGATTAAAGCATGGTGTGATGGCAAAAACCTTGGTGAAGCTTGGAATGTTGTAGAAAAAATGCATGCCAGTGGTATTCTGCCTGACATTGTCACATACAACACAATAATAGGCGGCTATGTTAAGACTGGAGATACAGGTACAAGCTAGGATCACCATACCAGTGGCTTGTTAAGACCATTTATTTTTTTTTTCCTATTCCATGCAGCATATGAATTTGATATTACTAGACTACCACAAATTTGCAAGAAGCACCAAAAATTATTACAAACAATTGAATAGGATAAAGCACAAAAAAATGCCAAAAAAAAATTATTACAAACAATTACAAACAAGGAATGAGTATATCTCCTTTTGTGTTGGTAACCCAACTTATACAGTATCGAAATAGTTTTGTAACCCTACCTATGGTTAAGAGCAGCAAATGCTAGCAGTTGACAGAAACTTTAAAACAATTGACAGGTAAGGCAGAACAATTAATGCTTGAGATGCAAACTAGGTTAAAGCCGGATAAAAGAACTTGGGCTATAGTTATTAGCGGGTATTGCAGGGAAGGAAATATGAGGGATGCTTTTAGATGTGTACAAGCTATGAATGATGCGGGTTCTTATCCAAATATAGTAGTCTTCAATACGCTCATTAAGGGGTTTCTGGATGCTCATGACATGGCAGGAGTTGTTGAAGTAAGTAACTGCTTTTGAACAAACCATTATATCAAGCATTGTAAACATAATAATCTTTGGGGAAAAAATAGTGTAAACATGAACAGTTTTAGTTATTGGATGTTCAATGATTTTGTTGCATTAAATAGGTTCGCAAGTTGATGAAAAAGTTCAGAGTGGAGCCTGACATAGTCACATACAGCCATCAAATAAACACATGGAGTGAAATGGGCATGATCACCAAATGTATGGATGTGTTTGAAAAAATGGTACAAGATGGTATAAAGCCAGATTACCAGGTATACAGTATGCTTGCGAAAGCCTATGCGCGTGCCCACAATCCTGAAAAAGCGGAATCTATTTTGCAAGAAATGAAGGAAAATGGCATTAAACCTAATGTGGTTACTTACACCACTGTTATAAGTGGGTATTGCAGTGCAACAAATATGGATGATGCGATTAGGGTTTATATGAAGATGATTAAAGAAGGCATATCACCTAATGTAAAGACCTTTCATACACTTATATGGGGATATGGGGAGGCCAAACTCCCATCCAAAGCTGAAGAGCTTCTCCAAATTATGCAAGATAATGGGGTTAAACCTAGAAAAGACACATATGATCTTGTTGCCAGTGCGTGGAAAGGTGTGGGTTTGCAAGATGAAGCCAATCGAGTTTTAGGTTCTGTGAATGGCAGTACTAAAGCAAGCGTTGAAGAAAAATTTGAGGATCAGATTGAAGGGGAGGGCTTGGAGGGGATGAATGGACGATGTGCAGTTCCAAATAATTCAACTTTAGTCAAGGTGCGAAATTCAATTAGTGTGAATAGTTTAGAAAGATATGGAGGGTTTTTTGGTGTTCGGATCAAGTGCTCACTATTTTGCATGAGAAGATGGCAGGCAAGATCTCTGTTTCATGGACGAATCCTAAGAACCTCATGCAGACTAAATTTTGTACATTGAGCGTAGTTTGATTATAAATCTGGGTAATGCAGGCCTATTTTATGGGTCCATTTTTTTGTGGGAAAAATGACTAATTGTCAAGGATTTATTCTTTGTTACTTGTCATGTTTCTGTTTTCTGTTTCCATGACATAATTTATATGTCATTTTTCTTTTCCTCTCTGTGAACCATAATTTCAGTTCATCCTATGGCAGTTCACCCTTTGTGGTTTTCGCAACATTCTAGCAGCCACAAGGGTTTGGTCATGTAATGTATAGTGAAATCTGTTTGGCGCCACAATTGCCCCCTACGTTTTTTTTTTTGGAGAAAGCCCCCCTATATTTGTATTGACAGCAAACCTAAGAAGTCTCAGCTGTTAAGTTCAATATCTTAGAATTTGTAAATTTCTAGTTTGCTTTCTATGAGAAGAGGGATAAAATCCATCTTCCAACACATAACCATAATGGTTTTCAAAGTGATGGATAAGGTGTGTTGTTTGCTGCTTCTTGATCTCCCATAAAATAAAATCTTAAACTTCACAGTGTGTTCTTGATGCTTCATTAATCTCAAATCTTCTGAGTATGTGGCTGGCACACTCATGATGAGGATCAATATCAGCTATTATTTTTGTTTACTGTTTCGACTTCAGATTTTTCTTACTAATACAAAATTGATTATGTGGCTACATATGGCATCAGAACATTCTTATCTTTAATTGTTTGTTTTGTATCAAAAAGAACGTACCCAAAGAACTGAAATGCTACTCTTTCCAGAGACCACTTTATGGAGCGCCCAAAGGTGATAAAGGAACTTGTGGCATATATGAACAGAGGATATACATTAATTTGACAAATGTTAGCGATCACAAGAATCACCAACCTGAGAAACAGCCCTACTTAACCTCACTGTCCGTCAATGAATAGTTGCTGGTACTTCTACCAAAGGCATTTAAAATATATAATTTCAACAAGAAAACAAATTAAGATTTCTTATCTTTATTTCCTCTTAAAGCCTTAGAATCTGAGTCAGTTGATTGAGAATGAATTCTGCCTACAAGAAGCACCAATGCAGCACCAATCAGAGCACTTGATAAATGTGCAATGTGATCGACTTGTAATGAATAACTCCTAAACAATGGAACTGCAAATCCTGCTGATGCTTCTGCTACTTCCATCACCATTTGAGGAAGATGTCAAAGTTTCAGTTTTGTGTCAAAGGGTACAATTATAGCCTGATCGTACTAACTCATCTCTTTTCTAGTTTTCTTTCTATATGAACGTGAGGTTCTCAACTGACTGTTAAAAAGCATGTTCCAGTACAATGAATTCAATTTATAGTTAGGAACACTTCCAACAATATCACTGGAATTACATTTGAAAAAATTGTATTAAAGACCTTGACAAAAAACAAATTGGCCAAGAATGAGAACCTCCTATTATCTTCCTTCAGTTTGATGACATCTGCAATCACAATCACAATCACAATCATATTAAGTGTATAAAATATTAATTATCAGGTTATTTGAAAATGCATCCAATATTAATGCTAGTTAAAAATGCATCCAGCTTCCTCAAATTTGCAATTAAAAAAAAAAAAAAAAGGAAATGAAGCCAATCAATTAACAAGGACAAAATTCAGCAAAAGTGTTTGCACATTTTTCCTCAGTTTACTTGAAGTGTGTACATATAATATAAATAGTTGGATGTATGTATTAAGCATAAAAAATATCATGAACAATTTGGCAAACTTTTTGTTTCTCTTGACATTGGTTTTTGGAGTTGTTTTATGCTTGCACAAAGCCCAAACCTTTTTGGAAGTTAAATTGAAATATTGTAAACAATTAATTTGCATTAAGAAAACAACGACTATCATGCATCAGAAAATACCCACAAACATCTGATTACCTTAACCAAAACACTAATAGCAAAAAGACCAAAAACGGCACCAGAGGCTCCAAGGGAAACAGCAGATTGGGGAAGAATCAACTAGGAAACTAAGTTGGCCCCAACACCCGTTAAAATATAAGAGATCCACAATCCAAGGTTGCCTTCTTCCTCCTCGACAAGCTTCCCTGTTATGCAACAAAACTAAAATGAAGAAATGAATTTTTATACTAGAGTTTCATTACTTCACTGTAATGCCTGGATTTCTGCATTTTTCTTCGCTTGTTTCTCTCTTTTCTTTTTAATTTAAAAAGAACTCCATTTATCAACATATAGCACAAAGCCCAACAATGGTGGAGAAAAAAAAATTCAAAAGTGGCACCTACCATTAGTCAGTACTCAATACCATTGCTATTAAAAATATGCCTAACTATAAGATAGAAGATGTATCAACAGTTTTGTCATGGAAAAACGAAGAAAAATGTGCAAATATTTTCTACAAACTGGTACCAAGCATGGATCAGCATATGAAAAAAATCCAAAATAATCTATAGTTGACTTTGGCGCCAATTGTAAAAAGCTATAGCCTTTCGTACCATTAAAACCTTGCACATGAGGCTTTTTGCTAACTTTTTTTTTATTTTGTCCATCTTGCTTGATTTATGACTATTTCTGGTGAATAAATTGGATCAAATTACCAATGGAAAAAAAAAAAACACCAGATGACTGATAAAAACCAAAAAAAGCTAGGCAACAGAAAAGGCCTTAACAAAGACCTAGACAAAGAATAAATTACTCAATAGATGCTGCCTGAAAAAAACATTATAACTACCATAAATACTAGGCAAATTTTGATAAGAAAAACTTTCCAAACTGTGCAGTCCTGATATAGAGATCCTATAGGTATAGATTCCTTAATTCCATTTTAGCCAGAATTTCAATCGATTCCAGAACCAAAATTAAAAGAAGGCTACATTTGCAATAAAACTGGTACTGAGAAGAAAAGAAATGCATACCAATTGGCATGCCAGAAAGTCGCAGTTACAAACCGATACCAAGCAGGCCAATCATGGTACAGATACAGTATTTTTATATCTCTAATCTGTCAAAAAACATTGATAAATAAAACTTCTCTGCATCGTATTAAGGGGCTTGATACACCTTTTCAGTTAATTAGATTAAAAGGTACACATACCATAACCAAGTGA
This sequence comes from Schoenoplectus tabernaemontani, assembly GCA_037127355.1. Classification (NCBI taxonomy): domain Eukaryota; kingdom Viridiplantae; phylum Streptophyta; class Magnoliopsida; order Poales; family Cyperaceae; genus Schoenoplectus; species Schoenoplectus tabernaemontani. The sequence continues at coordinate 3,833,843 of CM073738.1, forward strand.
TCGGCAACACACGAACCAAGGTTGAGAAGAAGTATCCAAAATACACCACTCACTCATCTGTCAGATGGTCTCTTATCTTCAAGCTCCAAATATGCTGTCAAATCTATTGTTTTTAACCTAAAGAACAAAAGATAAAATTTAAGTCAGTAAAACCCTTGACAAGCAATAGTTAGGTAGTTACCCAGTTACGTTATTGAATATGGTAAATTGGCAATACAATTAGGGAGGCAAACTTCAATTGTGGTTACAGTACCAACTGTATATTTCAAACACAATAACACATCACAAATATCCACCAATTGCAAACTAAAAGGATGATATGGAAGATAAATCATTTCTCCAATTAATAGGAAATTCCCACCAGTCAAGACCCACACGAATTAGTGGAGTAAAATATAAATTGCCTCCCACTTGGCTTGTTGAAGTGAGCTAACCGCAACGAATGACAAATCAGAAGGGAAAGACAACTAGAAAACAGTACCTGATCCCCTGGCGCTGCAAATGAACTGCGAAGAAGGAAGCGCCAGCGAAGGCGTCCTTCCTATTGTTTTTTCTTTCTTCTTTTTTTTTTAATTTTTTATTCCGAGAGTGGATGAAATCCGCTACTCGAAATTTTCCGACGAGTATTATCGCTACAGTGATCCACTCGTCCGCGATTCTGAGCTGTTTGATTTTACGAAAAGGCCTCTGCTCGCTCAAATTACGAGCAGCAGATTAGAAAAGGTCTTGGACCATGGGACCCGTTTTATGTGTGGGGTCCGCGTGTCAGAAGTAACTAAGCGTGCCATGTAGTATGGAGCCACGTAGTGGAGGGGAGGAAGGCGCACACTTCACGATGTCCACGCTGAAATCGCCTACTATCAGGATCTAATCGCAGGACCTAAGAGATCCGATCACGATTCACGGACCATCTGATTCAAACCGAACCGATGAGATCTCTTTAAAAATTGAATCTTTAAAAATTAAATCGAGATAAATCAAATCGATCTCGCCTGTTTGTTTCTTGTCTGGTTCTTCTCAGGAGAGCAGGAGTCTACGATCGAGATTCAGACGGTAGCAGATACGGTTCCCACAATTTCCACTCCCAAATCGCTGAGTTCACGTCCTATGCGGTACCACAGAGTTTTAAAATGTGAATTTAAATATGTGTGTGGAAGGGCTTCGCATAGCACATATGTATTTAATGAGGTAATATATATGTGATTTTATATGTCAAATTTTGAACAAATTTATACATGATTATGAAATCTATCACAAAGCTGAATATAGCCCAATGGAAAAGCTAGTTGGCACAAGCACCAATGCTTGAGTTCGAGCTCCGCTTCCAATTTATTCTGCTTTTTCTCAGTTTTGAAGTTAACTTCCTGTGGATCTTCTATGCACAGCAATATGCGGCCCGCATAAGTAAATTCAATACGAATCAGGAGAGCATTTTAATTTATTGGATACCACAAAGTAAAATCACGACAGATTTAGCTTATATTGGGGTGAGTTCACCTTTTGAATTTAAAAAATATATATATATTTTTAAGTTAATTTTTTGTTAATTTAATTTTTCTAGATCAAAATTTTGAGCCCTTTAGATTGTCTAATTATATTTTATTGAGAAAAAAAAATTTAATATATGGGTAATAAAAGATTTACGTAAAAATTTTAAAATATGAAGTAAGTCAGGTGTCGGAGTTATATAAATTTATGTTACTTTTAGTATTTAGAATTTGTATATTTGTATAATAGCCCTGGAAAGAATATAAACTGTATATTGCATCTAGTATATGATATGTAACTTGATTAAGTAGTGAAATTGATTAGATAAGTATTACTTATCTTTGTCACTATCAAAATTCGATCAGCTAAAATTTCGATAATATCTTTAACACTAAATGAATGGATATTTTCTCTGTACACTCATGGCATGCTCTACTATAATGTACAATATGATCTTTATACCATAAAGCTTCTCCAATCATTTACGTTGTTGCATTAGATAGATGAATTGCTACAATGCTGTCTGCTGCAATAAACACATATGTTGCCACAATTATTTCGTTGCTTCAACTGCATATTGCAACAAAATAATTTGTAGCATTATATCTATTGCAATTATTGTTGGAACTAGATTTTGTTGCAAAAAAAGTATCAATTGCAACGATAAAGTCATTGAGAATCAATTGCCACGAGACATATTGCAACGACTAGCAACTAATTTTCTTCATTGTAAATTCCTAATACAACCATTTAATATCTATTGTAACCAATTTTTTTGTTGCCCGACCCAGTCTGTAGTGATTTAACACCTATATCCTCTTCTAATTTCTTCAACAAATTATCAAACCGCCCTTCGTGCCTCATCTTAGCTAAATACATTGCAGTTAAGCACAGTTTGGTCTTCTGTTCAACAAGGAAAAGAGTAAATGGCCCCTTGAATATTTTATACAAATACTTGTTTTGTTGATCTAGGCGCAATTTTATCAGAACAAAGTTTATTTGCCATAAATATTTGCGATCCCTTGACTATTTCAAAAATTAAAAAAATGAAATTTAATATTATAGGTATCAATTGATTTATATATGTATACATATATTATGTGTACAAATAAGTTGGAATAACTGTCGTTTTTAGGTTGAGCAGTATAAGACTGTATGTCTAGTACACAGTTCATAATTGGTTCGAGCATAAAGTTAAAGAGGTATAATTTTTATGTCAAGTTATGACTCCACAAAATATTTTTATTTGGTTAAGTAAATGAAAAAATAAGAATAATATAATAACGATGATAATTTTATTATTAATATTGCTAATATTGTTATTATAATTATAATAATTAAAATGTAACAAAAATATTAATCATAAATTATTGTTAATATTTTATTATTATTGATGTATTATTAATATTATCATTACACTAAATAAATAACAATAAGAATATAATATTATTAATAATAAGAATACAATATTATTAATTGAAATCAATAACAATATATTATTTATGTATTGTTAATATTATCATTACAATCCAAGTTCAATAAATAATAATATTTGAGAGATTAAATGAAGTAAAAATGTAAAAAACCTAAAGGTATAGACATAAGAGACTAAATGAAGCAGGAATGTAAAGAATCTAAAAGTAATTGTTCAAGCTTTGTGGAAGGTAATTAGATTCAATTCTCATAAGAATATAGCAATTAAAAAAAATCAAATAAGAAAATAAAATATAATGGAGTCCATCATATAATGCTTACATCTCTAGGACACTCAACCATCAGAATAATCAGGGTTGAGCGGATACAATAAAATAATATCTTATAATTATAGAGCTTGGTCCCTTATACAAAAATATTACCAAGCCTATCGATAATAAAGAGTGATAAAATACTAAAAAATAAATAAGAGAGTGACAACACACTCAACAAGTAACAAGAAGAGTTGATCGCGTAAGATCAGGTTGAGACAATGGAGAGAAGCTAGATTAAACTTAAAGTAAAGATTTAGCTTAATAAGTACTATTAATTTATTGGGCTTATCTCTCTCATTTAGAATATGACTATTGAGTTTCAGAAATTAGGATTTAGCTGTGTGGAACAAATGTATTGGGAATAAAAGAGTAACACTTTTATATAAATCTACTAAAACTAATAAGAAGTTGTTTTCTGCTTGAGCCGTTGAATATTAAATTTTGGGATCTTGAGATCTTCATCTACCAAGTCGTTACAACGGTTTGGTGAGTAGTTTTCCAAAATGTTACACAATGATATACTCTAATTTTTTTCTGAACTATGTGACTTAGCCAATTTTGAGATGATTATCTAAATCATTATAACAGCTCATGAGTCATTACAAAGGTTTACTAGGCATAAGTATTTTTTTGTTGTTGTTTAAATTTAATTTATTTTAACTAATTCAAATCAATTTGAGTCTAATTAGCTTAAGCCTAATGTAATCTTGGTTTAGCTCTTGCATTCCATCATTAGTCTTGATTCTTATGCACTGATCCATTTTACATTTCAATGCCTACATAATGCTCAAATAAGATAAATTATAAAATTTAAATATTATTTTATAAATCGACAAATTAAATAAATTATTTAGTACAACAAATTTATATGAAAATAATAAAATTAAAATCATATGTGATAACGATAATAATTATATTCATAAATTGAAATTAAAATAATAATGATAATATATAAATATAAATTTAGTTATCATATATAATAATATTAATAATAATAATAATTGTAATAATTGTAATAATATTTATAAATTTTATCAATAGTAATGATGGGTTTCCTGCTAAGTTAATAAAATACCCTAATTTGTACTCAATTTCAGCCTCAAATGCACGACTTAGTCAAGTAGTAGTCGGAGTGTCGAACCACAAGGACAAGGGTGAACTATCGGATCTCACAAGGTTCACTAATCTAGACAAATTAGATGTGTGTTTTGAATTAAACTAAAAGTGCATTAAAACATAAATTCAACAACAACAACTGAAAAGTTTATCAAATAAAGGACTCTAGAGGTTTTCGACTTCACTATCACTCATTTGGTCAATCCACTCTATTTGATCTTTTAATATATTTTAGTATTTATTAGGGATTCAATTTTAGATTTTAGTATCAAATTTACACTTTCGTGGTTTGGTATCGTACTTAAATAATTCAGATTTTACGGTTAAGTATTTCACCTTACAAGTCTAAGTCTGTTAAGATCAATGAATCATTTTAGCATAATCTAGATTTTGTACTTTACTTTTCGGTACTTCATGCAACTTCTAGTGTTTCCTTAGTTTTCCCTTAGGTAATAGATTTCACGATTAAGTACTTGTCCTACGACCTAAATTACTATTTTTGTCAAAAGATTCAGTTTCACCTTTTAGTTTTAGTTTTTGCTTTCACTTCTAGAGTAACATGTAGTTGATTAAAACTAAACATTCAATTTAGACAAAACAACAAGAACTAAAAGATCAATATACGAGTACAATTAAATCATCCGAGTTATCGAGTTTACATCTAGACTCCTAGAAGGGTGTCTAACCACAAATTATGTCAAATATTACACAGAGATTCATATTTAAACAACAGCACAACATAAGCAAAGAGTAGAAGAAAGAATACGCCAAGAAGATCTTTGATTTCTCGTCCGGTTCTTGAGTTTCTTCTCCAATCTCTTCTCTAATGGTGTTCTCCTCTTCTTTTTGCTTGGGATCAGTTCTTCAGAGTGTTTAGAGATGTCTGGGACGGAGGGGTTCAATTACTTTTTGATCCCTGTGAAAAACCGCTTTTGAAACGTGAGTTCGCACTTCTAGCCCCATTAATTACGGTCCGCGATTTTGGCCACTTCTTAACAGGGTCGATAGTCCTAGTATTGCGGTCCGCAGTTTTTATAATTGTGGTATGTAATTCTGTCCAGAAAGTATTTCTCACTTGATTTCTTCATATAAGTTCGATCTATCTCGCTTCAAACCTCATTCCTCATGTTGATGTCCTCGTTCATGCTCCATAATCTGAAATCCAACAAGAAATACAACAGTATCTCGAACTCGACACAAAAACTAAATAAATTCTTAACAATTAACATAAAACGCATAGTTTTTGAGATAAAACCCTAATTGAATATAATATATAATTGAAGCTCATCAAGTAATGATAATAATAATATTATTAATAATACTAAGAGTTGGGCTATGGTGTTATGAATAGCACATATTGTCCTCATACAATGAAATAATTCTTCTTTTTCAAAATCAAAATGGACGATTTGAACCGCTCAAAATGATTTTCATATAAATATCTAGTTATAATCAAATTTTATATTTTTTACATAGTTATTAAATAAGATAACCAAGAATTAGAGTTGGAATTAGAGTTTCTTCACTTCGCTAGAAAATAAGTTCTTCTAGATGGCTCATAATAATTAAATCAAGTGATTTTTTAATTATCTATAAAATATTAAAAACTTTAAAAATATAATATTTTGATTTAAAACAAGATATTTACATAAAAATTATTTTGAACAGTTTGGATCGACCATTTAGATGATAGGACATGTCCTTTTTTATACAACTGTGTTTGGAGTTCTCAACTTCTTTCACGCACTTATCGATATCCCATAGCCTCTACCTTTTGAAAATGAAAAAAAATCCATAGCGTGGGGGCGATCTTTACTATGCATAGCACCATAGCCTACCTTATACTAATAATATGAAAGCATTGTCATAGCCAAAATAATTATATTGATAAATTAAAAATAAAAATAATAATGATAATTTATTAGTTATTGAAGTAATTATAATAATACTAATTATTATGTTATTAATACTAATGATTATTAGTATATTATTAATGTTAATAATAATACTAATAATAATTATTATTATTATTTTATAGTAATAAATAATAATAGATAATTAATCATCTTTCATATAAATTATGGATTCTACCGAGGAATAACTTGAGGCATAAGAAAGACTCTTAATTTATGGAGTCATTTTTTCTTCTTTAATTATTTATGTTTGGATCCATAAATGAGAGATAAAAAAATTATTACTTATGCTCCAACCAAATATAGCCTAATGGAGTAATTGTTGGGAGCATTGAGATGTACCTTTATTCTGTTTTGCGAGCCCGATAAAAAGAAGATATGTTGGAGATATATTTATCATCTCTCACAAGTGATAATTATCACTCAATTTTATCTCGTTTACAAACGAACCCTTAAAAGGTAATTTCCAAGTAGACAACAACATGACAAAATGCAAAATGTGAGCGGAAGCGTTGTAGAGATTAATTTGCATTTGATAGGTTGCGGTGAATTTCTGTCAATTTTATTATCTTGCTAAAAATATGGTAAATTTTTATCTTGTCAATTAATTGGGAAGTACATCATTGCAGTAAATTTTGATTCTTGATTGTAAAAAAATTTATTGTAAACATTATGCAAATGACAAATCATATCAATAGTTCAAGTCTCACCAACAAGCACAAAATGTGCGAAAAGACATAACAAATCGGAGTATCACGCTATCACTCATCTAGTCATCCTAATTGAATTGGGGTACAACACACATTTTGTTTGTTGAAACCAACATAAAACCAAATACTTGAAAGTAATCGATCAAGTGATTCATGTATTTTATTTTGCTTGTTCTATTTGACTGTAATAAGCATCACTTTTTCTTTTCTCATGTCAATTAATCTCTTTGTATGATTAAGAGAAAACAATATGTGTGAGCCAACAGCCATCAAATTGAGGCCCTTCTCAAAATTAAAAGGCAAAAAAGTTGAAGAGAACTTAATCAACAATTATAGACATGAGCGCGGCCAATATCATTTCACATTTGTTTCGTCTCTGAGTTGTGTATGAAAAAAGTTAAGCTGCAACTAAAATTGCAAATTGAAATGAAAATGTAAATATACTATAGCATAGGCACACCTAGAAATATTTTATCCTCGTGTCTAACACTTGCCAAATATGAATACATTTACATGACGTGCATGACACATTTGACATGGTGTAGGGACACTACACTATGATGTAGCCCAACACTGAAATATAAAAGTAAATTGAACCCAAGGACCGATACAACATCATTAGTAAACGCTCTTGTTTTAGTGAACAATTTGGTGTTTGACAATTGCAAAATAATACAATTTGAATTTTATAATTTCTTCTTTGCAAGAAAATTGTAGGTCTATGAGTTCAAAATTGAGGATTATATGCAATGGAAAAGTGTTTAATCATATCAAGAAAGAGTGAACTAGGTTCAGCAAACTGATAATAATAATTTGGTAAAGAATAAATTTGAGGCTAAAATAATTAAAATCAAAATTCAGTGAATGATAGTTACGATGGCTATTATAATAACTATAACGATTATATCAAGATACAAAGTTCGATTAACAATTATTGTAATGATTGTGATAATAGTTACAATGATTGCTAATAGTTGCAACGGTTGTGCCACAATACAAAATAAAAACTGTGCAGTCATCAATAGTTGTAGTGATTGATGACGATTATGTCTAGAAATATATTTTCAACCTATATATGTTAGGTTCATGGGCAGATTTTTTCTTTCCCACTTGCGATATTTCAACCTCTTCTTTTTTGAAAAACTAGCCATCATTAGACAAAATTTTGAAAATTATTAAACCTTTTCTTAGCCTCAAATCCACTTCATCAATCTCTCAATAGATTCGATTTTTTGTGATATCTTATATTAGAGCTTTGTTTGCTTGTTTTTTTTTCGGTCGATGACCGTTTGATTACTTAGTATAAGAAATTAAAGTTTCACTTTTATGATCGACTCTTATTTAGTGCAGTGGTAGAACCGAATTGATGGTTTTGACTTACGAATTTCGGAGACGTAAGTTCTTCATAGTATAACTCCATTAACATCTCTTATGTTATTTTATGTTATTTACTTTATTTCTTGGTATTGTGCTAGCCCACATATTGATATTGTGCTTTGATTGAGGTAATTAAATTTGAGAAATAAATAAAAGTGACAAAAGTCATAATCTAGTGCTTTAGGGAAAACAGCTCTTAACGCAAAAATTGAATTGAATTATGCAATTACGGACTACACTGAATAAAATTTCTGCAGAATTACCATTAGTGATAATAAATTATGTTTGAACTTTGAAAAAGATAATTATATTACTTATAAATCCTTCATAACTAAATGAACCTAAAAGTAGTTGAACCAAGTTATTTCATTTTATAGACTTCTTATCTTCTTTGGAACGAATCTGAAAATGTATTTTTTTACAAGGCTGTGATGAGGTTATATGATTGTTGGATTTGAACCTCAACAATTATCTAATACAATATGGGTCACATCTAGTTTTTTTTTCTTTTTTTTTTAAATTTTAAAATCAGACGGCTTAAGGAGTTTCTCATTAATGGGTACCCTACTAATTTATTAGCAATTCTCATATAAAATTTTGGTACTAAACTGTGAGTGGTATATATCAAAGGTGTTGCATGCTTCAGTTGTTGACACTTGTGCAAAGCATGTATGTACTGGCATAATATTGTGTTTTGCACTGGTACAAATTATAAAGATTCCTCGAAACCTCCTTTTAGCTATATGACAATGTCAAGAGTAACCTCCCTCAACTAACTAGTCACCTTTGCTTTTAACCCTCGACTAAGAAAAGAAAAACTCGAGCAAAAAGAAAATCAAGCTGAACTTTATAGCTGCTCCTGGAACACCAACTCATTGGTTAATTAAAAGAAAGATATTTGAACCTTCTGCTGTGTATTGCTCTGGAAGTTAACATACATCCATCTTTCATGTATATTATTGGAATTTTAGATTTATTGATGCTGTTATGTAAATGGGGCACGATGAGTTGCAACACAAACGTAAAATATGTGATCGGGAATAATGTATCTTACACTTGTGTCATTGTGTGGATGGTTATATTTCTTTAAAATTTTATGAAAATTATTTTTCCATGGTCCAGAAATCATGCAACCTGTACAGCCGAATAAAACCCAGTTACCATAAAACAGGTTCTGATCTTCTGTTGCGTAGCACAGCGCTGCGCAGCAAACAGCAGGATTGATGCATATAAGAGAAACATTCTAAGATTTTTTCACGAATCTTGATGCATTCAGATGGACAACGTGCAGTGCAGCACAATGCTGCATAGGACGATATGAATAACAGTAAAACTGACCCAGGTATTTTTGGTACTTTATCTCAAAGCAGCAATTTCTTCTTAAAGCTTACGGATGTCATCCTTTGCTCCTATATTTCCTTTCTCTTTACTCTCAGAAACAATTTCTTCACAGAAACAATGGTGCTCAAATGGAGCCAAATTTGGCTATGTTCGGTATTTCTTTTCTGGCTAGGTTACCTTGTCATAGTAGTGTTAGGGCATCAAAAACTAACCTATCCTGAGAATATTTCATACAATCATTACTTGATGAAGGCTGCCAATGTCTTATGGGAGCCTGATCAATCTTCATATCATCCCATTTGGCCGGTATGAATCTAGAAATTGAGTTTTAATTCCAGATCTCCCTTTTCAAGTTAATAAAAGCTAAATCATACCATTTCAATTTCTTAAATTTGAATATCATTGGCAAAATTGAAGATTTTTGTGAATATATTTTCCCTTCATTTATCAAAGAAGTATTTTTTTTATTTTTAATTGAAACAAGTAGGACATGTATAAGAGAAAATTCTATTGCCACAATCTGATTTCTTTCTATAACAAAAACAATGATTGGCATGTGAGAAGGAGATGAAATTTGGGTGGAAGATCGTTGTGGGTTCAATTATCAGTTTTTTTGGAGCGGCTTTCGGAAGTGTCGGTGGGGTTGGCGGAGGCGGAATTTATGTGTCTATGCTAACTTTGATCACGGGCTTTGATCCCAAGTCTGCTACTGCCATATCAAAGTGTATGATGTGTTGTTCAATAATTATAATAGTGTAGCATTTTTTTGTGACAAAAAGGATGAGCAATGATGGTATAAATTTTTGGGGCCACTTCAAAATTAGATCCATTCTTTGTCAATCGTTTTCTTTTAGAGAAGAAAAACAAGAAGTCAAGCAGTTGTCCATGAAATATTAGAGAATTTTGATGTGAGTTCATGTTTTTCGCTTATTTTCGTGATAGTTTAAAAAAAACCTCTTTTTGGAGTTCATAATGAATTAGGCAATGAAGAATGGTACTGTTTTGCAATTCGGTTCATAGTTGTCAGGTAATACCAGTCAAAAGTTGCAGCTGATATTTATGAAGTTTCTAAATTGAAGGTATGATAACGGGTGCGGCTGGAGCAACAGTGTATTACAATCTCAGGCTGAGGCATCCAACTCTCAGCATGCCAATCATAGACTATAACTTAGCATTGCTTATTCAACCCATGCTGATGCTTGGTATCAGCATAGGGGTTGCTTTTAATGTACTTTTTGCTGATTGGATGGTAACCATTCTTCTTATCATCCTTTTCTTAGGTAATTTTAACTAAAAACTTTTCTTGTCCTTTATGATTTCATATTACAGTGATTCACCATAATCAATTTGTTGACATGATTTAACACTACATTTTTAGTAACATCGAGTAAAGCATTCTTTATGGGTTTTTCTACATGGAAGAAGGAAAATCTAGCTAAGCAGGTGCTCTCTGTTTGAGTCTCTCTAGATACGTGCAAGATATGATTCTTTTTTTCTTTTTGACGTTTTGGCTATCTTTTCACATGTTCTATTTTTTTTTTTCTTTTTTGTGTCTATTACTCAAGGAGGCTGTCAGGAGATTGGCGCAGACTGGTAACAAATTTAGAATTCTATGCTTTATTTACAGATTAGAAATCCATTGAACTATTTTAATAAATTACTAATTTTAAGTTCATATTAGCACAGTTAATGAAGAAATAGAGTACAGACCTCTGCCGTCCGGACCTACAAGCACACTACACAAAGAGGTGATATTATGCATCACAAGAAACCCAGTTAAATTAACAATTGAGAATTTGATTTCTTTTCTAGCGCATTTTCTTTGTTTAACAACTGAGAAATTGATTCTATTTTAGCACATTTTCTTTGTTTGAATATTTGATAAAAAAAAAGGATAGAACAAAATAGATTGAAAAGTAAAAGTAAAAATACGTAGCTACTAAATGGAAAAGAGAAAATCCAGAGATAATACCAGTCGTGAAAACTTGGTACATTTTGTAATTGACCTCTATTTGTTTATGTAAATTAAGTCTTGAGAATTGAAATGGATGTTTCAAACTAAATGAGTTGATGTTAAGTGTAGGTACCCTTGTTTGAAAATATCTGCTGGAATGAACTGGGTCTTCTACTCCTAGTATGGGTCGCATTTCTTGCATTGCAAATTGCCAAGGTGAAATTGAAAGAAGCATATTATCAGTTTCTTGTTAAATACTTTACTGACAGCATGTCCTATTTCTGATCATCTTCCTCTTGTGCAGAATTTTACATTGGACTGTTCGATATCATATTGGGGATTAAATTTGCTTCAGGTACTAGGTTGTTTTGAGAAAATAATATATAGAGATGAAAGTATTTACCAGTCTATTTCTCTAACATTGATGTTTGATAAATCCTGTAACTTTGTAAAGAAAAAGAAGGGAAAATGTTCAACATCATGTTCCTAAACTAGCAAGATATATTCATAGATTCCAGTTGCTGTTGCGGTTACACTGCATGAAGCCATCAACTTGTACAAAGGAAGGAAGACAATTCAATCAAAGGGAGATGACAGTACAAACTGGAGAGCCCTCCAGCTGCTTTCATACTGCCTCTGTGCTATGTCAGCTGGTATAGTAGGAGGTCTCCTGGGTCTGGGTGGAGGGTTCATTTTAGGCCCCCTTTTCTTGGAATTAGGTGTTCCTCCACAGGCTAGTGCTTAATCTCTAATTCATGAGTCATATCAGTTTCAGTTGGTACCAACATGCAGAACACCCGGTACAAGCTTCAGGTTTAACAAATGCCTTATTATAGGTATCGAGTGCCACCGCCACATTTATTATGACATTTTCTGCATCCATGTCTGCAACTGAATATTACCTTTTGAGGAGATTCCCAGTACCTTATGGTAATAACTAATACAACCTTTGTTTATTTTAATTTTAGTCTATTCTTTCTTTGTTGCAATTTGTATCATAATTCAAAATTAATGCACTCAGAAAAACTTGTTTATTTGTATGTAGCTATATACTTCTCCGCAGTGGCAGCCTTTTCAGCTCTAATCGGACAGCAAGTAGTTGGAAAGCTAATTAAAATACATGAGAGGGCATCTCTGATTATTTTCATCCTTTCCTTCACAATCTTTGTTAGCGCAATTTCCTTGGGTATGGAATATGAACATAGAATCCTACAGCTTTCTGAAAACATTCCAATATATGAAATCATAATCTAATGCATGATTTTCATAGGTGGAGTGGGAATTTTCAACATGATTGAGAAAATTGAGCGACATGAGTACATGGGGTTTGAGAACCTCTGCAGGCACCAAAACTAGAAACTAGTTGATTTCTGTGCTGTTGTGTCAAAACCTTGGCTTCAGACTAAGATACTAATAATTGATTAGTGCTGTAAGGTTAATATAAGGACTTGTGTTATTATCAATTAAGCATAATTAATGTTCCCCATAGTTAGATACTCTTGTTTACTAAATATTTATGTTGATATAATCGAGCTAGATGGATGTAACGTGTATCAGGCTATGCCCAAGACTAGTACATATGTGTTCCTGTGTGAAATCTGGATTTAAACTTCGAGCAAAAAAATCCAAAAAAATGTGCACCCTTTTCATAAACATTTGGTAGACCAGCTTTTTTTCCAAGTTTTTAGCAATTTTTGAAGTGCGTTCCTGCACTGTAATATTATCTGGAGTTTGTGAGCAAAAATATTTTGTTAGTGTTTGTAAGCAAAATTTTGTCCCCTTTTTGATGGGGAACATGATAACATCACTTAACAAGAGAATTCAGAAAATTCATTATTATGACAAAAATACATTACCATGACAGCCTCATGTATATACCGAAGCATACTACAAAAGCGATTTATTCCTTGAACAAGTGACAGCTTATTGCTTATGGAATAGATAAACATAATTACATGCAAGGTGTTCTATACAGTACATACCTTTTAAACTCTAAAAGATAATTAAGGCACACTGCTCAATCAAAAGTACATGCACTGTGAGATAACTTGATAGGTTTTGACTTCCGTGAATCCACAGTAACTGAACATGAGACATGCTGCTTGTGAGATACTTTCACCAGCTTTCCTATAACATAGCCTCGAGATCTTAGTTCAAAATCAAGAGTCAGTGGGACCACACCGTCAGTGCTGGAGAGGATAAGGCCAGCACCAGCCCCATAAAGTGGAACCTTCTCTCCATGTAGGACAGCAGAAAAAATTTTGTGGCTCTTTCTTGGCTGGTAGTACCTTTTTAACTGGAATTACACAGATATAAAAGAGAATTGTTGAAGTGTGATCATAGAGTATGCATTACAATGCGGATATTGTTTGGGTACTGTACCAATATGTTTAGGTCATACCTGAGATGTACCTGGGGTAACAAAAATTAACCAACTGCATAATTCCAATCCTAATTGCTTATTTTGCTTTTAACTATTTTTAAATGGAGATTTGCAGCCTGTTTTTGTTGGTTGGTTCCATATACATTGAAGCTTTGTGCACAACCATGTTGTCTCAAGTCTCGTATACAACATGGTTAATGTAAATATTGAGCTTCATGCTATACTGTTGCCCATCTTGGATGTACTGAAACTATTTCCAAGAGATTCAATAGAAAGATTTTCTCAACAATCAATATAAATAAAAAATGGAGGCATCAAAAAGACCAAAATTATCTCCATACAGAACAGCAAGTTGCTCTATATCTATTAGTTTAACAAGGAGAATTACCTCTCCAGATGCAATTGTGATCTCAGAAAAAATGAGTTGAATGGGGTTGGCCGAAGCATGGATGCCAAACATGCTAGCATGGTTATACACAATCAACTTCAATGTACAGTTCATTGTTACCAACTTGGTTGGTACACCAGTAGTGTCCGTACCTTCTCCAGCATAGAAATTATTCACCACCAAGCTCTGACGGGGACAATAAAGAAAAAAAAATGATCCATACAAAAGTTAGAGAGGCACAAAAAGAAAAGGCATAGTATGTTTAACCCACAAGAGGCTAAGGGCAAAGCTGGAATAAGCCCACAAAAGCTTCACTGGTACAGTACAGTCAGGGCTTTCCAAATAGAAAAAGTTTTGAAAAAAAAAACACCAGTATCCTTAGCAAGTAAAGTAGCAAAGTATATAACTTTTGAAAAGATTTAAGTTATAATAAATAGTACCTTAATTACTATATCTGGCTTGTAAGGCCGAGCAGCACCCCAAATAATGAGACAGAACACAGTGAAAAGAAACACAAATGCAAGGAACCCCAGAATTAACTGACACCTGCGAGTTACTCCTTTTTCATCATCTAAATCATCATAAGATCCCTCCTCTTGTATCACATTGCACTCTGGCCACCCCTTCTCATTCACTCTTTTGTGCCTTTGGCCTTTTCGGCTAGATGATGACCTAATAAAAGTGTCCCAATTAGTAATGCACTTTATATTGCATATCATCCAATTGATATTGCTAATAGTACCAATAATATTGAAAACTGATGAATGTTGTGTGATTTAACTTTTGACATGTCACCTTATTCTATCTTGGCAAATGAATAAAAACTGTTATCAGTCTGAAACTACCCAAAGGGATGGTAAATGTCAGATCGAAGCTATCTCTACCAGTGTAAGAACAAGACCTGGCGAGAAGGATTATGATACCCACATTTCCAATACATAACACTCAAGTTTGACATCAAACTCATTTGACAATGTTTCAAGTTTCAAGAGGTACAATCTATTTCCTACCCCTGACCTGTGTGGCATTTTCTAATAGTAACCTGCATTGTGCTGAAATTCAGCTCAATAAGTATCTCATCTTACCTTAAATTACCAGAAAAACGGCTAGCTGACGAGGTCCGGGAATGGTGGGTTCCACCTTCAAAAGAAGGGTGAGATGGGGAGTCCATTGGGCTGTTGTAGACAGGTGTCGGCTGCATGTTTGACGACTTATCACCATCATGTGAATCACGTGAGGGGCTCTGCACATAGTACAGGGTGCGCTTTGGTGAACGCGGCGGCGATGACATGTCGAGACTGGTAACATCAGACTCTGATTTGTTGTGCTTCATATTGTCTTAGTGGGAATTTGAAAACTTTCTGCTTGGAGAAATCAAAACTAAAGCGCTTTAGTATAGCTATGGAATAAATTACTAGCTGGAATGCTTTTGCCAAAAGGAAGGTAAAGCGTGTAGATAAGCCACAACCTCGAAAACACCTTCTTCTTCTTTTATCAAAATGGTTTTGGCTAATTGAGGAGATTGCAACAGTATCAAAAATCCGAAATAATTTCAAAAATGTCAATTTAAGCATTAAAAAGGGTTACAAAGTGTTGTCATACTAGCAAAATCGAGTGAAAATTATTCCTATTTCAAAAGTAGAAGTAATTACAAAAACATGTCAAGAGAGTAGTAATGCACTACCTTGTGATTTTTTCAATCTTCGTCTCCTTTTGTGAGAGAGAGAGAGAGACAGAGAGACAGAGAGAGACAGAGAGGAAGCAAGAGCTGTGCAGCACTCAAACAGTGCAAAAGGAAACACACTAAAAACTAACTGAGATGGTAAAACCTGTTATAATATAAAATAACTGGACAAGCAGCACATATATCCATGTCCTCCAATTAGAACAATTCCTCAGATGTCCAGTTAAGCAACGACCGTTGGATGAGGATTCCTGTAATGAGAAGTGTAAATCTCGAGAGAGAAGATTGTGGAATGGTGAATTGGTGATGGCGAGAAAATGGTGTGGGGCCGGGGGACCAAACACGATAGAAGAAGAGGAGCGAGTGACAGATCATTTGTTCAGAAATTTATGAGTACGGTGTTTGTGGGTAGATCACTGTGGGACCCGAAGCTTTTTACCATGTTATTTCTTTGTTTTCGCATTTTTGGAATACGATGCATGCACCATTTTGAGAGGAGCTGAGCGACTAGCATGTTTTAGTACGCGTTATCCATTAAATAAATTATATATATTATTTATTAGATAAATTATATAAATATATATAGTTAAATATATATATAAATATAATTATTTTATATTTTTAATAAATATATATAGTTAAATTATATAAATATATATGTAGTAATTACTATATTTTTTTATGATAATTGTTAAAAAAATTATATGATTTTTGTTATATCTAAAATATTAATTATTATTGCACTTTATTAGTATATTTATTTAATACTATTTATTTGTCTAAATTATATATTTTTTTTCATTAAATTATTTTTATTTTTATCGTTATATACCATTACTTATTCGTTATCCGAAATTTTTAATGAATAAAGATAAAATATAAAAAAAAAAATTAATAAATATAAATATAATAAAAATAAAAAAATTAATAAATATAAATATGAAAATATCTCAACCCATATTCTACCATATCCATAGCCTGAGAGCCACTTGTGCGCATTTACTTCTGTTAGATTTTCTTCTCGTGTAATTTGCTCATATATAATTAAAAAGAAATTTGATTTTATCTTGAATTTCTTATTCCCTCGCTGCAGAGTGCAGACAGCTCAAATCTCTTATCTGTGCATCTCGATAGCTTACACGTATTCACGCTATTTTCTATTTTCTCGAGTCGCTCAATTTTTTGTTTTTGTTGCAAGAACCGCAATATTTTACTGGGAAATTTCATGGACCTCCGAGTAAGGCTGTCTATCAGCCAAGCAAGCGAATAAGAAAATATTCTGTTTTTGACTTATTACATAGGAAAATTAGAAAATACTTTTAATAACATATTCATGAGGATATAGATACAATTATTTTGTAATATGTTATCGTATAAATTATTTTATAACAATCTTTTCTAATGTTTCCATAAAAAAAACAATCTTTTCTAATTCATCTAATTATCGTAGTGACAACAACATTTGTTAGTTAATGGTAGGGGTGTCAATGGGTCGGGTCACATTATTTTATTATTATTTTTATCCAATTCGAACCCTATCCAATTAAATTCGGGTCAAAAAATTTTGATTCATACCAGACCCGACGGGACACGGGTCGATCCGATCCGACCCGTATAAAATAATTAATTATTTATTAATTATTTTTATATAATTTTAAATAATAAAATATTAATTAATCTTAATTAGTTTATAATTAGTGTATATTTAAGTTCTAATTAGTACTAAATCATAAAATTACTTTAAAAAACATAATTAATTGGGTCGGGTTGACCCGAATCCGACCCGATTCGGATCAAAAAAATCAAACCCATACCCGACCCATTTATTTTCGGGTCATGTTGGATCGGATCAGATCAATAATTGATACCCTTAGTTAATAGTAATTATATTTGCATGTGACAGAAATTATTAGATGTCAAAATATAATATTAAATTATTTAAATGATTTATCTGATTTCTAAAAGATTAAAAAAGTAATGGGCTAATGGAACGATATGACAAATAATGTGATATTTGTATCATTTATTGGTTTCACCATAATATCTTATTATCATCCCTTATAATATTAATACAAACAAGAACAATGTAAATTAGACATGACTTGCACTCTTCACTGCATCTACCACAAGAACTTTATAGATGAACATAATAAATGAAAGAATCGGCTCCTACAAATATTTGTATTATGCATCTCTTATAAAATTGCATATGAGAAGTCCAACAACTATATATGTAATGGGAAGAGATCACTTGACAATGATTATTTTGACAATGCATTTTCAAATAAATATGAAAAAATATCTTAAAAATAGAAAAATCTTATAGATACATTTTTTTATTTATAGGTTGATGGTGATTCAAATTTTATGTAATTTCATTATCATTTGATAGTTTATCAAAAAATCGTTAAATTAAAACATTGCAAAGTGCATAATATTTTGATGGTCTTTGATGCATGAAATTTGAATCATCATCAATCTATAAATAGAAGAACATATCTATAATATTTTTTTTCTATTTTTAAGATTCTTTATATTTACTTGGAGATCTATTGTCAAAATTGTCAAGATAACCCATTATCAAGGGACCCCTTCTCATATGTAATAAGTAATAGAAAGTAACACACAACATATTAATAAGTTAACAACATGCACTAAATATACTTTGAAAAAATCAAACAGATTAATACAAAATATATCCCTGACCTATCAGATAGACTATTTTCAGTCAAGAACTCAAAAATAGGAAAAAAGATTTGCATAATATAACTTGTAAAAATATATTCTTTTGAGTCTTAACTTGTAAACATACGTAATTATTTCAGTAAACAATTAAACATATATAAATATTCACATAACATATAGTAAAGTTTTTCAGCGGGATTTATTAGGATGCATCGTAAATATTATTTGATATTATTTATTTCTTAATTTATCAATTTTTAATATTAATTATTACCTGCATTGACATAAATATTACGTTGATGTAAGTCTCCTCTTTGGAGTAAAAATTATTTTTAAATATAATGATATGTAATTGACATGTACTATAAGCACAAAATCACGTGTATCTAGTAAATCTCACATAATAGATTTATTTATGTGTTTTATATCTTATGTATATATCTATATATATTAATTATATATTTTTAATTGTTAATCAAAATAGTTTATTTGTTAATCATTATGTAGAATTACTCTCCCCGTGGATGATTAGGGCCAGTGGTGGAGCCACATATCGGCAGGGGTCGTCGGTCTCCCTGATCAGAAAAAGTTCAAATCTATCTCTGTAATTATATGTATTTTAAAAAACAATTATATTGAAGAAAAATTTACTGTCCCTCTAAAAAATTTAAATTTTACCCCTCAAATCAAATATTTGACTTTGCCCCCTCCACCCAGATAACAATGTCTTAAATGGTAAATTAAATATAAAGGTAAGTGGGTTGATAGTTGTAAAGATGGATACAAGATATTTTTCCTATTTTTTCTTCATGAATATATTTATACATGCTTTAAAAATCATCTTACAAACTTAGCAATTATGCCAATAATATTTAGTCTCTTACTTTCAATTCTCAACATTATATCTGACAATCTTAATTTTTTTACTCAAATTTTGTTTGAGTAATAAAAATTATTAGGAGATTATGCAATAAATTAAAATAATTTAAAATCATTTAATTTAGAGTTCTAAATGACTTAGATAAATTTTCTTTAGTGTGACTAGAGAGGAGGTTGATAAGTGAAAATTATTATCATTGATTAATAAATTAACAGTACTCTTTCTGATCCACAACATCCACAACAGACTATCCAAAATTATTTATGTTTCCATCCACTAAAGTAACTCAAAATTATTTAGTTATCTCACCGGATGTAAATTGAAGAGTAGAAAAAGTTAGAAAGAAATAAAGAATATTCTTTTTGGATGAAAAAAATGAGGATCGTCCCCTCAAATTTCATAGTGGAATGAAGTAAGTATACTGAATATATCAAGAATAAAGAACTCAACACAATGCCATTTAAACTCTGGTCTTCAGTACCCAACGCAGCAACGCTGGATTAATCCTGGAGAGTGGAGACATAGGAGTAGGACACGGGCACCGGCGAGTCTTGAGGTGAAATTTGTCGGCTTCAAGTAAAAGTCCAGGGCAGTTGTTCCGTGTCCGTGGGCGTGGTAGCTGCAAAAGTGGATGAGCATTGATTCCGATACCCAGGTCAGAACTCAGAACTCGGCACAGTGCATTTTTGGAACCATTGGACTCAAATTGTCGGCAGAGCATATTCTCTTCTTCAATTCTTCAATTCTTCAATTACTGCTCTATGCTCCATCTTACCTGAGGTATTTTCAAAATTAATGATTGAAGCTGCTTACATATATCACATGGTCCTTGTTTCCCTTAGTAATTTAACAGCTCCTATATATTTCTCCTAAATGATTAGGACTTGCTCAAGTTATTACACTTTTTAGCTTCTAAATTATCCTGCCTCTCATTTTTTTGGTTCATGATTTTATCTGACTTATACAATTTGGTTTCGTTAATATAGAATTTTATGATAGGTACAAGTCCTTAATTCATCATGAACAGTCGGATTAAACGAATTTTGATTCGCAAATATAAAATAGTCATAAATATCATAAAGACACATGCTGAATTTCCAAAACAACAATTGTTACTAGTTCGTATATTAATAGGTTTATATATCATAGGAGATAGGTAAGATAGTTATTATTATTGTTATTAGTACAATTGTACAGAAGCAATCAGACGGTCAAACTCTTAAGCACGTAGGGTACGTTTAGATGGCACGAGAACAACGGAATAGTTATTGTTCTCGGAATAAAAATAGCAACGGTGCAATCAAACGCAAATCTGTTATTTCGGAACAGTGAGAATAGTTGTTGTTCTACTATTCCAAGGAGATATGAAATAGTTGTTGTTCTTTTCAATTCTCTGTTACTATTTCAAACAAACAATCTAAACAACATTTCTATCGTTCAGAATAACATCACATTTTTATTATCCTCGCGCTAACCGAAAAATCATTATTTTTCACTATCCTCATTTACTATTCTCAATTCCTCTATTCTTACGCTATTCTTTGTACGATCCAAACATACTCTTAGTGAATTGGCGGATCCATTTGACACATGAGTACGAATGTGTAAATACGTGTAAAGATAGTGTCCATATAAATACATCATATAAATATATGCACAGATATGTGATGTATTCACGTATCAGATATGCCTTAAATGCGTATATTTATTTTTTGAATAATTTTAATAAAATTAAACACGCATATCTAGTATATTAAACATGAACACACATTGAACATAAAGCACATCTAGCCCTTCATGATTCTTTTTTTTTTTAATTCTATTATATTTTCATAATTGTTCTGAACTTTTTTATAATTTTTTTATTTTTTTTAAATTTATATTTACTACATAAATATTAATAATATAAGAAATACACACGAATACGTCTTACCTAACTCATTATATCTATCATGTATTTTAATCATGTTTTGATTTTTTATATTAATATATTAAAAAATATATATCTAAAATATAATTATATTGATATAACACATACATCTAAATCACATTAATATGACACATTCCGTATTAAATATATCACTCACACTACATATACCTTCATAAATTCACTACACATCACTCACACTACATATACCTTTATAAACTAGTTATATACCCGCGCGTTGTAGCAGACTCTTTTATTTAAATATTAAAATATTATAAAATAAAAAAATCATATTTATCTAATATTAAATTATAAATTCACCAAATTATATAAAAAACCTATAATAAAGACTATATTTAATTTTGGATGAGATTTTTGCACAATATGAGTTAATGATTCATGATTTTTATGGCAAGAAAAGTAAATTATTCTAACATATATTATCACCATTAATTTCTTATCAAATATGCACAAGGTTTCTAATAAAAAATAATAGTATGAAAATAATAGTATTTAAGGGAAAGAAATGGAGAGAAAGAGGGGATCAATGGACACGATCACATACGTTCGATCAACCAAAAATAAATATTAGCCGTCTAATTAAGGGATAAAATGAGTATAATAAAAAATTACCATGACAAAAAATGAACTCTCAAATTCTTAAATCTTTATATAATAGTATAGATTCACTACACGCACTACCGCACCGCAAGTACTGAATAATTTGACATCATGAATGTATTTACGCGGTGCAGGAAATGATTTCCCGAATTGGCGCGACATAACAGCCTCGTCGATCACGCGCAAGGCACGTGCCATACATAGTCTACTGAGAGTCTCCTACGGCCCTTTCTCTACGCAACTACAAACCCTAGCGTCCCAATTGCCGTTGCGATCGCGAAATTGGCCGGATCGAGGGCTCCAGAAGCTCAATTCGCAATATAATATCGTCGATCTTCAACTAATTCGTAGTATTTGCTTAGAAAAGATGGTGTTCTACTTTAAGGCGAGGCCCGATGTGGGGGATTACACCATTTTCATGGGTCTCGACAAGTACGAAAACGAGGAGCTGATTAAATACGGTTTCCCAGAAGATATATGGTAAAATTAAGTTTGATTCCTTTTGTTCCTCCTTTTAGTTTGCTTTGGATATTGTGTTGGCGCTCTAATTTTGACATGCAGGGATTATTGAAAGATTTGTTGAGTAAGTTGCGTCCAAATCTGGCAACTCGGATGTTCCCACTTTATATAGGGCTTTCTTAATAATACATGGAAATTTGGACGATGAGAGTGTAAAACCATAATGAAATTTTTTTTATACAATTTCAACATAAAGACTCAGGATAAATTAATTCTATCGGCACTATATGAGAATTACAGTCAAAAAAATGTGCCAGTGCCATGCAAGTATTTTCTTTACCAGTATGTCTGTATTTGTAAAAACCATTGGCATACAAGTTGTTCAATTTTTTGATAAAAATGCAGGTTTCATGTTGATAAGATGTCATCGGCACATGTCTATGTGAGATTGAACAAAGGCCAGACTATTGATGACATCAGTGAGGGTTTGCTTGAAGATTGTGCTCAGCTCGTTAAAGCTAATTCTATTCAAGGTTAGATTGCCTTGATCATCTTGTTTCCTGTGTAACCTAAATGTTCACATCGTGAAGATACCAATTAAGGTTCGTTTGCACAAAGCTTATGTTTTCACTACATTTACTTGGGGCTATGGTGGAGTGTAAATATAAGTTTTTGTTGTCTTTCAGAAGTATTCTTCTATGTATTCCCTTCAAATAAAATTTTGGTGGGGGCCTTCAGGCTAGAAGTGTTTTCTTTAGAGAGCTTGTGGTACTGAAATGTAACACGTTATTAAGGGGAAAGTTTAAGAGCTCATTCAATTTCAGCTTCGTAGCATATGGAATCAAGATTTTTCTCCTTTTTCCCAGGGAATAAGGTGAATAATGTGGATGTTGTTTACACGCCTTGGTTTAATTTGAAGAAAACTCCTTCAATGGAAGTTGGTCAAGTTGGCTTTCATAATCCAAAGATGGTAATGACCTCTCTTTCTTAATAAGTTCTTGGTACCTCTGTGGCAGCTTTAGCTGCAAGTGTTGCTGGTCGCATTTTGGTAGACTGCAAAAGGAATTGTGTGAAGAATTTTTCACAAGCTACGGAGAGCATGTTTTATTGAAACAGGATGGTAACAGCATCCAGTCATATATCCTACCAGCAATTGCTATAATTTAGCAATTGTTTCAGAGTTGACAGCTGAGACTTGATAACATATTTTTGATATATTTTCCAGGTGCGCACTGTCAGGGTAGAAAAGAGGATAAATGAGATTGTCAATAAATTGAACAAGACAAAGGTTGAGAGAAAGCCTGATTTAAAAGGTAAACTTTCTTGTAGTTGTATTATGACACTTCAATCCTCTTTCAGGTGGTCATTTAACATGAGAATTCTAATCATGGACATGTAGCTGAGAGAGAAGCTGTGAATGCGGCTGAGCGAGCTGAGAGAAAGCTTCAGTTGCGTGACAAGGTATATTTTGTATTCTCTCTCTACAACAACAACAACAACAATAACAAAGATCTGAAAGCATAAGATCAGAGATCTCAAATATCAATATCAATGATAATAATGATGATGATGAAATAATAATAATAATAATAATATAAAAAATAAATAAAATAAAAAAATAATGATAATGATAGTAATGATGACAATATGATAATAATAATGATAATGATATAAAAAAAATGGTATAATAAACCTACGTTATAAAGCATATTTCTAAATCCTTAATTCTAAACTCTAAAATCCTGCACTCTAAGAACTGAAAAACTAAGGACCTGAAGTCTATAACTCTACTACTAGACTCTAACTCCTAAATCATGATTCCGGTGCATGGACCGCCGTCTTCTAAGCACTTATATCCAAAGCAAGTTTTTTGAATATATTTCATTTCTTCAAATCACTTTTTATTGCTTCCTCTAATGTTAGTCTTGGGCAATTTTTTCCTTTTTTTGTGTTATCAGGACGACTTAGAATATCACTATGTATTGATGTCTTAGGAGGCTTTCGTTAGATATGATCAAATCATCGCAAATGATGTTGAATCAGCTTCTCTTGAATTGGTGTTATCCCAAATTTGTCCCGTATATCATCATTTTTTATTCGATTTCTTCTTGTGTGGCCACATATCCAATGCAACATCCGTGTTTCAACTACATTCATCTTCTGAATGTAACGTTTACTGGTATTCAATTGTTTCAATATGCAAATTAAATGTGTTTAATATTTATATTCTATGGATGCAGAAAAGGAGAGAAGAAATGGAGAGGTTAGAAAAGGAGAAACAGGCTGAGATCCGGAGCTACAAGGGGCTAATGGTCGCAGAAAAAATGACTTCTAACAAACAAATCGCAGCTGGAACCAAGTCACTCCAGGAGCTGGAGGAGGACTTCATGTAAAAGCAAATTGCTGGAAATAAAACTCCAAGAGGGATTTTATTCTGATACCAGACTCTGGCAACCAAAAGTTTCAACACCTTTCTGTTCCAAGCAAATTAACTTATTGTCTGAGATAAATTCTCATGTTGCAGTGGGCTTATTGTCTGAGATAAATTCTCATGTTGCAGTGGGTTCGTGGTACCATCAAAATAAGATGTCACATCTTATTCTGATTGATTATTAATTTGTTATTATGTTTTGCCATTGTTACACAATAGACTAATATTACCGCATCATTGGCAGCTTTATGAGAAGTTACTGACTGGTATTTTTTATTCTTTTGGCAGATATTTACATACTACGAGTTTTGCATTATTTTAGTGTATTTTTTTGGGTTTGATGTCCATCTAACAATTGACTAGCTCTAGCAGTCCGTTCAAGGGGGTTGGATAAAATTAGTGATTTTTTTTTTGTCAATGATGCGGATTGATAGGTTTGAAACGTTAGTGAAAACACTTGATCCTATCAATTGTACTATCGGCGTGCTTATCAAACCAGTTTTGTTATACGCACACTCGGCCCTTGCGTTTAGGGCTTGTAATAGAAATGAAATTTATGTCTCTCATGATTGCACAAGCTTAGAGAATTGGATTGTCCGAGTTCAATTTCTTTCAAACAAATAAACAGTTTTAGTTAGCAAGTGTTTAGATTAGGTCAGGCGTCACAATAACCACGCATAAAGCACGCGTTAGCATACCATTGTTAATATTAATTGCATCATTTATGTTAGCTCATTGATAGTAGTTGAGATGGCTAACTGTTTGCTTCAAAGCCCTCATTTAATCAGAAGTAAGAATACAGTTTATTAGTTAAAATTGCAAAAGGAGAGTTATAGAAGCAAAAGCACATTGTTTCTGTGTTTATATGTCAACGCATAAATCTTATTAAGAGCTCCTTAATTCCCCTGTACACCAGTTTTTAATACACCACAACTTTTATGATATGCAAATCCATGAATGATCACCAACAGGTCTGATTTGAATTATAAATAAATCAAACAACAGGTGTTAGAAGGGGTTTGTTCAAAAAATGTGCCTCAAGATTCCCAAGCACCAGATCAGCCATAGCTGTGCGCGTCTCGATTGTTGCACTCCCAACATGTGGCACCAATACAACATTGTCCAGTGCAAACAATTCCTCCGGTACATGCGGTTCATTTTCAAAAACATCAAGCCCTGCTCCACCAAGCCGCCCATCAACCAAGGCAGACACAAGTTCGGGCTCGTCAACATGGGGTCCACGTCCTATATTTATCAACACACCCTTCGGGCCCAAAGCATCAATGACTGCACGGTTGACAATGTGGTGCGTCTCCTCAGTAAGCGCACAGGCAACAACTAGTACATCACAGTTTGAAGCAAGGTCAACTGGGGTTGGGTAGTAAGAATAGTTTGGATAAGGCTTTGCAGATCGGGAGTAGTAATTGATTGGGCAATCAAATGCCTCTGCTCGCTTTGCAATGGCAAGACCAATACGGCCCAACCCCAGAATTCCCACTCTTTTGCCACTAAACTGTCATGCAAATTCAAAATAAAAAGTATTAAACATGATGAACAGAATGGAAGAACCAGGGAGTACATACAATGTTCAGACTTCAGTAGTCTAATGGTTGTTTTCTTGTTAGTACAAAATACCAGGACTGGCATAACTATCCCTTATGGTTGTTTACTTTTCAGTATGAAATACCAGGACTGACTCACCTATCCCATACACCTAGAATATAAACTATAAATTGAAATCAACAAAACCAAGAGGCGATACCATCAACTTTTCAAGTCAACAAAACTGCTTCCAACACCACATATAAAAGAAAATTTTGATGCCTTCAGTTAACTGTAGTGTGCCCAGTAACTATAATTCCATAGTAATCTAACCCTTTCGTAAAATGAATCTTCCAAAAAAGCTGTAGGCTTATTCTGGAAGTATATTTAATAATTCTTGACGTACAAAAGAATTGAAGACACTTCCATTGGAAAATGTAAATTAAAATCAAGAATATTAGTTGTTAGTTGTTACTTTGTCATTTTCCAACCCTCAAGTTCAAACGCATTCGCAGACAAAAGCTGCGAAATCACAAAAAATTGTGCACAGCAAAAAGTTTTTGAGAATGAATTATTTTCAATTATCTTTTTGATGAAGCAATTGCAACAAAAGTTGGACTGCACAAATATGCCACAGAAGTTTTTAATTATTGATAACAAAATCCTACAGGGTGCAGCCCACTACATTTCTTTTCGGAAAAGGTCACTGACTTGAGGGATGGTATTATATGTTAAGCAATAGATAGCGCTTCTTAGAGTCCGATTTATACTCTTTTTGCAAGTTATATCCTAAATAACGTAGATCAAATGTCATAGTTCAACTGAGGCCAAAGAATCTATTCTCAGTACCTAGCTTATTTAATTCTTGTTTGGAAAAAGGATCAAGGTTCTCTCCTATTCAGTACTACATTCATCAGTTAACTAAGTCTCGAAGAGTCAATGTTATCGTTGAACATAATCTGCACCATAATTGAAGTTGAAGGAAATAATAGTAGTACTAATAGTAAAAAAAAAAAAAAATAAATAATAATAATAATAATAATAATAATAATAGTAATAATAAATAATAAATAATAATAATAATAATAATAATAATAATAATAATAATAATAATAATAATAATAAAAGTCAACCGCAAGGACTGAAAACTATCCAAAAAAAATGAACTCAATACTAACCCTGGTAGTGAGAGTGAAGTCCCCTTTCTTCCAAGCGCCGGATCTGACATGCTTATCAGCGGAAGGAATCCGCCTCATAACAGCAATCGCCAAGCCGATCGCCAGATCCGCCACGTCATCGGTAAGAACATCAGGTGTGTTGGTAACCCTAATCCCTCTCTCCTTGCACTTGGCAAGATCAACCTTGTCAAGGCCCACGCTGAAGGAGGCGACGATCTCGAGCTTGGGGAGAGCGTCGATGGTCTCCGCGTCGGCGCCAAAATTGGAATTTCCGACGACGGCGCGGATGGCAGCGGAGTTCTCCCGAATGAAATCGAGTCGTCGGGTGTCCGGCGTTTCCCATAGGCGGAAAAGGCGGCAGCCACGCCGCGTCAACTCTTGTTCGAGGTAGGGCAGGGGTTGGTGCGTAACTAGCACTCCTATTTTCTCCATTGAGATAAGATTGGGCGATTGGGGTTAGGGTTTGAAGAGCGCAGTGGTGGTGGTACCGTACGTTGTAGACCGACAGCAGATGTAAATGGTGCGGATATATGTGTCATGTTACATTGGGGAGGGACCAAAGGAGTGACTGTAGGAACTCGCATCCTCTCCCGAGTTAAAAATCTCCGCAGGATGGTAGAATGGTGTACTTTATGTTTTAACCGTACGATCAATAATTAATGCTTCTGATTTAATTTAATAAATTCTCCGTACATATATAATAATCTCTGACAGCCGTTGTGATTAAATTGTGCTGTTCAGATTCATCACTGCATCCTGCAGTAGTTCAAAAAAACTCCGCAGAGGATAGCAGTCGAGACTGTCGGTGAGTTCCGAAACTTGAGGAATTCGTATCGAGTCGTTGTGTGTTCCAGATGCAGATAACAAATACCATAATGAGGACAAGAAGGGTGGGTCAGTAAAGAATAGCTACTAACTCAAGGTTTAAAATAGTAGCTAATTTAATTTTTTATTGGATTTGTAAAATAGCTACTAATTTAATATATTTGTAAAATTATTTTTTCATTCAAACATAGAATAATAAATAAAAATAATAATTAATTAAAAAGATGTTATTCTCCACCCATCCAAACATACCTGAAAAGAAGAGAAGACCCTTTTCTTTCGAGTTTTTGGTATATATTTTCTTCTCCGTCCTCTCACTTTAAATATCACAAATGACTTTCCAGATTTTAATTTTCTTTTGTAAGGTTAGTTAAAATATCAATGACCTTTTAATCTGATAGGCATCGTGCCTTGTAACTTGTGAATGCTTTGCATGTTTTAAATTGTAACATTAACATTAGAAGCAGTGGCAGATCTATATTGGGTAAGTCTCAGTTAGTGTCCGAGCTTATTTTTTCAACTGTATTATTTTCCTTTAGTTTTTTAATGTTGGATTAATAATATTACATATAATATTTTGGGGGTTTTTTAGCTTAACTGAGCAAAATATAAGAAATCAATTTATTTTTCAGTTATCTATATTATATTATAAAGAGCGTATGTCCATTAATGTTATCAGATTGTGTTAATGATCAAAATACTCATATTTTAATTTATGATTAAGATTGATTAGGGGCGTCAATGGGTTGGATCGATCATCATCATTTTATTATTTTTTTGACCCGACCCGACCCGATCCGTTTAAATTCGGGTCAAAAAATATTGAACCAAATCCGACCGACCAAATCCGACTGATCGGGTCACGGGTTGTCCCGACCCATGTAAAATAATTAAATATTTATTAATTATTTTTATATAATTTTAAGTGATTAAATATTAATTAATTTATAATTAATCTTAATTAATATATAATTAGTGTATATTTAAACTTTAATTAATATTAAGTCATAAAATTACTTCAAAAGAATATAATTAAACGGGTCGGGTCAGGTCGACCCATACCCGACATGACCCATGATGGGTCAAAAAATCTTGATCCATACATGACTCATTTATTTTCGAGTCATTTCTGATCGGGTCGGGTCGGATTGACCCATTGGGTCGGATCAAGTTTTGACATCCCTAAGATTAATTAATTTTATAAAAATAATAATTTAGATTTCAGTCAAAATCAATTTTCTCTCTATTTCTTTTGCTATTTTGGACTTCTAAAAAAATAAAGTTGCATATAAATATATTAAATATCAAATATTATTAAGTTTTACTATAAAAAATTACACGTTATAATAAAAAATATTATATTTTATATATTATCTTTATTAAATAATAAATTAATTTTATTTAAAAAATTAAGAGTTTTTATAATTTATTTAGACATAAATTATATTTGAATAAAATATAATATTTATTTATAATAAATTAATGTTAAATATAAATGTTCTTAAAATTAAAGGGCTTGCACAACGGAGGGAGTTACATGCTAGTGTTATATAATTTGTGGAGGCTTAAAAATTTTCTTTGATTCGTCACTAGATTAGAAGTAGCAGTATGCAGTATAGAATTATAAATAAATGAAATTCTATCATGTTACACAAGCTCGCAGAATTTGAAGTGTCCACGTTCTGTTTATCTTTCAAAAAATAATAAACAATTGCTGCAATTTTGGGGGACCATTTTATCAGGCTGATGGCGAGTTCGTATTTGGGACAGTTATATAGTGCCACGTGTTTTTTCCAGTCTCAAATGATGAGATGGAAAAGTATTAAAATGTAGGCTAACTATCAAGATTATGTATATGATATTCACACAATTTTGTTGTAAAAATAAGTGTTCAAGGTGCCAACACATCAATAAATCTGGGGGTAACTCGGGACATCTTATATGTATTCAATTTGAAATGCACAATTTATGTTACGAGGATAGATCACTTGGAATTTGGCATGTTTTGCTGTATGTTGAATGAAATCATGAACAAGGAATATCCCGGTCCCAAGCTTCAAATTTTTTTAGTAAATAAAATAAAATAAAAGAGAAAAATTATATGAATATCCGTTAGATTTATGCTAACTGATTTGACTGAATTTTAAACTCGATCTCAGATATCTAAACTGAATTCAAAACTCAATCTTAGATTGGTTGTCCCAATTCACGTAAAACCCCTCTCATCCTTTCGTCTCTCTACTTCTTCCTTTCTTTCTGTATTCCTCTTCATTCAACCAAACCAAACTCTATTAATTTCTTTTTTCAATTGTTCTCTCTTATTTCAACTTCATTTTCAAAATTAATCGCGTCAAGCTTCGTAAATTTTGAAGGAGAGTTCAAAAACCTTTCAAAACCAATCGCGTCAAGCTTCGTAAATTTTGAATGAGAGTTCAAAAACCTTTCAAAACCAATCGCGTCAAGCTTCGTAAATTTTGAAGGAGAGTTCAAAAAACCTATCGATCTATTGATTTGGTTGAAATTTTAAAGGTAAAAATTTCTCCCAATTTAAATTCGAATTTAAATTATTTTATAGTTTTGTTAGATTTAGTTAGCATAATTTTAATCTATAAATGAAATATAGATAAAGATATCATAAAAAATCAAGTGTAATCAAATATTGGTGAGATAAAGAAAAAATCAAAAATTAGTGTAATCAAAAAATAGAGGAGTTGAAAGAGGATATAGGTATATATAAGTGTAAAAGATGTGATGATGAGAGTAACAAAAAATCAATTCAGTGAATTGATTTTTTGTTAGATTACACTAATTTTTGATTTTTTCTTTATCTCACCAATATTTGATTACACTTGATTTTTTATGATATCTTTATCTCACCCATATTTACTTGTACACCTAGTGTACTTTATAATTTGGATGATTTGTAGTATTATTTTTGAATTATATAGTTATAATTAGTTTATTTATAGTTTAATTTTAATTAGATTAATTGTAATTAAATTATAGTTTAGTTTCAATTAGGTTAATTGTAGTTTTAATTTAGAATTTAATAGTTATAATTATTTGTGATTAGTTATAATTAGTCATAATTAGTTTAATTATAGTATATATTTTTTAGTCATAATTAATTATAATTAGTTTAATTATAGTTGTACTTAATTTTAGATATTTTAGAATAAAATAATATAATTTATAATTTGAATAAATTTTATTAATTTGAGGATAATTATGTTTAATTTTTGCATACTTTATAAATAATTATAGTTACAAATAGAGTATACACAACTGCTTGTCGTACCGCAAAATGAACATAAGTCACATAGAGCCAGAACCGATATAAATAAATTAATCCTATAACGCGAAAAAATATATTTTATAATTAATTTTAACATTTCTTATCTAATAAATTACTTTTGTGCAGTCACATAACATTCTCTCTTTGAATGTACATAATCTAAAAATGTCAATGTACATAATCTAAAAATATCATACAACAAGCGGATAAATCCATACCGCACAGACTCGGTCTCTATCAGATAGCGATCATGAGAGATTGTCAACTAGCTAAATCACTGCTGATAGCATTTGTCGAGAGGTGGAGACCGAAAACGTTGATGTTTCATCTAGCAGTCGGCGAGATAACGGTGATGCTGGAGGATATTTATTGTCTATGGAGATTGTCTATTAGAGATATTTTATTATTTTTATATATTATTTATTTTCAAGAATGATCAAGAAATAAGTTGTCAAGATACCAATAAAGGAGCTTCAGATTAATTCTAGCATAAGCAGCAATTCTAGCCTAAAAGTATACAACATATCCACTACATACTCCTCCTCTCACTACTCCTTTTATATTTTATTTTTTAATTATCCTTTAAAGTTTACTAATCTAATTTTGAAATATGACAAATATAAAAAAATAATATTTTTAAGAAATTAAAAGGTATACAACATACCCACTACATACCTCTCCTCTCACTGCTCCTTTTATATTTTAATTTTTTAATTATCCTTTAAAGTTTACTAATTTGATTTTGAAATATGAAAAATAAAAAAAACTTATATTTTTAAGGAATGACTGATGATTATTACCCAAAAGGTACATAAATTATAAGAAACACGGAAAATATTAACGGAATTCGATTTTAAAAATGCCTACGTCTCCGGGTCTCACCCCACAAATGGGATGCCGCTTTATTACTCAAAAATTTAGTTACAATATAGAAGTTTTAGCTTCTTCACAATACAAGTGAAAGAAGAAAAATAATAATAAAGAAAGAACAACAAATGAGCGCTTAAGGCTCAAAGAGAAGATTTGAGACAACTCAAGAGAGTAAGAACTGAAGATTGCACAAGAATGGTTATTGATTTGGCTAATTCAAGATCTCTTATTCTTATAATTTATAAGGGAAGAAATCAGCTCTATTATTTGCAGTAGAGTGCTCTGGGTTTCTAATAATGTTAACTATTTTTCTTCATATTGTTCTACACCCAGAACATCACTTTTATAAGTCATTTACAGAAAATTAGTATTTTGTGCTAAGAAACTTTATAACATTTCACAAATCGTTATAACGTTTCAGAATTGAGAGTTTTGAGTTTCCAAGAATACCCCTTGTCAGAATTGTATTAAAACGTTATAACGATTTAAAAATTGAATAGGATGAATCGTTATAACAATATACAGAAACGTTGAACGATTTACAGAACCGTTACAACGCTTTGACTTATTTGACCAACCCTTCGACAAGACTATTGATCTTCAGAAACGTTATAACGATTCACTGAATCGTTATACGTTTTATGAATCGTTGAACGCTTTATGAAGCATTACATAACGATACACTCTGTTAATTTGACTTATTTCTGCTCACAAAGAACTTAGAATATTTTTTAGTAGGTCTATTAAATTGTTACAACGCTTTAGGAAGTTTTACATAACGATACACTCTGTTAACTTTGGCTCAATTCTACGCAGAGAGAATTTAGAATATTTTTGAGATATGTATTGAATCGTTATAACGATTGGGGAATCATTATAACGGTTCTCTGCGACAGAGAGGTTTTCCTTACATAATTATGAAGAATATAGAATTTTGAATTATACCTATATAATTTTGAATTATACCTATACATTGAATATGATCCTATATCTTCATAAAAGCTTCTGAATTGATCTTGATCATTTCTTCTTCATTTCCTTGAAATTTCTTAGAATCCTGCAATCAAATCATAAAAAAAAACTTGTTAAACTCAATAATATTTTGCAAAACAAAAAAAAATTAAAGAAATTGTTAAGTATAACAATCTCATCTTTTCTGTTGTTTTGCAAACCCATATATATGAAGATTTGAGCGAGCAAAAATTTTCTCCCCTTTTTGTAAAACAAACAAAAAGATTGAATTTCACAATTAATATTTGATATAAGAGAAATTTCCTTAATCTTAACTCCCCCTATCTCCATACACTCTTTGCATATATAAAGAGAAAGATCAATAATACATTGAATCATAAAAGAACAATAATATAGCAAGGACAATTCAAAATATTCAAGGCATTACATAGATATGTAGAAATTTTAACAAGTTATAACATACAAACACATAATAAGCAAAACATAACTCTCATCTCACAAAATGGTAAAGCCAAAAATGAAAGATAAGAGATCAAAAGAGATCCTAAAAAAAACTAAAAATGGTCTTCATGCTTGATCCGGTGGGTCGGTGAAAGTAACATCTTGTTCATCCATCGCCTTAATTTCTTCTTCTTCCTCATCTTCATCCTCTTGACCCCGTACATTAGGATCGTCAGCCATCTCCATGTGAACATTACCCGATTCTAAGTCAAAATCCATGTCACCCGTATTATCCACCCAACTTCCGTACTTATTAACCCAATTTGTTTGAAGTTTATGTTGCCAATCCTCCATACGGGTTAAATTTTCTTTCAATACGAAAATTTCATTGTTGATATTTGTAAATTCATTGTTCACACGGTTTTAAAAAACTTGTTGATTCAAATTCATTTGATACATGGATTGAGTAATATAGCCGAAGTAATCTTGCATAGAACCGGTTTGTGGTGGAGTAAGGTAGGGATCAAATGAGGTTTGATAATCTAATTCAAAAGTGAAGGTCGACATGGTTGGATATGAAGAAAGTTGAGAAGAGGTTCTAGTTTCTTGAGTTGGTTCGAGTTCCAAGAAAGGTTCATTCGAATTAGGGTCAGTATATTAGTTTACCTTAGCATTTGGATCCTTTATCCAACTATTAATCGGGTACTTATGGTTCGGAGTCCATACCGGTGGTTCACCAATCGAATTATTAACCCACCAAAGATTTGACAATTCATGAAATAAATTAGTGGGATGAACCCTATCTTTTTGTGTATATCCCTTAAATACAACCGTATGATTCTAGTAATAAGATTGGCATATGGTAAATTGGCATTTTTAACCCGATATACATGCTTCATATGACTTATGATAATGAATGGATATAAAATTGTTTATCCATTGAAAGGAGATGACGCAAATAAAATATGGAATTTATTTCCATATTGGTTTTCAAAGTAGCCTTTGGAGTTAAAATATTGTTAATGAAATGAAAGGTTAACCGATGTACGTCCGGTAAAGATGTTGTAAAAATTTCTCGATCATTTATCAACCGAGGTACAAACCATCTTTTGTAATCCCTTATTGTATCCTAAGTGATTTCTGGCCATTTCCGGTAGGCATAGACTTGTTCACCGGTTTCAAGTGTTGAAAACCACTTTATAAATTATGGAATTATAACTACAATTGGTTGTCCACAAATAAGTGTAGTAAAATCTCATGGTTCATCTATGAATTCCATATTGACATAGAACAATTGAGTAAGAATTTTGTGAGATACATCATTACACTAAATTATGTTTTTCATGGCCAAGAATCGATATAACTCTCAATTTGGGTATCTTCTCAATCAGTCATTCTATCATTTTTACCCTTATGATAAAAATAACAATCAATAATTTTTTATTTTTGAAATTACCAAAGAAGTAGCTTGCTGCATTGTTTGATCGGTAGAGAAACCGATTTCTTCGATCATTCGGTGAAGTGGCATGTTTATCGTCTGGTAGAACCATGAACCATCCTCCAGGAGTGGTAATCTCATTCAATCTCGAATCGTTGTCCACTAAATTTAAACTCGAAAGTGATAGGAGGACCAAGCGGTGATGGTGAGCGGATTATTACTTGAGAAGATGATCCTCCGGGATCGTCTTGTCCTTGAGGTTGAGATGGTGGTTGTGAAGAATAACCACTTGCTTGATTTTGCCTTGAGGGATCAGATGATGTTGGATAGAAGCTTAATCCTGGGATACGGTTTGGATCGGCTCCAACACTCGATCATTCACGCCGAAGTTGTTCTTCTATTTTTCTCTTTTTATTCTTGACGAATGGAATTTTTGGTGTCATTGCCACAAGAAGGATGAGAATAAGGTTGAATTGGGAGAGTCCAGGAATTGAGGAAGCCATTTGACAAAGTTATGTAAGAGACTCTAGAAGGAGAAGTTTAGAAGATTTTACTCTTATGTATTCGGTGGAAGAGAAAGAATGATTGAGATCTTTATAATGTGAGGAGAGAGGTTAATATGAACAGTCATGAACCCATGAATGTAGGTTTTTAAGGTAGTGAGTCAAAAGACGCCTCTTCCAATAACCCAGATATCAAAAAGATTCTGTAACGATCAGAAATCTATTCAGTTTTTCTGAATCATTATAACGTTTCACTAAGCGTTATAACGTTTTACCAATCGTCTAACGGTCATAGAAACCGTTACAATAGTTTATTCTATCACTGTCAGGTGGGACCTTTTCTGTCAGAAATAAAAATTTAATACCTTTTCTGAATCATTATAACGCTTTATCAAGCATTCAACGCTTCCTGAAACATTCAATGATGTTCTGAATCATTGTAACGTTTGTACTTCTCTGTCATATGGTGAATAAAAATAATACCTTTAAGGAAGCGTTATAACGTCACATGTAACGTTAACGATCTAGTGAATCGTTGAATGATATGCTGAATCGTTGAATGATTTGCTGAATCGTTGAACGATATGTTGAATCATTATAACTTCTCTTTTGTGAACTTACCCTATCAGAATTCATTTTCTGTGAACCGTTATAATGATCATTCAATCGTTATAAGGGTTTGAAGTTAAATCTGTGACTGAATTCACCCTATCAGGATCCAAGAACCATTAAATATTTTCTGAATCATTGCTAACAATTGTCTGGAAATAAAGTCAATAACAAAGAAAAATACTACAGACATTCAAAGGAAGCTTTATAACGATTGAGATCGTTATAACGGTTTAGGGCCAAACACATGATTTTTATTGGTTTTTCAATAGGATTTGAAAATAAATATGACAGTTATGCTTTGAAACAGACTTAAGAATGTATGTTATGGCTTCAATTTCTAAGAAAGATCAAGCATGCCTAATTTAAATCTTAACTCACAATGTTGTTGTATATCAAGGGGTTTTATGAATATATATCGCTATTTAATTTTTGGTATCAACATGTATGAGTTCAATATCACCCCTTTGACATGATCACGAATAAAATGATGCGTCGAATTTCAATATGCTTGGTACGTGCATGTAAAAAAGGGTTTTTTGAGATCATTATTGCACTAGTGTTGTCACACATTATTGGTACTTTGCAGAAATATAAATTATAATTTTGTAGAGTTTGTATCATCCATAATATTTATTTGTAACAACTTCCCGCAACAATATACTCGGCTTCAGCGGTTGAAAGAGCCACTGAAGTTTGCTTACGACTAGACCATGACATTAATGATCCCCCAAGAAATTGACATGTGTCACTAGTATTTTTTCTATCAAGTCTATCACCGGTAAAATCTACATCGGTGAATCCAATAAGATTAAATTCGGTTTGTCTACCATACCACAATCCAAGATTAAATGTACCTTTAACATATCTTAGGATTCTTTTTAGTACAACTAGATGAGACTCTTTGGGATTTATTTGGTACCTTGCACATAAACAAACGAAAAATATTATATTCGGTCTACTGGCCGTAAGATAAAGAAGACTACCGATCATTGCCCTATATTGATGTATGTCGACTGATCTTCCTCCTTCATCTACACCAAGGTTAGCATCAATTGCTATAGGTGTCTTGCTTGTCTTGCAATCATTAAGGCCAAACTTCTTGACGAACTCATTAGCATATTTGGTTTGACTAATGAAGATGTCATACTTCATTTGTTTAATTTGAAGTCCCAAGAAAAATGTAAATTCTCCATCATTGACATCTCAAATTCACTGTCCATTAAAGAAGAAAACTCTTTGGCAAGTACCGGATTAGTTGAGCCAAATATGATATCATCAACATAACTTGTACTAATAAAAGATAATTACCTTTCTTCTTAGTAAAGAGAGTAGTGTCATTTTGACCCATAACAAAATCATTTAAAAAAAAAAAGAACTAAGTCTTTCATACAAACTCTAGGAGCTTATTTAAGACCATATAAAGATTTTGTGATTCTATAAACATGATTAAGATAAGTTTGATTAATAAACCCCGGTGGTTGTTGGACATACACCTCTTCATCTAAGAATCCATTAAGAAATACACTTTTAACATCCATTTGATATAATGTAAAACCTTTGTGTGATGCATATGCCAAAAGCATTCTAATGGATTCAAGACGTGCAACTAGTGCAAATGTTTCTTCAAAGTCAATACCAGCTTGTTGGGTATATCCTTGGGTAACCAACCTAACTTTATTTCTAATAATTATCCCATTCTCATCAAGTTTATTTCTAAGGACCTATTTTGTACCTATAATTACTCTATTATTTGGCTTTGGAATAAGTTTTCATACTTGATTTCTTTCAAATTGATTTAATCCTTCTTGCATAACATAAATCCAATATGAATCATTATTGGCATCTTTAAAAATTTTGGGCTCAAGTTGAGATATAAAAGCACAATGGGCAATCATTTTGTTCATTTTTGACATTGTCCTTACACCTTCCTTTGGGTCACCAATTATACTAGAAAGATGATGAGAAAACACTTCTCTAATATCGGTTGAAACTTTATAATTTGAGTCTTGAGGTGGAAAAATGTGTTCTACACCGATTCTATCACAATCCGTGATGTCGGTATGTAAATTCTATAGGCTTTACTTGTGGAGAAATATCCTATAAATATTCGTTCAATTGATTTTGAATCAAATTTGGTAACTTTTGGTGCATCATTCAAAATAAAACATTTAGAACCGAACACTTTAAAATATGGCAAATTAGGCTTGCGTCCAAACCATAGCTCATATGGTGTTTTCTTAATAATTGGACGTAGACTTACTAAATTAACCACGTGGCATGCCGTGTTAATCGCCTTAGCCCACAAAAATTTTGGAATGGTATACTCATGAAGCATGATTCGGGCAAGTGATAAGCCTCATTTATATATTATATTCAATTAAAATTTTATCTCAAAAACTATGCATTTTATGTTAATTGTTAAGAATTTATTCAGTTTTTATGTCGAGTTCGAGATACTGCTGTGCTGCATTTCTTATTATTTTATAGGTTATGGAATGTAAACAAGGATGTTAACATGAGAAATGATGCCGAGAACGAGATGGATCGAACCTACACGAAGAAATCAAGTGAAAAGCACTTCTGGACAAAATTTGCGGACCGCAATCATCAAATTGTGGACTGTAATTATGGGATTTTCTCTCTGGTTCGCTCTGATAAGAAAGTGCAAAATTGTCGGACTGCAATTTTAAAATGTCGGACCATAATTTTTTGGGCTGAAAGCACGAACTTGCATTTGCATCTCTGAATAGAAATTGTCAAAATGATATTTTTGTAACTAATTTTGTGTTTTTTCGTTGACATTGCTTGTTAAATGGACTGTCAAATTTAAACAATTATCTAATTTTGTCTAGCATTTGCATCTCTGAAATTTAAATGACAATTGTCAAATGAGATTTGACAAACAATTTTGAAATGAGATGCAGATGCTCTAAGAGAGAATAATGGAAATTTAATGAGGGAAGAGAAGAGGGGAATTAAGATTATTTGTGGCATAACATATGGGAAAATCATGTGTCAATCTGTGTTTGAATGAAATTGGTTCAGTTATTTGTTACATATATCTGATGTTTATTTCTAATCATGTTTAAAGTCATCTGATTAATTACAATTTGATTAACTAGATGGTTTATGGGATTTTTAAATTATGGATCATTATTGACTTACTTATTGATTCCAATTTATTATTTTGTTAGTTAGCCTTGATATTAACATGTTATTTATGTTATTTTGTCTCCTTGAAAGTTCTAAATTTGAATAGTTTATGATTCGATCATGTAATGATTTATTATTATTATTATTATCATTATTAAATTTTAATTTGTCATTTTTAGATTATTGATTTGGAATTTTCAATTATTAATATTATTGGTGTTATTTATTAATCATAATTATACCTTTAATTGTTTATTTTAGTCATTAACTCTTATTTAATTTTCATGGTTTAACACAACTGACCCGACTCGTAGCTTATGACTGACAAGTTTTACATATTAAGGAAGATGTCATGTCGTACTCTCAGCTTATGAGTCAAATATCCATCGATTTGAGTGTCGATACCTCCGATACCTAATATGAGACTCCTCATGCGTCGTTGTATGATACCTCTGGCCCCTCTATGCGAGTTCCAAAGACCCAAGCACCTGTCGATACAAGACACTAGCACCCTCGCCGTAAAATCCAACCAAGACACACATACAACTCGCCTCTCATTAGGCGAATGTCTCATCAACGTTGACATGTTTTATTTTATTTGAGAGACTGTAATTTGTATTTTAGTTTATTCGAAAGACTGTAGCTATTTTCTTTATTTTAAATGAAACTTATTTCTATTATTTACGATTTGAAATTGAGCTACTGCAAATGTTTAAAAATATTAATCATGAAACAAACATTGCAAATTTAGCTAGTACAATATAATTTATAAAATAATAGAACATAATAATTTATTAAATCATGAAACAAATAGTAATACATAATGAAATAACTGTACAAACTATTTTAATCTATTAATAAATATACTAAATCTAAACAAAAAAAAAAAAAACTAACACCAACACCACTTGAGATCGAGTTTTGAATTTGGTCCAGAGAACTAAAATTGAGTTTGAAACTCAATCCAGGCTACATTAGCAACAATACAAGTCAATCATATCATCTGTTCATCATGTTTAATACTAACACCAACACCACCTCGTCCACTTCCTGAAAATTTCAATCCGCATATGTGTTGCCACACACTTTTTATCACAGAAAATCCCGGACGAAACACTATCAGTTCAGAGGCATAAGACACCACCTTTTCTATACATGATAGGAGAGATGATCTGGAAAATGAAGCATCAGACTACAGGAGTCAAAAGAGGCCTTCCCATAACATGAGCCTCGAGATTTGCAATCACCAAATCTGACATTGCCTTGCTTGTTTCCTCAGTGTCACTCCCAACATGAGGTGTTATGACCACATTATCAAGCTGAAACAACTCCTTGGGAACCTCAGGCTCAAGTTCAACTACATCGAGGCCAGCCCCACCAAGTCGCCCCTCAACAAGGGCAGATACGAGTTCAGCCTCATCCACATGGGGTCCACGTCCAATGTTTATCAACACACCTTGTGGACCCAACGCCTCAATGACCGCGCCATTTACAATGTGGTGTGTCTCATTGGTTAGTGCGCATGAGACAAAAAGTACCTCACAGTCAGAGGCAAGGTTCAGTGGGGTCGGGCAGTACTTGTAATTGGGATGGGGCTTTTCAGATCGGGAGTAGTAACTTATTGGGCAATTGAAGGCCTCTGCCCGTTTCTCTATAGCAAGTCCTATCCTACCCAGCCCGAGTATACCTACTTTCTTGCCACTGAACTGAAGGAGAAAAAGAAGAATAGTGTGGTGAATTATTAGCTTATAGCGCATAATAACAATGCATTTTCTTAGTTCAGTATGATAACAAATTTACAAGCAA
Source organism: Schoenoplectus tabernaemontani (assembly GCA_037127355.1). Classification (NCBI taxonomy): domain Eukaryota; kingdom Viridiplantae; phylum Streptophyta; class Magnoliopsida; order Poales; family Cyperaceae; genus Schoenoplectus; species Schoenoplectus tabernaemontani. The sequence continues at coordinate 3,875,583 of CM073738.1, forward strand.
ACTGAATGATTCATGACTATTAGCCATACTGGATCTGACCATTACTAGTACAGCATCAGTACTGATGCAACAAGAATCATTATATGGTACAATATTTTACAATGTTTAGCACAAAAGTTCTACATAACGTACAAACAGACTGTTAGTTTATAAGCAGAACTGCCAAGTATCAAAAGCGCAAAAAGAAAGTCTCTGGACATATACCCAGTAGAACTGATTCTTTCATGACATGCATTTTCTACTTTCTAGGAAATTGCTCAAAGCTCCATAGTAAAGTTTTTCTTAACTACCAAAAGAAAGAAAAAATGAAGTTGCTATGTACAATCACTGATATGCCAGTGCCATATAGCAAGTATCAGACCTGAACCAGTTCACCTTCACCTTGGAGCTTAGACGCATAAAACTACCATCTCAGTTCTGATTTTCAGTCTGAATTCGACCATGAGACAATGCTCGTCTCATTGAACCGGTTTTCAAAGTATCAACAATAGTACTCAAACTTCTATGATCAATAACGATTTTACTTCAAACCTACAATTGTAATAACCAGTCGCTAACCTTGGTAGTAAGAATATAATCCCCTTTCTTCCAAGAGCCACTCCGCACAAACCGGTGAGCCGCTGTTATTCCCCTCAGCACCGCAATGGCCAATCCAATAGCCAGATCTGCCACGTCATCTGTCAAAACATCAGGCGTATTGGTAACCCTTATCCCTCTCTCCTGGCATTTAGCCAGATCGACCTTGTCGAGACCCACACTAAAGGAAGCAACGATCTCGAGGTTGGGAATGGCATCAATCATGGCCGTATCGGCGCCGACGTGAGTGTCTCCGACGACGGCGCGGATCGAGGAGGCATTGGCACGGAGGAAATCGAGATGATCTTCTTTGGGCGAGTCGTAAAGGCGGATGAGGTGGCAGCCTCGCCTTAGGAGCTCTTGCTCCAGGTAAGGGAATTGGGGGTAAGTGAGAAGAACCCCCAGCGACTCCATTGCTATCTGCTGAAGCATCAATTCACAGTATTATTTTACTTTGAGAGTTGCCAGGGAAAAATAACGACCCGGCCCAATGTCCCAAACCTACTATTACCCTTGACCCGCTACAACAAATCTTATTTTCAAATTTGTGAGATGTAGGGGTGTCAATGGATCGGGACGGGTCGGGTTTGAATGGATCATATTATTTTATTATTATTTTTGATCTGATCTGAACCCGATCTGATTAAATTCGGATCAAAAAATCTTGACCCATACTCGACTCGACGGGTCACGAGTCGACCCGACCCAACCCGTGTAAAATAATTAATTATTAATTATTTATTTTTATATAATTTTAAGCAACAAAATATTGATTAATTTATAATTAATCTTAATTAGTGTATATTTAAGCTTTAATTAGTACTAAATCACAAAATTACTTCAAAAAATATAATTAATCGGGTCGGGTTGACACGAACCCGAACCAACCCGATTCGAGTTAAAAAAAATGAATCCATACCCAACCCATTTTATCTTCGGATCGTGTCATGTCTTGTCGGGTCGGGTTCGGGTCGGGTTCGGGTCAGGATCGAGTTAACCCGTCGGGTCAGGTTAAGAATTGTCACCCCTAGTGAAATGTTAAAAAAGTATTTCAAAAGTAGTAAATGATACAAGACTAATGCCGTAGAAGGTTTAGATCAGACGTTTAGACTTTAAACTTTGAGATATAGATGATAAATATAGGAGATTTTATACTTCGTGAAGTACCATGGATGTAATATTTTGGACTCATATATCTAATTTCAAACTAAATATGATCGATCAAATCGTTCAATCTAATCTCCATATGAAAATATATTAGAAAACTAAAGTTCATATATTTTTTTTAAATTAGTTTTTATTTTCTTGGATGGAGGGATGACTTGATCTGAGAATTTTGGTTCGTCAAGAAAATAATTATTTTTTACCATCCAAAAAATAGAAAATTAATTCCTAAAAAATATAAAATTTAACTTGCTAATACATTTCATATGAAGATCAGTTCGAATCAGTCATAACTAGTTTGAAATTATATATTTGAGTCCAAGCTTTTAAAAAATGATTAACGGCTCTTAACGGTGAGGTGACCACTTAACGGTTTTACCAGTTTTATATAGCCGTTAAATTAAAAAAAAAGGTCAATCTTTTTTTATCTATTAATTGATATTTTAAAAGTCTAAGAAATACATTATCATATCATTAGTACTTAATAATTAGTAAAATTAAGTAAAAATAATAATTATAATATTAATTAAGTACTTAAAAGTTAAAAATCTTAAATTATATTAAACTATTACATGATGTATTTGCTTTTTATTTTTATTAGGGCCATAATTTACATCAAAAAATAAAAAGAAAAAAAATTAGAGTCACAAACTATTAAGATTTAAAACAAAAAAAATTAAGTTGTTAAATGAGTTTTTTTAAAAAAAAATAATGGTTTTAAAGGGTAAAATGTGAGATAAAGTGGTTAAATCATAGAAAACTCGTTAAATCCGTTTTTTCTCAAAAACTTAACGCCAGAATCTACCAAAATCATTAAAATGGTTAAAAATTTTCATTTTTTAAAAGCTTATTTGAGTCTGAACACTACATCTATGGTGTTTCATGAAATACCATAACATAATTATAACATAGAAACCGACTACGGTGATTCCATAAACCTTTCAAGTTAAAATTTTTATGGTTCAAGTTTTAAAATTTCATACTTAAAATATTAATTTAAATAGTTTAAAAGATTATTCATATCATAATCTTATAGATTATCAATTTTCATCAAGTTTAGAGTTATTTTACTATCCTTAATGATTTTTGAAAGATGACTATAAAAATAATTAAAAATAATAATTTTTATATGCCAAAAGTTATCATCTTTTAAAAATGATTAAATATAATAAAATAACTCCAAATGCGATGAAAATTGATAATCTACAAGTTTATGATATGAATAATATTTTAAGTTATTTAAATTATAATTTTAGGCACAAAATTTTAAAATTTGATCTATAAACACTTAGTTGAAGTATTTATGAATGCTTATGGTCAAAATATATAGAGAGAGAGAGAGTGTTATAGGCTACAATGTTATGCATATCATGGATAACCCATGTATTATGGATCATTTCATCATTTTTGAAGTTCAAATGGTTGATCCGATCAGTTAAAATATTTTCATATAAAAATCTAATTGGGGTTAAATTTTATATTCTTTAGAAATTTTTTATTATTTTCTAAAATAACTAAAAAATCACTCATTTTGAATGGCTCATAACAATTAAATCAAGTGATTTTTTAACTATTTTGAAAATATTTAAAAATCCAAAAAAATTAGCCAACTCTTTGCTTCAAGGTCGTTATTTGACATAACTAAGAATACAATGTATTAGTTTAAAATTGCAAAAGGAGAGTATAGCATCAAAAAAGCACATTGTATCCATGTTTGTATATCAATGCATAAATATTATATATTAAGAGTTCCTTCATTCCCCTGTGCACCGGTATCGAGTACCCCACACAACTTTTAAGATATGCAAATCCATGAATGATCACCAACAGGTCTGATTTGAATTATAAATAAATCAAACAACAGGTGTTAGAAGGGGTTTGTTCAAAAAATGTGCCTCAAGATTCCCAAGCACCAGATCAGCCATAGCTGTGCGCGTCTCGATTGTTGCACTCCCAACATGCGGCACCAATACAACATTGTCCAGTGCAAACAATTCCTCCGGTACATGCGGTTCATTTTCAAACACATCAAGCCCTGCTCCACCAAGCCGCCCATCAACCAAGGCAGACACAAGTTCGGGCTCATCAACATGGGGTCCACGTCCTATATTTATCAACACACCCTTCGGGCCCAAAGCATCGATGACTGCACGGTCGACGATGTGGTGCGTCTCCTCAGTAAGCGCACAGGCAACAACTAGTACATCACAGTTCGAAGCAAGGTCAACTGGGGTAGGGTAGTAAGAATAGTTTGGATAAGGCTTTTCAGATCGGGAGTAGTAATTGATTGGGCAATCAAATGCCTCTGCTCGCTTTGCAATGGCAAGACCAATACGGCCCAACCCCAGAATTCCCACTCTTTTGCCACTAAACTGTTATACAAATTCAAAATAAAAAGGATTAATCACGATGAACACAATGGAAGAACAGAGAATACATACAATCAGGGCGGATCTGGTGGATCTGGTGGATCTGGTGTATACCAGGGGGGCAAAAAGTTTTTTGAGAAAATTATTTTCAATTAGCTTTTTGAACTCAATACTAACCCTGGTAGTGAGAGTGAAGTCCCCTTTCTTCCAAGCGCCGGATCTGACGTGCTTATCAGCAGAAGGAATCCGCCTCATAACAGCAATCGCCAATCCGATCGCCAGATCCGCCACGTCATCAGTAAGAACATCAGGCGTATTGGTAACCCTAATTCCTCTCTCCTCGCACTTTGCAAGATCAACCTTGTCAAGCCCCACGCAGAAGGAGGCGAGAATCTCGAGCTTGGGGAGAGCGTCGATGGTCTCCGCGTCGGCGCCAAAACTGGCAAATCGGACGACGGCGCGGATGGCGGCAGAGTTCTCCCGAATGAATTCGAGTTGTTGGGTCTCTGGTGTTTCCCATAGGCGGAAAAGGAGGCAGCCACGCCGCGTCAACTCTTGTTCGAGGTAGGGGAGGGGTTGGTGCGTAACCAGCACGCCTATGTTCTCCATTGAGAATTTGATATAAGATTGGGGTTAGGGCCTTAGGTAGGGGTGTCAAACGTACTAAACGATCACGAAATAGATTAGGGGCTTGAAGAGCGCAGTGGTGACAGAAGCAACGAACCAATTGAGTCAAATATGAAACGTGCACCGTAATTACTTACAAAATATTCTCAAACATTTTTTCCTGTAGTAGAAAAAGTACGGAATGTTATGACAGCCATTTTGAGGACCTTAACAACTAATTTATAAGAAATTAAAAAAAATAAAAATATTTTTATGAACAAAATTTTAAATTTATAGATTAATTATGATTCAAATTTCATTCAATTTGAGTAGGATATAAATATATAATAAATTATCTAATTTGTATTTGTACCCGAAGATCTTTATTTAAAAAATTATATTAAATAAGAATATAATTTAATTATTACTTATTAATATTTAATTATTTAACTATTATCTATCAATATCTGACATTATCCGAAGATATAAAATTAACTCACATCGTCCGATCTCAAAGAGCAGAACTCGAGCCCATTTCTAAGCCCTGTAATTTAAGATGTGGAAGTTGACACGCAATGAATAAATCCAATAGTTCCATTTGAACGCAGGGCATTGTAACATAAAATTATATATACTCATACTATGTATCATATCTATTTATTTTTATTGAAAACATTTACACTCGTGTAAGAAACACAATCAACAAGCATATGCGTATTTAGTGCCTCATTTTATTAAAATAACGTGTGAAATTATAATGAACTTATTTTAGTTAAAATTTAGCTAATTATTCACAGATTATGCCATAAGCCTCAAATTGGAAATCATAATATTATAATAAAGGGCCTTTTCCTAGTTACGAACGCCCAACTAGCTGCCACTTCCTGTGAGACACGGATAATTATGTTTCATCCGTTTGAATAATATGGTAAATTAGGAATTTAATTATGATCACGAATTATCAAACTTATTACATGATTTGGTTATTTTTCTTATAAAATATTCTCATTATCGCATATATATTCTATCATGCAGTAAAAGCAATTCGGTGTGATCCATTCACAGTAGAAAACCAGGCATAAAATGATGGATAGAGCCAGAAAATTTTGAAATGGGATTAAATATTATTCAAATATCTACATTAGTATATTTATTATATTAAAATTCCTAGATTGTAGTTATGGGGTTCATAGTGGTAATAACTTTCAATTTTTATGGAGTAATGTAAAAAAAGACAACAACATATTATTTCCCATGTATGTATTTTCTTAAGTTTTCATAGATTAAAGATCCGAAATATACTAAGGTGATTAATACGCATTACTGTTCACATTCTTAAAATTTCTATCAAAAATAAAATTCATATATTCTGTAAAATTTGGTAATAAATTTGAATTAGAACATCATATGATGACAATCTAACATCATCATAATTCGTTTGCGGAGGAGGGGCCCTTCTTTTGTTTTCTGGTCTCACGTATCATGTGATGATGTTTTGATTTTGTATGACAGGAATAGGCACGTCTCACGTGTGGTGGATTACTGTAGCGATGGTAAGTTCACTTGAGAGTTTTGCCACATCACATATTATACAATAGAGGATACGATACTAATAAATTAGGAAACCTCACGACTGGTCGCATGACTTCATCAGTAAATTCCTTATTTTAATTTCTGAAACTTCTCAAAGCAGGGACCACTGACAATAAATGAAGACATGTCGTGCAAGCTAGTGGAGGTTATTAATGGTTTTTGGTTAGTAACTTATTTTAATATTTTTTTAAGGAGTAAGATTTTATTACAGGAAGGAAATAATACCTATTATTTATGTTACTACAATAATTTAAAATTTAATTTTTCAACTATTAAATCATCGGTCTCGATTAATATCACATAAACATATATTTAGATCAAATTATAAAGCTTGGAGATTGTTTGATACTAGGTCAAAAGGTAGAAAGATCAATGGACAGAATTTTGACGCATGTGTTATGTTTGTAATATTAAATCGAATCAGTGGTTCGATTTCATGATTTGTAAAATTAAATTAATGATAAGATAAAAAAAAAGCGTTGCATAACATGTCATAAAAAAAATATAAATATAATCTTATTGGATACTTGAGAAATTATGAGCATATATGAATCTAATTAGGTTCAAATGAATGCATCCAGCTATGATGCATGTCCTCATTGGATACTTGAGAAATTTTGTCCCATGCTAAACTGCTTCTGTATGTGTGTGTAATCTCATCAACTTTTTTCTCAAATTTGAAATATATATTTATTTGCCTGTTTTTGCTAAAAGAAAATTGAAAAATCATTATTTTCTTGTTTTGATGTGTTCCGTTGCCCGTTGGCATTTAGAAGCTCTAATTAAATTGCTAGCTTTTATTTGATTTTATATTTCTAAGTACTTTTTTATACTGATGAATGATTAACAATTAAAACACACTGTTATAAAAAAAAGTAAAAAAGAAGAAGAAAGTAATAATTAAACAACACTACTGCCCCCTCAAGTTATATTATTCTATTCCCACTTTCACTGACAAGGGGGGCATCTTAAGTCCAGCCAGTAATTCCACGCTAGAAGTCACCGGCTACAGCCCGTAGACAGCCGTTGGAATTCAAATTTTATTTGACCAAACCGAATGCTCATGTCACGTGACGCTCACGTTCATATCAGTCGAGTAGGGTTTGAACTTCAGTCCGCCCCAATTCATTCCAAATTTAATTTCCAATTCATTCCAAATTTAATTTCCAATTCATTCCAAATTTAATTTCCAATTCGGACGAAGAAGAGATTCGACAGAGAGGTAAAACTAAGAGATCTCGTCACTCTCAATTGCATTTTGGAAAAAGAAGAAAAGAGCATAAATTTATAGAGTCTTTCTTTTCTCCATCTCTCTCAGTATCATCTCTCTCTAGATCTGTTTGCGGAGATCGGACTGATAGGTCGCGACAGTGAGCTGCGCACTGCGCACTTCGAGGTGAGATTTTCATCCAATCTATTAGCAAGTGATTTGAGCTTCTAATTTGATCGTACCTCTTTCTTGTTTTAAGAAATTCAGCGTAGTTCTCTTTAAAGTTTGAATGGAATTAGGGTTTTGAACTGTTCGAGCAAGAATAATTGTTATCAGCTGGGCACTTAAAGGATTTGATTTTTGACATCCCATTCAATTTTATTTTTTCTGAATTGAGTTAATTCATTTAAATGTGGTTTGTGAATTTCTATTTTGGGCAGTATATTGTGTTTCCTCACTCATCCCACTCAATCTAAAATAATGGAGAACAGATTGAAATTCCCTTTTAGCATTTTTGTTTGGTCCCTGAATTTAATCAGTTTTGATTTTCTTTTACCTGTTTCTTTCATCTCAATAGCAATTCTACACATCCTGATTGGGGTTTTGTTTATTTTGACTGGATTCTAAAATAACTCACCTTCTTTTTCCATTGCTAGTTTTCAGTTCATGCACAACATATATGACCAAGCTCTGAATAATGGTTAGTAAGCTCTCAGTGGCGAGCTGGGGGATAGGAAATCGGATATTCACTTACAATGGTTACAAGCAGTAAAAAGAAAAGTATTCCTACGAAAGGAAACACAAGTGAGGCTGTGCCTAGCTCAACTGCTTGTTCCGGTGGGAGTGGATCTCACAATATTGGTCAGCAGCGACGGACTATTCCTGGGTAATTCAACTTTTGTTTGATTTTTCTTATTCTCTTAAATTTGTGTCCTGCTTTCTAGAATTTTATCATGGTTATAAGGTTTTTAATCTCTTTTCTCGACATCCTTTTTTTAGGAGGACTACAGGACCAGCACGCCGTTCATCTAAGGGAAATTGGACGCCTGAAGAGGTTAAAGTCACCTTTCCTATTGGTTTTCATCAAAGATAAAAAAAAATGATTGATTTCTGTTGTTAATTACTGCACTATATGAAGCTTGTCTTATTGTGGTCAGCACCATCATCATATTTTGTAATCCTTATGTTTATTTCCAAGCAGGATGAGATTCTTCGTAGAGCTGTTCATCAATTTCAGGGAAAGAACTGGAAAAAAATAGGTATGTAGCCAAGGGTTTACTGTAATGCTAGCATTATGTATACAATGGTATTGTATCAGTTAAACACTGTGATGGATTTTGCAACCTAGGATAGCAACTGGTAAGTTTCCCATTACCAATATGGAAAGGTCTAAGGCTGGACAGGGACAGTATAAATGGACTAACCAGCAACTCCTGTTTATACCAAAAAAATGCTATTGGTACCATACTATACAAAGCCTTGCATTTTATTTTTATTTTTGTTGCTTCTATGATGGAATTGTTGTATCTGAGTATTTGCAACTGAAATTCTCAATTCAATTTACAGCTGAGTTTTTTCCGGACAGAACCGATGTTCAGTGTTTGCACAGGTGGCAGAAGGTTCTCAACCCTGAATTGGTCAAAGGGCCCTGGTCGAAGGAGGTATTTTCTGGATTATGTATTAAGCTTTCAGATCATCAAATATTTATATGTAAATATAATTACAGAAAGAAGGCTAGTATACCATTTTACAGGCAATGTTCTTGAGCTTATTGTGAAGGCCAAAACAGTTAAGTTGGAATAGTATTATATATCTATAGCTGTCAGGTCCAGCACCAATCTCCTTTATGCATGTCAGATTTGTTCTGTGCTCATTTTAAAAACTTTGGACACTGTATTTATTTATTGTGAACAAATAAAATATAAAGTAGTCTTTGCCATGCTGTGTTGATTAACAGGAGGATGAGATCATTGTTCAGATGGTGCAGAAATATGGGCCAAAGAAATGGTCCACAATAGCACAGGCACTGCCAGGACGTATCGGAAAGCAATGTCGTGAGAGGTACAACCACAGTTTATCACTTCATTATTTTTATTTTTTTGAACAAATGGGACACGAATGTAGCACCAGTTTCCTATTTATAGGAACTGTTTTTTTCATTCATCGCTGTATCAAATCAACGAAAACAGAGCTGTGCAAAATCCTCATTCCTTCCTACTAGACCTACTGTAATCAACCAGTTCCTATAAATCAGTCTCAGTACATATCAAGAACAGTATCAGAGCTTAGTTTCAGTCTTCATTGTCAGCCTAACCTATCAAGTTCCTTTGTCCAAAAGAAATGAGCAACCGACACATATCTGAGAATAACCAGTAGACATAGTCTGCAGTCCAAAAGAAATGAGCAACCAGCACAAATCAGAAAATAAGGACTTCATGATTCTAGTGCACCGGAGTGCTCTTTGCAAGTGGGACAATCATAAATTTTCTCTTTACCTTGATCTCAATCAGTGTTTTGTTATGTTTGTTATATTCAGGTGGCATAATCATCTAAACCCAAACATTAACAAGGAAGCTTGGACCCAAGAGGAGGAAATAATGCTCATCCATGCACATTCCATACATGGGAACAAATGGGCCGAGCTCACAAAGTATTTACCTGGAAGGTGAGTCTGTATGTGTTTTTCTTTGATTGTTTGTCTAATTTCTTTGATTGTTTGCCTCTTTAGACCTCCTTAATGTCTTAAACTTGTCAAACAGGTGTTCCTTAGCAAGGCTTAATACCTTCTCCTCAGCCCTTCTTTTGCCCACTTCTTAAGCTTGTCCAAGATTTTAACCCATGTATCTTCATGTTTTAAGGGTTTTGACTAGCTTAAAGGCCTCCTTAGGCTTCTATATTTCAATCTTCGTTGCCTAACACAAGCTTCTTAGTGGAGATTAAATTTAAGCTTACCACCCTTGCCAAACAGGCACAGGGGCTGGGGGATGGTTGCTCTATTCCCTTTTCTATATGTGTCTGTGTATCATCGGTTCACATGTGTAAAATTGTCTTTTCTTGTTTGGTTTGGATGGGGGGTGTTTTATGTTCCTGTTTCCAATCTGTGCATGTCTGATTATGTTGCACATGAGTTTTCTGATTAACAGATTTCAATACAGTAATCTTATTTTTTAAACATTTATCACGGAAGTTTTGCAAAATTTGGCCAATTACTAATTCTTGTATTATTTACTGTATGTTCCGTACTAGAACCGACAACTCGATAAAGAATCACTGGAACAGCTCTGTCAAGAAAAAAATCAATTCATATGCAGCGATGGGTTTACTGTCTCAATACCCACCCCCTCTTCCTTCCACAGAAAATACTTCACATCCACAGCATGGCTTACCAAACAATAACACCCCCTCTTCATCTGCCTTAAACCCACAAAGCAGCCGAGATCCAGAGCTCGAGTTGTCAGATCATGATCTAGATCTGGATCAGGCTTCCTCCTCTTCAGCAGCTCAGAACCCAATAATTCCCTTCCGTGGAATTGAATGTGAGCTTGATACTGTACAATATATGGATTCTGCTTCTATCTTCAATGAAACTGATGGCTACTTGGTTTGTGATGATATGGAACCTGATGTTGACAATGGAAATGTAGCTGTAGCAATGGCAACAGCACCCGTACAGGATGATTCATACCCCAGAGATAGAATGACATGGCCTGAGCTCTCTATCCAAGCTATCATGGCAAACCCTGATGCTGTGAATATGGACTCTTTGTTAAGCAACCCATCATATCCGACAAATGCCCAAACTGTACCTATGGACCTAGAGAATGCCGTGCCACCTTCAATTATCTGCACAGCCAACACAGATGATTCTGGAGTTATTACCTGTTCCTACGATGGTTTTGCTTATTCAACCCAGCCATTGGACAGGATATTAGAAGTTGAGCGCAACATACAGGTACCACCTGAAGCAAGTCATATGCAAGATAAATTACCAGAAAATCAAGAAAATAAGTGGCCTGCAAAACAAGAGGAGGAGAGAGAAGATGCCTCTGGTGGTTTGTTTTATGAACCACCTCGATTTCCAAGCATGGACATTCCATTTGTCAGTTGTGAACTTGTTAATTCTGGAGATATACAGCAGGAGTACAGCCCCCTCGGCATAAGGCAATTGATGTCATCATCATTATACGCTACTGACAGCCCATCTAGTAGAATGTGGTGTTTGCAGAGAGTGAATGGTGGTGAGAGCAGCCCGGAGGAGTTCTTAAAGAGTGCTGCTAAGTGCTTTAGCTCTACACCATCTATTGTGAAGAAGCGAAGCCGAGGGTTGCTCTTCTCACCCTTGCAGGACAACAGGGGAAATCATACCAAGATTACAGAGCTTGAGATTGATACTGCTTTAGAAGGTATTATCCTCCTTTTATATTTTTGTCCTTTAGGCCTGTGAATTGTCTGTGGGTTAGTTCTTTCTATCTCTTACTTTTGAAACCATTGTTGGTGATTTTATTACATCTTGCTTCTTTTTAGATTATCCAGAGAAGGAAAATATCCCTCCAGATCCAGGAAGTGATAACAAAGCTACTCCAATTAAAGAAGCAAAGATGGAGAAAAGTTTGGCTGTTTCTGGGGAAGCAAGTGATAGCAATGGGATATCCTTCACGGTTTGTGCTTTTGATTCCGAAATTGCCGTTGATATTGTTCTTATTGTTACTTTTACTCATTTATTTACTTTATCTTTTTTTTTTTTTTACTTTGGTTTGGGGTTATCTCCCCATTTGGTTCTGCACAGAAATATATCTAAACGAGATGGGGGAAACATAAAAATGTTGTCTTGAACTGTTTTGACAAAGGTAAGATTTACAGTGACACTGGGGATCCATCTTGGGGATCCATCTTGATTTCTTGTTTCCTTTCTTCTTGTTGGTTGTGAGAAAGGAAATAAATTGTTAATCCAGAATTTCTCGAATGCACAGATGTCATTGTAGTACAGCTGTACCCAATTTACCTCATAAATTCTGGGTACCTATTGGTACCAGTAATTCTTTTAAATTCTTAACTTCTATCATGTTTATCTGTCCTTTTATGTATCATTGAAATTGTTTCCATCGTTCAGCCTGGCAGTGTCTTGGTGGAAAGAAATCCAAATCAGATGCTTTTCTCTCCTAATAGCTGTGAAATAGGCACAGGAGTAAGGCTACTAAAGGAGAGGAGGAGATTCAGGCCTCAAATTGGGATGCCTGACTTATCAAAGCCCAAGTCCTCTGAAGTAATGGCTGCAGGATCCTCTCACCAGCAGGCAGAGTATGAGCATGAATGTTCCAGCAGTAAACTCGATTGGACTTCAGAAAGCCTAAACATGTATGGACTGTTGTATCTTATGTGTTTTTTTGTGTGATTTATGCAAACCAGACCTATCTCAGTAATCTCTAATGTGTCTTTTAGGGGTAATTTGAAAATGACGCCTGACAACTAGAATCTAACCTCTGTCAAACCAGAATTGTCTTCTTAACCAACTCATCTTCACAAATTGTTCAAATATGAACCTTCAAATTTGAAAATGATGCCTGACAACCTGAATTTTTGTAACAGTTGCCATAATCCAATTAAATATGCCTTGTGTCGCCCCAGTAATAAAACAAGTTGATGTATTTTGTCCTTAATGTGTACATTATTTCCTGGCATTGCAGATTTGCTGACACACCAGGAATGAAAAGAGGCTTAGAATCACCCTCTGCATGGAAGTCACCATGGTATATGAACTCTCACATAGCTGGACAGCCTGAATTTTCTTTTCAGGTAGTTATCAGCTATCACTTTTATTTTGAAGCTTTATTTTTTTTCAATTTCAAAGATAAACTGATTTAATGCTTTGATTAATATGTATACACTAAACTACAAATATAACAGCTTGAATTGTCATTCCAAATATTTTGTTGTTCCTTTTCTAAAATCTCAAATGCTGTTACTTGCAAAGCATATTTTGTATAGTACCTGCAGATGTAAAGTTTTACAAATCTTCCCTAATTGGTCGCTTTATCCAATTTTCTGATACTTTTCCAGGAGATGGGGTTCTTTTTTAGTCCGGTTGCATCATATGATGCTTTGGCACTGATGCGGCAATTTAGCGAAAACACTGCTGCCGTGGTGGCTGAGGCACAAGAAGTGCTAAATCTTAGCAACAAAAAATCAACTTTACAGGGAGATTTAGCCACTGATGAAAATACCAGACCAGACAAGCAACCGAGAATGGTACACATATCATATTCCTTTGATCTACATTGTCTTTTCTATGTTGCCTATGATCTGCAGTCAGAAAAAAACATTGTTCATATCCTGATCTGGTTTCTCCAGAATATATCCATAAATAATTCCATTTTGTTTCCCTCCTTCCAAGCCAGCAAAGGGAACTTTTAACCAAATAAATTGGGGTAGGCTAGAAATGAAACCCAACCAGAAAATATAGAGATCATAGATCTCAAATGTAAAAAAAATGATGATAAATAAGCCTTCAGTCTAGTTGAAGAAAGAAAATATTTTCCTTCTCAACTCAGCTAGTACTTTATGATAAAGGGAAATGTAAATTATCGGTGAAACTCTTAACTCTTTTATGCTTTTATTTTTTCAGACAGGAGGCCGTGTTCTTGATTTCAATGAATGTGCATCTCCTGTCAGACTAGCAGAAAGAAAGCACATCAGATCAGCTGGCATGTCAATTAATCCGATAAGCCCATCTTGTCATCTCCTGAAGAATTGTCGCTGACTTCTCATAGAAAGACATTACCAAGTTGTGGTAAAAAAAATCAGAGAAACTGACAGCGATGCTGCTGGTTTGTGTCATTTATTTTCGTAATTACCATGTATAATTGCTTCGTTATAGTAATTTATCGTTGCCTGGAGGTCAGTTTGCTATGTGTAAGATAGCTCGGTAGCAAGGATATGTATTGTTCCTTTGTGCTCCATGTTCTGGATATGCTTTATTTATTAAATTAAAAAAAAAGAATCGGACCTATTAAAAATGAAAAGTGAAGAAAAAAGTGGGATTTGAGACTGACATAGCTTTGATACTTTTCGTCTCGGATTGTTCAATCAATTGATACTTTTTAAGAATAGATTTTTTCCCATGTTCAGAATGTATTCTTCTACCCCGTTAAAATGCATAAGAGAACAATCTGCTTTCGCGTAATATAGATAGAGAATGTTTCATGACTTAAAAGAACATTCAGAATTTCCCTTGTACAATAACATTATCATGTACAGTATATTTCATTATTTTCCTTGTAGATAAATACTGAAAGAGCGCCGAGAGGACTCTTTCATTCAATAAATAATAAAAAAGTCTGCTTGGCAAGGTTGTTGATTCATGAATGCAGATAGAAAACTGCAACTTCAACTTGGATAGGTTGTGACTTGTGACGCTGTCAGGCCCAGGTTCCTTGTTAGGCGCAATGGAGTTTACGGTTGCTAGAAGCCTAGAACTGAGTTCATTACTTTGTTAATTTGGGTACTTTCGCAAATACTTCCGGGCCGAGCCCATTCTGAAACTGCAACACCAAACAGATTTCAATGTGGCCCGCAATCCAACTTCTGGATTCTTCCAGCTGAGGAGCTGACAGCTGTACACAACAATGACAAACTTGGAAAACGAACAAATTACCAAGAGAGCTCTTTAGATCCTTTTAACCTAACCTAGCACAATCCAACCCAACCCTACCCTACCCTACCCTACCCTACCCCATTTGCGTCGCGGCGCCACCACACCCCTCTGTACAGTCGAGCCACTACTCTACAAGCGGTTCTCCACCGTTCTCTCGCCTCATTTCTAGCCTCATCGCAAACGCAAAGCTTCCTCTAATCCTCTCCCTCTTTCGTACTTTTTGACTTCTGAAAGACGGAGCGACAAGGCACCTGGCTAGCTTTACAACTCGATCGGAGCATCTCTTCTCTCTTCCTCCTCTGATTTTCGTCGCTCTCGCTTCGTATTGACAAGGTTTGTGATTCTGCTACTTTACTTTGCTCTTCTACGCAATTGTTCAATGTTTTCTATGTAGATTAATTACTGATTACTTCTCTTTTGTGCAACTTCTGTTTCTATTCGTCCCTCTCTCGTTGCCTTCTATTGGCTCGCCAGTTCCCCTGCTGACCTAAATCAACTATTTCGTTTTTCTTTCACCGCATCGGTTTCTAGAAGGTACTCTTCTCCTAATATCTAATTTAGTGTTGTTGAGTTTTTTTGAATTGAGTTCTTGGTTTTGTTGTTGATCCTTTGCAGCGTTTGCATTTTTGTAAAAACTTTACCTAGTTACAGTGACTTCTTCTCTCAGGTCGTTTTGGTGGCTCAAGTTATGCCGCAAAAAAAAAAAAAGTAAAAGACGGCAGGGGAGTGATTACTGATGGTAATTAAGGTCAGCTGGAACCCAACTGTGCTTTTTACAATTTTTTTTGGAAGCAGACACGTTTTATATGTCACACCAAGTCGGGTCAGCACCTCACGCATAACATGGCACACCAAGTCTGGTCAGCAAACCTTCTGCTGATTATCTCAATTTTCTTGTTCCTGTCATTATTAGTAAATAAATGAAGTTTACTGATTTTTGTGTCAACATTCAAACACTAGTATTAGAAGTTCCATCATTATCTTTTTCATCTTGCATTCGCCTAGCATTTAAGTTATTTTGTTGCTGGATTGAGTGCTGGCAGCACAAGTACAACTGTTATAATTTGAGTGTGTCGAAGAGGAATGGGTTGAATACTTATTCTTAGTTATATTCTAGCAAAGTCTCTGCAAAATATGATATACTTCTTATTTCTATTTGTAAGCCAATTGTCGTAGCTTGCTTTTTGCATGCTATATCAGTGGGTGCATTTTTTGGGCTTGGTCTGGTCCGGCTCTTTCTCCATCTCCTATTTCATTATAATTTCCGTGTTCTAATAAGGCGCTAAGCAATTTGGGATAGTAATTGTGATGCCAAACTTGAAGCCGCCTATCAGAACTATTGGAAAAACAAAGAAGTATAGAGAATCTATATTAAAAGCGCTTCCTCCTCGCAACAATTTTAAATTAATGAGCATGATAAATTTTTGCATTCCATGAGATTTTCATATAAAAGAATTAATGAGCATGATAAATTAAAATAAAATTTGAAAATATTTTGATATACTCTTTGAGTTAAACTAACGGAATATCCGAGGTTAAGCTCACGATATCTCTACAGAGGAGTAAATCTCAGAGCTCAAAAAATATATCAAATGATCTCCAAATTTTAATTTTTCAATCTCATTAAATTGTTCATATTGAAATCTTGTGGGGTACAAAAATTTGGAATATTTTGAGTTTTCTAAGTCGCTCTTTTCAATTTTTAAAAATCAGCTCCAAAAATAATAATAAAATATTTAATATTTGTACATTATTTTAAAAAATTGCGAGTTAGAAAACTCGAAACATCCCAAATTTTTTACCCCATAAGATTTCAATATCAATTTAATGAGATTGAAAAATCAAAATTTGGAGATCATTTGATATATTTTTTGAGTTAAGCTCACGGCTTCCTGAGCTTAAGCTGAGATTTACTCTCTCTCTCTATATATATATATAGATAGATAGATATATATATATATAGAGAGAGAGAGAGTAATTCTACGATACGCTTAAGCTCACAAACACTCTTGGTGAGCGCAATTCACGTGACGTTCGATCATCTTTTAGAACCGTGTGAGATCTGATCGCTGATGAGCGAATAGACGGAAACAAGTCCGTTATTTCTTTTTCCCCTTCATCCCGTCATTTCATCTCTTCCATTTTATCTCCATCCTCTCGGTAAGCTCATCTCCTTCATCCCTTTATTTTCGCCTAGCCAGGTGTGCTACTCGTATTTGTCTCCTCACCTTGCCACGCTCAACTCATCACATATCCTTATCCTAAAAAAATCTTCTTCGAATTCAAACCCTAGCTGTGAAGATGTAAACACCTAACCCTCACTGATTTTGGTGGAGCTTCATCCAAGGCTTTGGAAGCATAACGCAAAAAAGATTCCATCTCATCACCTTTGTCCTAAATCAAAGAGCCCTCTCCATTCATGTGTGTTGTGCGAGAGAGAGGACCCTCTGCGCTGCCGCCTACCACGTTCCGTGTCGCGTCGATAATTCATTTCGCCTTGCTCTCATATGAGCCCTCTCCCTTGTGTGCTGCCGCATGTCGGGTTTCAGGTCGCGTGGACAATCCACTCAGCCTTGCTCTCTTGCCCAATCTGTAATATATTTTTTTAAGAAAAACTGGACAGAAGAAAGAGTCTTATTTTAATTTAACAATCCTAATTAGATAATCACTAATAATTATTCTGTGATTATTTTCAGGTCACTATGATTATTCGAATTAAAGTAACAAACCTTAATTATGTTAGGATATATCTACATAAATAAAAAAAAATGCAAGCATAACATGGCATCAAAATTAAGCATGCTAACAAACTTAAATTTGGATTTAATGTGCATTCAACTTTTGTCCTCTTTTTTTCTAATGTGAGTATCATTACATTATTGATAAAATTATTATAGAAATCACAAAAATGAAAAGAAAAAAAATCATGAATCACACCTCACCCTCAAACCCAACAAACTACAAAAAGTTCCCTATAATTTTTAAGTTGAAAACAAAGAAAAGAATAAGAATCAAACTAGTGAACCATTATAAAATAACACATAAACCAAGCACTACTATGCATGCATTCAGGGGATTTGTCCTGATTTTATTGGATAATCTTAATATTATTTAGTTATGTACATTGTTTAAGAAATTATGTGAAATGGAAAGAAGTCGTGGTTACTGTTTGAAGGTAGCTTTTGTGTATGTGCTGTGATATTTGAACCCTGATTACAATGAATGCACTGACAAGCTCTTTGTTTGCAATCAAATCTCATATTAACAGTTTTAGATTACTGTATTATAATTTGTGTGAAAAAATTATCTTGAGGGAACAGTGGGGTTGTTTTTGCAGTCAAATTGTACCCAGCTGGTGCAACTGAGGATTCTCAGGATGATGTGACTGATATATTTGGGTAATGCTTGCCGGTTCCAGAAGAGATGGTGAAACAGGAAATGCCAGTGCTTCTAATTTATTGTTATATTGTTAACTTCTCTTAGTTGATGGATTAAAACTTGACTGTCTTCCATGTGAAATTATGTTTGGGTGTACTGTGAGGTAACTGATTCAGAAGGGTAATTCAGGGATTTTTGCAAAACTGTGTGAATGATATACAAATGCTAAGTCATGTAGATATGAGTTTAAGGAACAACTTTCACATAGGACATATTTTCATTTGAAGTTATTTTCACATTGTTTTTTTTTAATTTGTTCCAGGGTTAGGGAATGAAAAAGAAAATTGAAAAATTTGTAAGTTCTCCAGAACCGAACTTCAAAAATTCATGTAAAATTGTGGAAAAACTCAGAAAAGCCCAAATTTGGTTTGCAAATAGGTTTTGGCTTTCTTCAGGTATTGCTGAAGTTTGAAACAATTTGGATGAGTAATACACTGTTCTATTTTCTGGTATAATAAGAGTTAAAATGGGCCAGTTCAAATTTCTTTAGGATTTTTGCATATTGTTCCCTGATACAAAGCTGCAGCAAAGGTGTTGACATGTGTTGTGAGGTGTTTATTCAAGGAAATTACATCTTCACATCTAGAAAATCAGTATTAGATAATAATATAGATAAGAAAATTTTGTGATAGTTTAGAAAATTATGCTAATAGAGGGTCCCATGGTTTGCCCATTTTATTGGTAATCATGGTTTGCAATAGTTAACTATGCAAACTGTTGAAGACATCATTCAGGATTATGGGAGATCAACTGGTTGTTCCTAGTGTTTGCTTACCTGATTGGTTCATGTAAGTCTTGTATGTTAAATCAGTTATATGATACTTTTTGCACCTGCATGGTATTGGTTTTAGGAATGGACTATATTGCAGTGCGACTATGATCATTTTTTTACCTTCTTCATTTATTATCTTTTTGTTTCTACATTGTGTGCCTGCGTGGATCTGATGGGGTGGATGTTTTTATTCTTTTTTCTTCTTGGGAGGTTTAGGGGGTAGGGGAGGTGAGATATTGGTTCTCACACAGGACCTGAAGGACTGCTGCTTGTAAACATCACCATTTCTTTGTTAATGGTGTTTTTTATATTTTCTCTATTTGAGCAAGCGGTAGTAAATTGGAACCTTTTGTGGTTAATATGAAACCTAAACCTGATTTTGTTAACTTGTATTAATTTTATTCTTAGCAGATTTTCAACATGCTTGAACAATCATACCTAAACTGTTTTCAAGCTGTTGGATTTCAAATTTGGAATATTCAGCTGGATAAGTACAGGTCTGTTTTCATTTTCTGTAATATCTAGCAGCATGCCTCATTGGACTGGACTTAGCTGATATCTGACTTGGTCAAAATAGAGACAATACTCTCCAACAAATGGTGAACTTTGTCAGAGGGGGCTAATCAGCTTTAGAGAAAGGTAATTTTGATTCTTGACTTCTGCAATGTGTAGAATTACCATATGTTAACATGTTAGGATTATAGTTTATTTTATCTGTATTGGATGGTAGATGACATTGTA
This sequence comes from Schoenoplectus tabernaemontani, assembly GCA_037127355.1. NCBI lineage: Eukaryota > Viridiplantae > Streptophyta > Magnoliopsida > Poales > Cyperaceae > Schoenoplectus > Schoenoplectus tabernaemontani. The sequence continues at coordinate 3,895,703 of CM073738.1, forward strand.
ATTCTTTTGAAAATATAATGAAATTTATGTACATAGTAAAATAAAAGGCTCCTGCACAACGGGTGGGTTCCCTTCTGATAGTACTCAAGTATTTGATCATGGGCACTACAATTATGTAATAGTTGATCTTATTTTCCTTACTACCTTTCCATGGGACCTGCTGCCTTTTGATTTGAACTTTATTATAGGGGACAGTGTTGGTTAATTTAAAATTATTTGGCGAAAAATTTAATTTGTAATCTAGCTCTTAAACTGGAAAGGATAAACACACCAGTCTTTTGAGTAATTTTTTTTATTCATCTACTAAGTAAAATGAGGTTTTAAGCCATCAACCAACTCTGCCATACTATTACCGGGGAAAGAAACACAGGTTTTATCCGTCTAATTTTCACTTTTTGTTATACCCAGTAAAACTTTTTTTGTTTAGTTTATGTATTTCTTATTTCGGAGGAAATATACTTTAGCTTATTTGTAAATAATTTTATTTTTGCTTGGTGTTGTTTTACTTAGGCTTATTCAGACTCTAGGCTGCTTAAAAGAGAGTTGGTCTAAATTTTTTTTATTTGAGGCTGTGTGGGCTAATGTGTAGTTGCTGATTCTTTACTTTCCTTTCTGAGCAGCCTTTGCCTAAACCCAATACCCAGCCTGACTGGTGTTGTACGAAAAATGCCTTGTTGGTACTGACATTTTCACACATTTTGTTTTTGTTGGTTGTCTGAAAAATGCCTTGTTGAGATGATTGCATCTGAGGGATGGATAAATGTAAATTCTGAGTAATATTTGTGCAGGCGGACGTGGGGGCAAGAAATCTAATGGTCCTACGTTCAAATGCTGTAAAATGAAAATTATCGGTACCACTTCCCTGTGTCATGTAGCGCCAGAAATAAACATTATTAAAAAAAAAATTTCCAGTGCCATTATTAAAATAAGTTCCCAATGAATTGGCGCATCAAGATTCAAAAGAAGTATGATTTAGTGGCGTTTGTAAACAAAAAGTTTCCAGAGTTTTCAAGATTCATGAGTGCTGATTAGATTATTTTCGAGGATCTAAAGACGTGGAAATTAATCGCATTATCTTTTATTCATTTTGGTAACCTTATGAAATTCTCTAGTAAATGATGCGAAACGTGTGAAAAGTTGTCAAAAAAATTACGAAGCAACAAAACGGTCTGCCAGTAAGTGACGCCAAAGGTGAACTTGCACAGAAAGCGACGCTAAAGGTGAACTTCCACAGAAAGCGACGCCAAAGGTGAACTTACAAGGAAGTGACGCCCAGATAAATTTCCTCAAGAAGTGTCGCCGAAGGTGAACTTAGAAGAAGTTGCGAAGCTCAAGTAGGTGACGTAATTCCTAAATTTTTCTCAGGAAGCGACGCGAAAGGTGAGATTCTTAGGAATCGACGCCAAATGAGGATTTTCTCAGAAGTGACGCCAAAGATGAACTTCACAGGAAGCGACGCCAAAGGATAATTTCCTTAGGAAGTGACGCCAAAGGTGATCTTCACAGGAAGGAAAGCCAAAGTGAACTTCAGAGGACGCGACGCTAAAGTTGAACTTCCACAGGAAGCGACGCCAAAGGTGAAATTCATGATACTTGTTCGTTCCTCAAATGAGTAAGCTGCTTATAACATAAAAAATAAAAAAGTATAATTTATAGGAGAAACGATAGACATATCAAACTAGAAAAAGTGGCTTAAAATCCCAATATGTCCCGTACTGTCCCAAAGATAAAAAACTATAAGGCAGAACAAACCTTCAAATTGCACGTTCGGTGAAAAAAAAATCTTGGTCAACAACAGAATTTGAGAAAGCAATAAATGGTATTGCTGATTACAAATGCAACCTAAAAGAACAACACTTAGGAAGTTTCTGACAGTCCCTGCATGCAAACTATCAAGTTGCGGGTGGCTATGCAGAGAAATATACTCAGCCATATAACCTAATATGGAGCTAAGCACTCAAGAGAACTGACGAAAGGAGAAAATTTGTGCTTTATGCAATTGCTGACGCTACATTCTTAAAGACGGATAATCAACTTTTCATACTTTACCCTCCAGAAAACCGACAGTAGTATGCAATGCAATTTAAAGACTACAACTAATAGTGAAGTGATGTACGTACTTTGATCAAACAGCCCTAAAACATAGTAAAAAGAGCCAGTCAGGTACAAGAGCAGAAAGTAAACAAATTGACCGGTGCAGCCGGCAGATGGACATTGAAGTTCTGGCAAGATTATATACATATAGCATAACGCATAAGGAATGTACCATCCTGACAGGAAAAGAAAAAAGAAAACCATGAGAGAGAATTTGAAACGAGCGGTTTCTGTCTGGAAAAATGTTATGGGAAAAAACATCAACACTTCTTTGCTGCCTCTTAAAAAGGAAACAGCTGTTGATCGATCAAATCAAATGGCAATTGCCAAAACAAAATCAAACACCTGGTTGTATGAACCTCCCAAACACACTCAAGCCTTGAGATCTTTGGTTTGTTACAAGTTAAATCTCTTTTTCTTAGCTCAGCTAATCCTGAGATGAATCCAAATTAAAAAAAAATACTAATTTAGAAGTAATATGAGAAAAAACCTTGCACATTTCACATTCTGTAAGTAATAATATTCATAATTTTCTTCAAATCACTTGAAATGCAAAATTATTAATATAGAATAATCGGGATAAGCTAAGCACGTATCTCTAAAGTTTCACCACAATGGTTGTCATTTCCATTTTCAATTTTCACAGTTCTATCAGTTAACCAAATATATGTATAGGTATAAGGAATTTGGATATCTCACAGAGAAAAGAGCACCCTTGAATGCAAAAAGAAGAGGTTACAACTCAGAAATCCCTGCTTCATTCTTCTATCATCTGACTCGTCTGGACTGCTATAGCAATAAGGAAGAGAAAGTGAAAACAAAAATATAAGAACAAAACAAATAACAGCCTGGAAAAACTTTTTTTAATGCCTAATTCTAACTTTATAATTACAAGAAAAAAATGTTTTTGTTGTTGTTGCCATGTTCTATACAGGTTCTAGAAAAAATCATCTTAAGTAGCCCTAAATTAAATTTTCTAGGCATCATAAAAAGCCAAGTTCACAGTATTGTACATGATATGGCAAAATGACACAGCAAAACAACAGATGGAGCATGCCTTAAAGCAACATGTTCATCGATATAAGAATTATATATATGGGAGCTTGAAAGCTCAAGTCAGGTAAGGGCGGTAGCCTATCATGCATTATCCTAAGATAAATATTCCATTCAGTGCCCAGGAATAAATGAAGCTTTTATTATCTTTGGCTGCCTCGATAACATATAACACCAAAAAGAATCAAAATCAATAAATGTTACACACTTGAATCTGTCCTAATGCCCTGGAAGATATCATTATAAAAAGTAAAAAAAAACATCCATGAGTTATCTTGTTCAGGCAAGTATAAGGATGCACAATACATGTTGGCATGAATTTATTTTCCAATTTCTTATGCATAAAACAGGTTCAAGCTTTGAATCATCTCCTTCAAATAATCACATAAATACATTTCCTATAATACCTTCATCTTTTTCATGGTGCTTGCTCCATGTGGCTACCTAGAATATATTTCAAAAACTAAACTGTAGAGCAACTAAAGCATTTCCTAGGTCAGGAATTGTAGAGAAAAGATGCAGAGTAGGTTTTAAGAAAGAAAACACCTAACAACTGAAATGAATCTTATCACAAAGCCAAGTGGCGATTGTATAGAGATTGTATACCTAGCCCTCCAAGATCCAAATTATGATATATAAGCTTGGGTTTTTGCATGGTACATAATGAAATTCAGAAGTTTTAGAGAACATTCCGAAGCATGACCAAAAATATGATGCAAAGGAGCTTAAAAATGTAATCAAAGAAACTATACATCATTTGACCTATTGGATGCGCCTTAAAGACACCAATTTGGATTCAACACGCAGCAAAGCTTTAGCCTCTGCAAGATGCAAGGGTTTGACCATATTAGACAGTGGATGCATTTAACCCAAACAAACTATATTCGTAAGCTAAGACTACCAGTATGAAGACACAATAATAGGTTTTTGATAATATGAGAAAGTTAGAAACAAATCAACAGTTAGGATCCAGTAAGAATGGATTGAATTTGAAAATTAGAAAATTACCAGGAAAACTCAGCAAAAGCTGCAAATTGCTGTCGATAATCACCAAAAGCATCTCCAATAATGCAAAACTGAAAAAATAGAGGTGGAGACTTCTAGCGATATTGTTTGGGTGGAACTAGAGATTGGTGATGGAGAGGATAGATGGATCAGACGGAGAATCTGAGTCAGAATCAGTTAGCAGAGAGGTTGCTTGGCAGAGGACAACAAAAGTGCAACGGAGCGATGGGCACCAAGGTTCAGTCACTACTAACCTCCTGAAAAGTTTAAACTCTTGTCCATTACCAAAGATCTAAAGTAAATTAAAAAAATTTCTTATTTTGCCACAAAGTACCTTGATTTAACAAATTATGTTTTATGATAGTGGCAGAAAATAGTAAGGATCGTGGTGGTAACTTTCTTGACAAAGACTAGCATAAATTCTGAACATTCGTTTCTTTATGTTTAAGGGGGAAGAAAGAAACCACAACACAAACAGGAAGTTTGCTGGGAGTTATCAAGATAAGAGGAAATTTATGGAAGTTACAAGCTAAAAACAGGAGGAAACTAAATGCTAATTTATGCAAAAATCCTGAATGAAATTGAACTGAACAAGGGAATATTTCAGGAGTCATTTTATTATTGTTAAAATGTGGAATAAGTTGTGAGTTCCCTGTTTTGAAGGAAATGACAAAAACAATATACCTTTGATACAAGAAGCCCACTTGAAAAATGTAAGAATTGGCTGATTTCTCTCTTTGAACTTCCTCATACTCCTTAAATAAGATGCGAGACCTCAGATCTACGCAATTGTATGGCATCATCTTGTATGCACCTCTCGACTTGTTCATGTTCTGCTGCTCTGCCACATCAGTGCTTGGTGTCTCACTGTAATGATTCACTTGGAATCAATTACAGTTTTGTAAGCTAGAATTGCAAGAACAAGAAGAAATAAAGAGTAATTTTGGATAAATTATGTTTATTGCATTGAATAACATCAAATACAGGAAAAGGGATAAGTGTTTTAGAGAATAGTTCTTCAGATTGTTCAACGACTCCAAATGTGGGCACACACTGCCTATTTAAACAAAAACAAGAATTAACTACAGTAATTAAATGGGAAAGGATAACTTCTAGCATCTTCTCTCTTCCGACCAGCTAGCACAGCTCTAACAACTTCTGATCGGTCTCCATGATCTTCTGTGGCAGAATTGGCTATCCATACTAATCTGGTCCGCCAGCTAATCTCTGAGAAACTTAGCCACACTTTGCGTTTACTTCCATTGGGTCATCCCCTTTTTACTATATTAACAAAGCCCATTAAACTCTTTTCAACTGATTCACCTTGTTTGAATTATCTTCCAGCACTAACAACACCTCTTCTAATTTCACTACCGATCATCACTAATAACTCTGACGATGCTTGCACCTGATTAACTTTCGGGTCATGACACTCACCTTTGCCACAACAGCAATCTGTGCACATTAGCATAATCGTACTATTCTTCTCCTTCTTCTTCTTCGAAACATTTCCAAGTTTTGAGGGAGATGCGGCTGTTGAAAGAGTGAGAGAAATCCAGTGAATCACTGTTGTTTAGGTTCATTCTTTTTTCTTGATCGAATCACTTTCCCTCATTTGTATCGTCCAGCCCTCTTCACGAACTGGAAGAGAATTTGGTGCAAAGGGATATTTAGAAAATTGAATAAACACTAGTTATTTGCCAAGAAGTCGGTGGTTTTTTTGAATGAAATAAACTCGGTACCTTTTCACATTATCTCCAGATAAGGAGTGCCTGCAGATGCCAGTAAAGTGGTAGTGATGTTAAACCGTCCACAACCCAGTGGTAGTGATGTTAGGTTTACAGAGTTGATCATGCACCATTGAGCCATCAGCATAAACCAGGCATGCAGCGCTGTTAAAAATGTCAGTGCCCTGCAGCCTCAATGAACTCTATTCTACCCTCTTCATGTTTAGCTGCATCCTTATGCTGATTAAGTTCGTGAACAAGGGCTAAAACACAGCAACTACTGCTTCTGTCTGTCAGGAATATTTTATTCGCACTTTCACACATGACTTGTCTCAATATCACCCGAAAAGAAATTCACCAAATAAGGGCGCCAGCACGAGGCCGCCAGGCTGATGCCTTTAATGACTTCTCGTTTGCTTGTTGGAGTGGGAGGGGTTAAATCGATGCCAGTAAATACCAGTTGATGATGGATGACCGAAACGAGCGTGCCAAAGATTGGGCGCAGAAGGCGCGGAGCGAGAAAGATATTCCTACCAGCAGGGTAGGTCTAGGCCTTTCGACCACGAAGACATGGCGATAGAACAGTGAAATGGCGAGTAGATACGAATTACGAAGGAAGGAGAGGCGCTGCGCCGAAATGATGGGAGTTTAGTGTGGATATCGATCGGGGTAGGAAACCCTAGAAGAAGAAGAAGAAGAGGAGGAGAGGAAAAATGTGGCGGCTGGGGGTTCAATCATTCAAGGGAGGGGTGTAGGGTGTAGCGGCTGCCGGGTTTTGACAGAGTTTCATACGAGCTGGGCCTGGAAATGTTGCGAAGGCCCCAAACTAACATATCAACATTTTGTGGGCCTCTATTATATGATGACCAAGAGATTCTAGTAAACTCTATTGGAAAGAAACGAGGCCCATGACTCTGACGAGTTAACAGGCTGTTTCTTTCCCTTTCAGCCTGACGAGTCAAAAAACTCCTACCAGTCTACCACGCCACCTCTGCTTTCTACTCATTTCACCTTGCTGAGTGGTGAGCAGCGGCAATGAGGGAAAAGGGAAATCATCTCCGCCTTTCTTTCAATTTTTCACCTGGCACAAATTAGTCTTTGAATTTTTAAATTCAAACAAGTATAACTCGAATTTATACAACTTGTAAGGGTTACCTCAAATAGTTAATTTACTCTCTAATATTCCATTTTAAAATATGAAAAGATTAGAATATCCCGGTAACTATATGGTATAATATTTGAAGTATATATGTTTGGTGAACTTTTAATTTACAAATTTTCGATAACTATATAGAAAATATAAACACTTTGTTAGATGTTTACTTTACTTAATTATGTTGCTATTTTATTTCTCATTTAATTTTACGTCTTATTATTATCTTATTCACAATGTTACACCATTCGTATATAAGAGTATTTTGATCATTTCTCACTTCAAAATTGAATTTGATTTTATTAAGTGTTTGTCCAAATTGAAAATTCCTTTCAGGACCAAGTTGTCATACATGAAAAGTTGAAGGCATTTGTCCAGAGGGAAATACATGATAACGTTATCACAATTCAACAAAGACATTCTTAGTGAACGCTGATCCCAAATGCCTTCAGCGTAGTGAATTCTGTGTACTTGAGAAAGGTGCTATTTGCTTTCCTCAGCGAGCATCACATCTGCTCCCTATATCATCCTCTTCAAATAGACAAATACACCCGGCTAAAGCTTATTCAAACCCAGCCGGGACTCCGGCAATGTTGTTCATTCCATCTTTTTCACGTGTGGACGAGCACAGGAGTTGTGCTATGGATCGTATTTTCATTCTCAGGTCACTTGTTGATCCACCAAATTCATTCCCAAATATCAAAATATATCTACCACACTAGAATAAAGCACAATTTTCTGACTTCACTGCAATCTTTTTTCTGGTTATCCGGTGTGCCCGAAACAAGAAAATCTTCCAAACAAACACTTCATTGTGAGGCCAGTTAAAAATAGACGTGCAGTGGAACCGCAATTTTGTATTTTTTACAGCTGTAAAAGTGACTTAACAACCTGTTCCTCCCAACATTAATCATAAAGCGATAATTGTTAGATATTTATATGGATTGACAATCCAATTGTCTGTCATAGACAGGCCAGAAGGCAATTGGGGAATAAACCAACTAAGACTGAATCGGATCCAAAATGGTCATCAACTGCTCAAATCTGCAAATAGCGACTTCAAGTCCAATTGATTACCAATTATAGACTTGGAAGAGCAGAGCCGAACTGAGGAACTATATCTGGAATACAGTCTCACTAGGTACAACCAATTACATGGATGCATTTTTGCATTTCTTCAAAATACCATGCAACTAATTTCTGTGTCAGTTGCCAGATATATGAGGCGCATCTAGACACACTTGTCTGAGGACCTCTATAATTTGGCACCCAGCAAAACCTCAGACCTCTATAATTTAGAACAGTCATTGATCACTTATAAGAGATCGGACCATTGAGCCAACCAATAGCACCTTCTTTAAAGTTGAAAATTTGAAATCATTTGGAAACTAGATTGCATCCATGTCATTCATGAAAAACTATTATACTACAGCTGAACCTGAACTGTAAGATCAATCGTGATGCAGATGGAGCGGTCCAAAATATTTAGCTGATGTGGCCTCTGCCACTCTTCTCAACACCTAAAAGCAAAATCGTACAGCTCATATAAGAGAACAACATTTTCATGGGCACAGCAAGGTGCAAAAGCCTTACTTCCAAGCTCCTCAAAGAGCACAAGTCGAGAAACACATTGTTCTCTAGCCCAGTACATTTACATCAGCGCCACCAAATTCTTTAAAGTTGAAGAAATCAAAAGGAAAGATCGTAATAAAAGAAAATTCTAAAAAGGTCGTAGCCAATGACAACAAAGCCCCATTTATCTCACCAAGAATCAAATAAAATATATAGGTCTTTCCGAAAATACTTGAAAAGGGACAGTACTGAAAACCTTCAGTCAACCAAGAAAACACAAACATAAACTATTAAGCAAAAAATTACTCTTGAGCAACCCGTCTCAAATCCTACGATAGGGCAATATAACTCTGCAAGTAAGGCTAACAAATGTAAAAGAAGAACAAGTAATATGTAATGATGTAGACTTCGAAATAACTAACTTCAATCAAGCTGCACCTTGTCCAACTCAGTAATCATCTCCTCAAACTGCAACATTCCAATAATAATAAAATAGTCGATGTGTTGTTCCAGAAACGACAGAACAAAATATTATGCAATGATCAACAACATTTACCTTCAAAATCTGGCGCAAGAAATAATCACCAAACCGCTTTGTTGGCTTAGCCTCCACAACATGTACAATATCCTACAGACAGTAGGAGTTTGTCAAAATCAATCTTTTTCATAGTAAATTTAACAAATATGTTTTAAACTAGCATTTAACAATTACATCACTGATGTAGAAATCAATGTCAGCATTGGATACAATCTTCCCATCATTATCGGTCGAATGCATCTTGTGCTTGTATGTCATCAAAATTGTCCTGTCAGAAGTCAAGTAAATTTTATAAAATATAAATTTTATATGGTCCACAAAAAAAGATAAAACAAAACATCACCCATACCCCTAGAAGCGTGGAAAATATAAAATATCAAACTCCTACTTCTAGGGGTTCATTTGGCACTTCATGGAATAGCAAAAAGTAGGTAGGAATAGCATTGCTATTCTGATGAATTAATTTGCCAAATGAATTTTAAACTAAGTAGAAGAGTGGGGAAGAGTACTAATCCGGTATACCAAGCTATAGGTAGTATACCGGATTAGCTCTCGTCGGAATAGCGATTATTGTTTGATTATGTTGTATTATATTATGATTATGATTATGATTTATCATTATTATATTATTATTATGATTATTATTTATTATTATTATTATATTATATTATTATTATATTATATTATCATAGAAGTTAGTATCTTACTATTCGATACGATTCACACAATTGAAGATACGAATCGTTACTTTGTATCGGTGGAGAAAAGAATCGGAAGAATCGTTGCCGAATCGTTTCCGTATCGCAAGATACAATATTTTTATGATACATCATTTTTTATGAGTCGTGAACGACCTGGTACGATGGAATCAACCAGAAATTGGTTCGACCTTGAGACGTGAACTCGTGATGTGGCTTTGAGTCTTCGACCTTGAGTCGCGAACTCGCAATTGATTTTTATCAAACACTGTGAAGTCATAATGTGAAATCGGGATTTGTAAATATCAAAGGTTCAAGGGAGGAGGCGATATGACTTGTAGGGACCACTGTCAGAAGCTCACATTGTAATAAAAGATATCTGTTTTTTTGAGGAGTTGGGCTTGGGCCGTGCACTTATAAATATTTCACCCTTATTTAATTTTTTTGGCTATTTTTTTCTTTTCAATTTTAGGTTAAGTTACATTTAAATTTCAATGAATTATTTTATATTTTTTATTTATTTTTTGTACTTTTATTATATTATTAATTATTATTTAACTTTTATTTTTAAATACAAAATAAGTGACAATATAAAACTAAATAATTTTCTAATATACTAAATAAAAGATTATTATATTGAATTTATATGCATCATATAAGTTTTCCTTTCTATAATCTTATTTCATTTCTTAAATATATATTGAATTTATATACGATTGATTGAAAAAAAAAGTAATTTTCTCATTATTTTAAGTTATTGACTAATAATTTGTGCTATTTCAATTATTGTATGTCTATAATAGGAGTTATGCTCATATGCTTAGCTCATATAGTGCATATAGTGCTATTATAATGCATAAATGTAATAAAATGTTATAATTATAATGATGTTCAAATAAAAAAATTTCACCACATGTTCTATTTAATTGTTTTAACTCATATTATGACAAATTTAATGTATCTTAACGATACGATACGATACGCGATATGATACAAAATACAACGATTCACGATACAAATTACGATTCAACTTCTATGATTATTATGATTATTATTATTATTATTATTATTATTATTATTTATAATTATTATATTATATGTGGATATGCATGAACAATACAAACCTCAACATGGCCTCATCAACCTCCATAAATTGAGCAAGCTTAGCAACCGTGATGGTTGAATATATTTTTAAGAAGCTCCTTATGCCAGCAAGTAACTGTTGTTGCTTCACTTCAAAGAGAAACATCTTCAACTGTAGTCTATATGCCTCCTACAACACACAGAGAGCCAAAAGTTGGTCTTTCTAAAACCAAAGTCTGGAAGAAGTGCCACTAGAACTTGTTTTATGTGCATGGTATGGAAATAATTTAAATAGGCACAAGTGAAATGTTGCCAGAAAAGACTGAGGACTGATGAGCTGAAAGGAGTTCCTTATAAAATTGTACTGGTCAAAAGAGGTAAATTACATAAAAGAAGGAACATTGATCAGTGAAGGCATTGAAAGCATAAGAAACTTGGAGAAAGAATTTACTACAATAAACATGTATCTGTTATTGCAAAGTGAACACTTTTTTTTCATTTATTTGACTTTTCAAATATGAAAGAGTTGTGGCTGTGCAAAAGGTATTCAGGTCCTATACGTATGCTTACCTGGTTATAGTTTGTCAAAGGCTCATCCAAGACAGGAGCTGATGGGGTAATGAATTTGGGGCAACCGTATGAAAAAAGCTCATCATAAACTGTGGAAGCTTCGTCATCGTACCGTTGCATCTTGGTCATCTTATCATTGTACTTCTCCTTGAGCTGCGTACTTACATTTTCATCAACCAGCTTTGTCTGGGGACAGAGTGAGAGGCAAACAGCCAGCAGAGCATACATCTGCTCGTTCTTTTTCAATATCTGATCATATTGTGGCGACTTCTGATAATATTGTTTACATTTTAAAATGTAGAGGAGTATCTTGTTGAACTCTCGTATTCCATCCACATATCTTTTCAAATAACAATTATAAAAAGTATCAGAATTTGCCAGAAAAAAAAGAACTATTATATAACCCCATATTTTCTGGAAATAACATGTTCTGAACTCCTAATTCTTTTGAATGTAACATCCATAGTAAATAGTCTGTCATTGTACATATTTAGACCTTTGATTACAACCCATTTACAACATTTGCTTTGATTTTCAATACCATACACAATGCATAAGGAACACTTCTAACATGCATCTTTCAACATCAAAACAGAAGTACACAACCTTTACAGAATTATGGTCATTTTTAAAATAAAAAAGGTCTCACTGTAGTACATGTACCAACCATGGCCGGATACCTATTGTATAACGTAAGGAAATCCCTAAAATAAAAAAATAGTAACAAAATAATAATAACAATTTTTTTGACACCATAAGAAAATAATATTACCTCCTTAGCATCAAATTTGCAAAACCATAATGGTAAATGGTTGAAATATGGCTTCCAATAACAATTGTATATACACCTTGCTGGCTTAAATCTATTGGTGCCATGCACTTGAGACCGGTGCGGTAATCCCCCAGGAGACAATGCACACGAAGAAGACCGATCATGCTGTAGTAACCTAGCATTTTCAGAACATTACTCCCACCATGGTAGTCATACCCGTCATTGGCTGTAAATTGCTCAAGGCCTTCTTTCTCTCTCTCGAGGATTTGAATTATGTTTGACTTCTCAACTAAAGCTTGGAGATAGTTCAGCACACCATAGACATTCCAGGCCTGCAAATAAAATATAAGAAAAATTAACAAATTTCAGGGCATCTGTCAAAGGGTAAACTAAGAAATAACTTGGTTGGAATTGGGTGAAACTTTCCTAGAATCTGCACACTTTCAGGTTCCTTTGACAATTACTGCTTAAAATCTAAAACAATACCAATCATTTAGCAATGAATATAACCTCCAAACACCGAAGCTCAGATTTGTACAATGAAATTGGGAAAAAAATCACCATTTTCCCTACCTGATCATAATGCCTCAGCAATTGCAACTCCTCCTCAGTCTTGTTCTTCAGCTTAGCTCTGTACTGACAGTAGCTCTGAAACTGGTACACAAACTCATCCACCATATCCCAGAGCCACTGATTAGGCAATTGCATGTTAACCACCCCATGCAACACCACCCCGAAAAGGCTACAGTAATTATCCCAAGACTCGACCCTCTGTTTCGGCGTAGGCGTCATCCTGGCATACACGTGGCGAAACCACATCTCACGGTACAGCAAGCAAAACACGTGGTCCCCATCGACATACGGCGCCACCGCCTCGGCTGTCGGCCATGGCGACTCACGAAACATACGATCAGTGAGGCGATTGAAGCTCCCCTCGTACATCTGATGTATCTCGTACACATTCTGCTCGCGTATGTGGCGGTAGAGGTGCACCACGAAGGTCTTGACGGAGTCAGGAACGAAGTTCGGGTCGTACGCGAGGTCGCCGCCTCCGGCCGAGTCGGCATCGTAGGCCGCCATTAGAGAGAGATTGTGATAGTGTTTAGGGTTTTAGTGGGGAGTGTGAGATCTAGGGTTCGACGAATAGAAAGAGGTGGAGAAAGAGCTGAATGCTGATGTGAGGCAGCGATTGCAGCAAAATAACTTTTGGAATTTTTTCATGTATGACCTTGAAAAAAAAGATATTGTGAGACACAACGTAGAAACAAGTCTTTGTTATGTTTGTAAATCATTGGACAGTGTCAGTGGCCAATACACGTTGCACATTTCAATTTGCCAAAGTGAAAACCACTTGCCAATATATTGGCCAAGAGAAGAGAAGTACCAAACCTAGCCACAGCCTTGCCATTACTCACCGTAGAACCTTTTTAGTTTTGCTTATTTGCCATGCTGAGTTGAACTGAGAATAACCTTTTTGACATACTGACTGCTAGGTTTTAGAAGAGTTACATGGAAGTTTGAGATTGTAAATATGTGACAGTCAAACTCTTTATTTTTTGGCCTTTGTACATAATTTTCCTACAAATGAGAGAGACTGTACAATGATACAAAAAAGAAAAAAAAAAAGAGAGAGAGAGACTGTACATTGAACTGGTACATAATTGCATATGACAAATATGTACCGCTTCACCTATTCAATGCCAGCTTATACCAAGTTTGAAAAAAAAATTATTGATCAGCTAAATACAGTCTCAAAGACTATAATTTTATAAGCTTCCGAAAAGCAGGGCAGTTGATATGATATTCTTTTGTTTTTTTTTGAAACTCTACTGACACTGCCATACAAGGCAATTTACAATATTATATTTATATGTTTAATCTTTAATTTTTTGTAATTTCAAAAATATAATTTAGCAAGGAGAACCAGTGTATTTGGTTTTGTATTCTTTTTCCGATAACTTTACTGGTAGACCAACCATTCATACTAGAGTGGGATCCATTGACAATGGGTTGTTTTGACGACCTTAACAATGAATCTCTAAATAAATATAAAAAAAATAAAAATAAAAAAAAAAAGTTTATAGATGTATTCTTCTACAATTTATGATCATTCAAATTTCATACAATTTCATTATCGTTTGATAGTCCATCAAAGACCGTTAAATTGAAACCGTTATAAATTATATGAAAATTTATGTTGTGAAACGACACACTCGGCACTGTTAAAAGTAACTAAATGAAGAAAAATTATTTGTCATTCTAAAGCCTTCATGTACCCTCTCATATCCCCTTCTAATTATAGAAACATGACTGTTAAAATCTTTATTTTTCAAAACTAAACACTTCTCTAAGTCTTTTCATAAACGTGAATGGAACCCAGAAACTCCTCTCTACCTTCCAATAGTGCTACCACTGCACTTAACGTCCTTTATGATAATTACGACTTTTCCTTTTATATATTCGGTTATGGAATCACATCAAATAAATAATACTAACGCAGGAGTAACTTGTCGAATAGTTGAAACAAGAAAAATTTACACTCTTCATTCAAACATTCTAACGACCATTTCAAATTTTTATTATTTTTATATAATATTTTAATATTATATATAATTAATAGTATACTACATAACCACACACATGTATTCTATATTTTTAAATTTTACTACACCCGTATCCTATATTTTTTAAATTTTATTGTATCACCACACCCACGTCGTATCGGAACAATATACCCATACAACATATATGACAAATAATCATACTTATCTTTCCTAATTCATATAAATGTAACCTTTAAATTTGCAATCAACGTTTAGACGCCCATCATGGATTTCTCTCCAATTGAGCATATGGCCAGACGAATAGTATGATCAACAGAGATTTCTTTCAATGTACTTCCCCAACAAAGCAAAGCAATTTACGGGGGCAGTGTATGCACTTGCCTTTTGGGAACAGTGAGCTTCTTAGCGCTTGCCGATAATATCTAATATTTGTTTCTGCAATGATAAAAATATTCCTAGAGCTTGCTCATCAACAGATCGGATAATATATGGTTTCTGTACCTAACAAAATAATAAACAGAAGAATGAGGAATTTAACAAACCAACTACCCCAGGAAACAGAAGGAAAGTGAGTATTACTGAGACAAGCAGATCTGAATATCAAAGCAAGCACGGACGAGCTCTCTTCACATAAAACCACAGCCACACATAAAAGGACGATATAATTCAACAATTCAATGAATAACAATTTTCCAGACCTGACATATAGACTTGAGCACCACCACCGTGCAAATTTATACTATGTGACTACATAACAAATCAAGGAAAGTTAAAACTCCATAAATCATACACCACAATTCTTGTTGTTCCTTTTTGTCTAGCATTCACAACCAGATGCTGATCTTTGCTGCCTTCCGCCACCAGCCACATCAATAGTATCAGGCATATAACTACATCAGCAGGATAATGAACAATAAATGATTAATATATATACCATATTTCCACCGTAGAATGTTTAAGATAAATTAATGATACTCACATCTCTTCTTCAGGTTCATTCTTCAAAGCATTCTTGGCTATGCATTCAAAAGCTGACTCAACATTAAAACCCTCCTTTGCTGATGTCTCAAAATAAGGGATGTTACCCTTTGATGCACACCATGCCCTAGCTTTCTTCTCTGAAACCTAAAAGTAACAAAAATATAAGAAAATACTAATAAATGAGGCAAGTTCTGTTTAACATGCCAAGAAAGGATAAAGTATCACATCACTAGCAAAACAGCCCTGTCAGTTACACTAACAGTACAACCAAGTCCCAGGACATTCATCCGTGAACAATTATGACCTTAGATTTGCCACTTTCTGGTGTTTATTATTTGCATCTGAATAAATAGCAGTTATTTGAGGCAATAAAAAATTAGTATCAGCCCAAAAAAAAAGCACACCATCTAATTTGTAATTCCTTCTGACAAACAATTTGGCAGGAATTTTAATTTGACTTAAAAAAAATTACTAGTAAAGCTCACCACACGACTGTTTCCGCTATCAACATCTGTTTTGTTACCCAAAACAACAAACGGGAAGTTCTCAGGGTCTGATGGGCTAGCCTGAAATAATACAGCAGAATTCCTAGTTATACTCTTTTTAAGAAAAAAAGAACAAAATAACATGTAAACCATCTATACTTGACTCCAGAAAATCATGTTCAATACCAGAAAATCTATAAACAAGTTCATAGAGTAAGTTACTTCCAGGTTATTAACACAATTAGCACCCAATCTGATTTATTCAATAGATCCAACACATTCTGAACATAAATTTAAAAAGTAGTACTTAAGTTTACCATTTATAAGCTAGATGAAAAATGGCATTACAGGGCTTTATTGATTTAATGTTCATTGAAGGAAAGGTTTTGTTCACTGTATGATCTTACATGTCAACTTTGTTTTCTTATTTTTAACAAAAAGTCATGCAACAGACTTGAAACCTTATGAGACCTTAAGCTGAAGTTATAAGTTGTGCACCTGGATAAGGAATTCCTCCCGCCAGTTGTTAAGGTGATCAAATGACTTCATAACATTGACGTCATAAACAAGAACACAACAGTCTGCGCCTCTATAAAAGGCCACACCAAGGCTCTGAAATCTCTCTTGTCCAGCTGTATCCCATATCTGTAAGCATTATTGGGTTCAGTGAGGAGCCGTTCATTTGGTAATCACATATATGCCTTACATTGTATGTTGCTAGTTACACCAACTGCCCGGCAATGCATATATATTTACTAGTTCAAGTTGACTAATCAGTTGGTTTCGATTATATACAACCATAACCAACAGCTATTGGTTACAAAACACAATAAAATAGCTCCATACGTTGTATTGTGCTTCAACTGTGATGCCCAGAACAATACTAAAGCATTATTCAACATTTATCAAACCAAATTAATGGAACTTCTCAAAAAACAAGTACCAAAATTAAAGAGGCTAACTGAACCAGGAAAAAAGTGAGGGCCGGGTCGAATCAAGTGGAATAACTAGGCTACTGGCTCAAACAAAATGTGTAAGTGCCAAACTGAACATAAGCACTAATTGAGGGACCAAAATCAGACTCCACTCAAATTTACACAATTTAATTACACAGATGATATGTGGCTTAGAAGATGCAAACGAACCTGCAATGTGAATAGCCTGTCATCTATCTGGACCTCCTTGGTCAAGAAATCAGCCCCAATTGTTGCTTTATACTGATTGCTGAACTTCTTGTTCACATATCTAAATCATTCAAAAAAGTATTGTTGAGATATATGCACTTTTGAAAATTGAAAATGGAACTAAGTGGAGGAAGAGATTGTGAGCTTACTGATTCATCAGAGAGGTCTTCCCAACCCTGTAATGACAATTTAAGACAGAACAAAAAGATAGAAGTTATTATGCTTCCAAAAAAAAGCGAAATTGTAAGCTGAACCTCCAACGAAGGCTACATTTGTGTACATGCCTAGGAACTTAAACAAAATTCTAAGAGCCAAACCGAAATTTTGTCTAGCTATACAATTTCCAAGGAGTCCGCTAGCTCACAGCATCAGAATTTTTGGAGTTGCCATAAAACATACTCCATATACGCAACCAAACAACAAGAAATCAGATCGAATTTGACTAACCCGCTGTCGCCAAGGATGATGACTTTAAGGAGCATACGCCTTCTCGACGCCATTTTAGTTCCGAATCCTAGATCGATTCAAATAGCACAATTTAAACCGACTGGAATTCGGTTCCAATCGAGGGTTAGAAGATCTAGGGTTTGGAGAGCGATTCCCAAATCGAGAGAACAAAAGAGGATATACGAAAGAAGTGGAAATAAATAGAAGTCGGCAGTTCTATTATTAGTTTATTTCATTTTTATTTTATAGCCTGTTCATTTGTACGGAAAAAAGAAAACTATATTCTTTGAAATTAAAAATTTGATGGAGAAGTTTAAATATTTTCTTCCGTTTATTTACACAAAAGAAAGCTATGTTACCCGATACACAAAAGAAAGCTATGATACTTGCCGAATAAGTATCGGGTATATATTGGGTACGAATAGCCATTGGGTATGATACGAGTACATATCAGGTATACCAGAGATGTATCAGATTATATTTAATTGATTTGATCGGTCGATACAGTCACCGATACGGTTGGGTGTGACAGTACGGTTAGGTGCGGTCAAACTCAAAAAATTCAGAAAATTAAGTACATTGGTGAAATTTGAACATAAAAAATGAGCTACACCCATTAATGCATTAGACCGCCACACGGTCTCTTCATTTGTGTTAGTAATTATTGACATATAGAGATATATACTAAAGATAGCGTGAGCTTAAACTCACTGACATCTTTCGTGAATTTTACTCAAAAAATATATCAAATCATCTCGAAATTTTAATTTATCATCCTCATTAAATTCTTTATATGAAAATCTCGTGGGTTGCAAAAATTTAGAGCATTTTGAGTTTTTTAAGTCACATTTTTTATATTTTTAAAATGATATTCAAGTATTTAATATATTATTATTATTTTTTTTAAAGCTGATTTTCAAAAATTAAAAATCATAACTTAAAAAACTCAAAACACTCTAAATTTTTGCATTCCATGAGATTTTCATATAAAAAAATTAATGAGCATGATAAATTAAAATAAAATTTGAAAATAATTTGATATACTCTTTGAGTTAAACTAACGGAATATCCGAGGTTAAGCTCACGATATCTCTACTATATATATATATATATAGAGAGAGAGAGAGAGAGAGAGTAAATCTACGGTGAGCTTAAGCTCACGGAAGACCTCCGTGAGCTTAGCTCAAAAAATATATCAAATGATCTCCAAATTTTAATTTTTCAATCTCATTAAATTGTTCATATTGAAATCTTATGGGGTACAAAAATTTGGAATATTTTGAGTTTTCTAAGTCGCTCTTTTCAATTTTTAAAAATCAGCTCCAAAAATAATAATAAAATATTTAATGTTTGTACATTATTTTAAAAAATTGAAAAGAACGAGTTAAAAAATTTGAAACATCCCAAATTTTTGTACCCCATAAGATTTCAATATGAACAATTTAATGAGATTGAAAAATCAAAATTTGGAGATCATTTGATATATTTTTTGAGTTAAACTCACAGAGGTCTTCCATGAGCTTAATCTCACCGTAGATTTACTCTCTCTCTATATATATATATATATAGAGAGAGAGAGAGTAATTCTACGATACGCTTAAGCTCACAAACACTCTCAGTGAGCGCAATTCACGTGACGTTCGATCGTCTTTTAGAACCGTGTGAGATCTGATCGCTGATGAGCGAATAGACGGAAACAAGTCCATTATTTCTTTTTCCCCTTCATCCCGTCATTTCATCTCTTCCATTTTATCTCCATCCTCTCGGTAAGCTCATCTCCTTCATCCCTTTATTTTTCGCCTAGCCAGGTGTGCTACTCGTATTTGTCTCCTCACCTTGCCACGCTCAACTCATCACATATCCTTATCCTCAAAAAATCTTCTTCGAATTCAAACCCTAGCTGTGAAGATGTAAACACCTAACCCTCACTGATTTTGGTGGAGCTCCATCCAAGGCTTTGGAAGCATAACGCAAAAAAGATTTCATCTCATCACCTTTGTCCTAAATCAAAGAGCCCTCTCCATTCATGTGTGTTGTGCGAGAGAGAGGACCTCTCGCGCCGCCGCCTACCACGTTCCGTGTCGCGTCGATAATTCATTTCGCCTTGCTTTCATATGAGCCCTCTCCCTTGTGTGCCGCCGCATGTCGGGTTTCGTGTCGCGTGGACAATCCACTCACCTTGCTCTCTTGCCCAATCTGTAATATATTTTTTTAAGAAAAACTGGGCAGAAGAAAGAGTCTTATTTTAATTTAACAATCCTAATTAGATAATCACTAATAATTATTCTGTGATTTTTTTCAGGTCACTATGATTATTCGAATTAAAGTAACAAACCTTAATTATGTTAGGATATATCTACATAAATAAATAAAATGCAAGCATAACATCGATGGCATCAAAATTAAGCATGCTAACAAACTTAAATTTGGATTTAATGTGCATTCAACTTTTGTCCTCTTTTTTTCTAATGTGAGTATCATTACATTATTGATAAAATTATTATAGAAATCACAAAAATGAAAAGAAAAAACATCATGAATCACACCTCACCCTCAAACCCAGCAAACTACAAAAAGTTCCCTATAATTTTTAAGTTGAAAATAAAGAAAAGAATAAGAATCAAACTAGTGAACCATTATAAAATAACACATAAACCAAGCACTACTATGCATGCATTCAGATGATACACAAGTAAAAATAGCATCCATGATTGTATTAAAGACCCCATTAGAGTATTAAAATATGAGGTGTAAATTCACAAAAGCCTCTTCGAACCAAAATATACCAAAATATACCCAATAGTTATCTATAAAAATGTGACCCTGCATCTTATCTGTACAAAAGAACTCCATACTTCTGCTTCACCAAAAGAACTAATTATCGATTCTTACTATAGTTCTTTCGAGACTCCAAGCAGCTACATCACAATTCTCACTTCATCTTTGATTCTAACGACTCTGATTCGAGTTCTTTGGAGAAGCGCTATAAAAAGAATACATTAGTGCAAATAAAAATATTTGAAACATCTTTGTCTTAAGAGTAATTGTGTATATGTAAACTGAAGAAAAGTTCACAGAAAATAAATTAAATACATATATAATCAGCAAAGATGTTTGAACCTGAAGGCATGTTCTAACATTGTGCCCCGCTTTCATGTGGCAAATTGTGCATGTTCTCATCTTTTTTTTTCAACTGGATGTTTAAATCTTTCAGGTTTCCTCTTGCCTTTACATTGTGACGGGGGTGGATCATGAAATGTCATCTTATTACTAGCTTCTCCATCTTCTATCAGAACATCATTGGTCGTGACATCAACTTTCTCAGCTGGAATATTATACTGCATATTCTTAGCAATTTCATCTATTTCATTATAGCAAGCTTCAAGCTTTCTACTTGTAATGTCGTACAATTGAGAAGGCTTCCAGAAATCATCAATAATTTTCATATCTTTCTTACGAAGACTATCAAACCTATAAGAATGAAATGATAAACATTAACCCCATTCAAAAGCTTTCCAGAACCAATCTTCTATGAATATATACCTCGACATGCTTGCATTGTAAATTTCTTTATAATAAATGATATTTATTTAGGATTAGTTTGTTGTACCTTTCCACATCAGACCATAAGGCTTCGACGGACCTCGTATCTTCACAATATCTCTTCACACCCTGATTTGCATCTTTGGTCCACCTCGACAATATATAGTGAGGATGAAGATGCATCCCAAGGTTCTACATTACTTTAAGTGAATGTGAATATAAGAGACTTTGAAATTCAAAACCTCGACAATTGCAACTTACCTCATCGTCGGCTTTATCCACTCGAACCCAATATGACCATGTTTTTGCATAAGTTGTAGGATCTTGTATCATTTTGACCTCATATATTGCATCCTTCTCTATCTCATGTGTGATGTACTTTGTACTATGCCTGAAGAGCTTCTTGAATAAGAAATATATTTTTCTAGTATACACTCGACGTGCTTCAATCTCTATTGGATCAAATGACCATAGTTGCGGTCGTTCAGTGCAAGATCTGAAATCCTCTTCATCTTCTTTAGCAAAGATGCCCTGAACCATCTTATTATATTGCATGATAAACTTATAAATCGAGGTCTGAGAATGATACTTTTGTGCTTTTCGGATACCAAATTCAGCTTTGAACCCATAAATATTGTAGAATTTGTAACTCGCATTGATACTATTAAACTCCATACCAATAAATGGTTCAAAACATTACTGCAAGGGTTCCTCTTCCTCCTCCTCGTCTTGTGCATTGTTAGGAATCTCAGGATAAGGGTCAACAAGCTGGTCCTATACAAACAGTAAATGGTACTATTAAATTAAAGAATGAGATTATTTACAATTTTAAATTTTGTACGTACATATAAAGCTTTACCTTAATTTCTATCTCTTCATCATTATCGTCAACAGGGATTGAAGAGTCCTCTAATTGAGATATCGTGACACTTGAGGACACATCAACAAATAACTCTCGTGCAACATCCATATATCTGAATCATGCAAATTTCACAATAAGATATGAAAATGTTTGTGTTTCTAATTTATGTAAAAAAAATTACAATACTGGAGCCCAATAAAATGTGAACAAAGATGAAAAAATATAAAATAACCTATAAATAATTATAAATTAATAAATTGCCAGAGCATCGCAAATCTGTTCAGATTGAATTAAAAATGAATGACTTGCATACAGTGGATTTAGCATTGTCAAAGACTGAGTTTGCATCTTTTACTACTTATATAGTCAATATGTGAATTAAAATATGAAAAAGGAACTTATAGACTTCAAATAGAATTTCGTTGTCCAACTTAGCAGTACCAAATTATTTTAATTTTTAATTAAAATCAACTAAGCAATGCATAAAATTCCTTTTGTTGTAGCGAAGAAGAGATGAGTGACCTTATTGGCTTCACGAGATGGAATCTTTTTTGCGTTATGCTTCCAAAGCCTTGGATGGAGCTCCACCAAAATCAGCGAGGGTTAGGTGTTTACATCTTCACAGCTAGGGTTTGAATTCGAAGAAGATTTTTTGAGGATAAGGATATGTGATGAGTTGAGCGTGGCAAGGTGAGGAGACAAATACGAGTAGCACACCTGGCTAGGCGAAAATAAAGGGATAAAGGAGATGAGCTTACCGAGGAATTCATATCCCCTAGAGTACTTTACTAGGTAAAGTGCCCGATTTTGAGTGGGCCCCGTGAATCTAAGGGCGGAGATTGAGTTCGGGCAGCCCGTAGTACAAATCCGACGGTCGTAGTGAGTTTGGGCAGTTACTCTACCGTAGAGTAATGTAGGGGATACTCACTCCTTACCGAGAGGATGAAGATAAAATGGAAGAGACGAAATGACGGGATGAAGGGGAAAAAGAAATAACGGACTTGTTTCCGTCTATTCGCTCATCAGCGATCAGGTCTCATACGGATCTAAAAGACGATCGAACGTCACACAAATTGCGCTCACCAAGAGTGTCTGTGAGCTTAAGTGTACCGTAGAATTACTATATATATATATAGAGAGAGAGAGAGTAAATCTACTATGAGCTTAAGCTCACGGAAGACCTCCGTGAGCTTAGCTCAAAAAATATATCAAATGATCTCCAAATTTTGATTTTTCAATCTCATTAAACTTATGGGGTACAAAAATTTGGGATGTTTCGAGTTTTCTAAGTCGCTCTTTTCAATTTTTTAAAATAATTTACAAACATTGAATATTTTATTATTATTTTTGGAGCTGATTTTCAAAAATTGAAAAGAGCGACTTAGAAAATTCAAAACATTCCAAATTTTTGTACCCCATAAGATTTCAATATGAAGAATTTAATGAGATTGAAAAATCAAAATTTGAAAATCATTTGATATATTTTTTGAGCTAAGCTCACGGTAGATTTACTCATATATATATATATATATATACATTATAGTTATCTATTTTTTATGTATTATATATTTATTTTTATTAAAAAGTATTATATATATTATCGTACCTATATCCTTTTTTTAAAGTAACGAATCATCATATTCTGTACCGTACCCGATACGATACTCACACCCGCATTCGTGCAGCACAGAAAGAAAGTATATTTTCTTTTCCTCTTTGTTTAGTCGAAAGGAAAAGAAATGAAAATTAAAACTGATTTTAGTTAACTATGTTAATACTTTTTTATATACCTATCACTTAGATGTTCAATTTTTTTCTTTGTATTTTGTAAGTTGTATGCATGTACTAGAAAATTTATAATAGTATAGTAATTTTTTTTTAAAAAAACAGCAAACTTAATTAAAACTACATAAATTAATTATACTACGGAATATCAGTTTGAGAATGAAAAAGTGAGAGCATCAGAGCAACGCACCATATACTATCATCAAAATTTCACCGCTTCATCTTTTTCAATTGTTAACTAATAACAAGGATAAGGTAAAGGAAAGAAAATCTAACCAAAATTGATGGGCTTGTAGGAGCCCACCTAGATGACGCAGCGAGAGAGAGAGAGAGTAGAAGCACAGGTAGTGATGATGATAAGAAATAAATTAAGAATAGATGAGTGCAAGTATAGGGAGGTGAACGGTTAGACAAATAATGGAGATTGTGGGTTTAATGGAGGTTAAAGGAATGAGCGGTTGTAGCATTTTGCGTGAAAGATTGAGAGAAACGCGACATCAATTTTCATTCTCTCAAAAATATTTGGAAAACGAAAAGGCTGATTTTTCATAAAGTTTGGAAACTAATTTTCCTTCCGATTGTTTTTCTTATCAAACGATCGCACAGAAAAGAGTTTTTCCGTGGAAAGTAATTTTCCGGCCTCTTTTCTTAGCAAATGAACAGAATTTTTCAACATTCAGTTGAGCCTCTTCATCCTAACTCGTAACATAGGCATGTTATGAACTTTTGAAGGCAACGAATGCCCGTGGTGAGCACGCCGATCCGCGCCTTACTTTTTGTAGAAAAGAATGAAGGAAAAAAAAAATAGGAGATGGCACCTATATCCCAGGTTGCTTGCTTCATGAGAAATAGAAATTTGGGGCTGGACAATTGGGGATTTCATTTCACCTGACTCACTACCGTCTTGAACTCTTTGCATCATATTTTCAGCGGAAAGGACATCTCCAACAATTTTGAACTGAATATCAGATGGTTTTGTGTATCTTGAATTTGATGGATTTTTTCCTAAGGAATCTTAAACAGTAACTTATTTAAACAGTAACTTATTTATGTCATGTGCTACGTTCCAAACTTATTTTCACAAGGGACCACAGAAATGATGTAACTCGAGCTCATGTTTTTTAAAGTGTATTTTCCGTGCACAACAGCTGACTGTGATCAACCAATATTAAAGGGCGTAAGCGCAAGCCGGTTCATGTCCTTCAATTGAGCTAGCATAAATACCTTTCCGCGAGCTTTCTGTATTATATTTAAATGTCATGATCGGAGTTTCTTATCAAAAGTTATAAATGTTTAATGATTAAATTTTTAGCTCACCAATACAGATTTAGAAATTCATCGGCCCACTACTTATTATATATAATAAATAATTAAAATAATATTTATATTTTTAATTAAAATTTAAATATAATTTTAGTTATTTATATATGTAAATAGTTAAAATTAATAAAATTTATATTTTTTTTAAAATATAATCTGGTTAGCTATTAATTATATTATATTTATATTTATATTTACATTTCATTATTGACATGTTATAATTTTAATTAATTTCAACTATTTTCATATATAAATAACTAAAATTTTCAATTAAAAATATAAATATAATTTTAATTAATTTTAACTATTAACATATATAAATAACTAAACTATATTCAATTTTTAATTTAAAATATAAATATAATTTAAAATATTTGTTATATATAATGAATAGTGGGCAGAAAAAATTTTAAATCTATATTGATGAGCTAAAAATTTAATTTTTAAATATTTATAAGTTATATTTTTTTATAAAATACTTGATCATAATATTTAAACATAATTTGAAAAACTCACATAAAGGTCTTTATCCTAGCTCAATTAAAGAACGTAAGGTGGACTTGCACCCTTCAAGTTTGAAATTAAGGGTTTAAGTTAGGTTTGCCCTTCAATTTTAGTTAGATGTGGTTAATTGTCGGACATGAAAAATATAGAATATGAGTTTGAGATAGTCTTTTTATGTTTCTCTGTAAAAATAAATTTAGACGTTTTTTAATGTAGATAAATTGATGGGACTGAACTTTGAAGATAAAAATCCGAATTTGACTGGACAGACTCCAAACGGAGAGTACAGACGACAGACCACCAGCCTTGGATTCCACATTTCCACTTATCAACCAGCTGAAATATTTGCTCAAGAAAAAAAAAATCAGCTGAAATACACGCTAAGTTTTTTTTTTTTTTTTTTTGACAAAATAAATAAGGCCAACTTGAAAGAAACCAAATAAGTCAAGGGATTAGGGTGTAAACGGAGCGGATAATATCCACTTCGTTCAGCTCTATATTCAAAAATTATCCGAAATATATCATCCATATTCGAATTTTAATTATCGGTATTCGTATCTAATTCGTATCCGCAAAAAATAATGCGGATACGGATATAAATTTGATTTTAAATTATATCATCCGTATTCAAAATAGAGCATAAATTATAAATTTTTATTTATAAAATAATATTATTTATCAATATTTTTATTTATATACAAGATTATTATTATAAATACTAATAAATATACGCATTATAAATACTTACTATTAATATAAATATTTATTTTTATTATATATACATAGCTATTAGTAATATACATTAATTTTTATTTCATATTCATCACAAAATTCGTATCTGCTAAATATTCATTTTGTATCCAAATTTGTTTATGATGAATTTGATATTGAATTTTGATATCCATTTAATATTTATAACTGTATCCGTATAAGTATCCATCAATAAAGAATAAATACGAATATAATTTCAACACTATCCGTTCCAAATTCATTCCATTTACAGCCCTACTAGGGATCCAACAAAAGCCCCCATGCCCCTGGGCCCTGGAAGTGGAACCACATACAAACTCGTTCAATACTTCATGCAGAGATGACCAGTCAGATCAACTCCTTATGATGCCAATTTTGATGTGATCATATCATCTGCACGTTGATTTGATTTGCAATGCTGGTTGTATCCTTTCATTTTAGTTGACTTGTAATTTGACAGATCGGCTTGGAACATAATGCAATTGAGAATTGCCAATTTGCTTATTGGACTTGTAATGGAAATAAAGGTACAAAACTGTGTGTGTATATTAAGTTTAGAATCTGGAATATGCGCAACAATAGCTAACTACTCTACATCACAGTCCCTCCCATTACAAGACAGCGAAAAAGATATATAAAAAGGATGAAAGACAAAAATAGGAAAAGAGAACACAAGACCCTCATTCATTAAAAACTTACGAGGGCATCTAAGTTATGCATCTGGCTGCTGCTCAGGAGCATCAAGCACATCAACATCATCATAGCCATCCTCAACAATGCCATCTCCATCATCATCATCGTTGTCGTCATCTTCCACGTCAAGAAACTGCACGGGTATACCACCAAGGATGGTATGAAATAGCTCATTAGGCCCCAAGTGTCGGATCCTGTCAGTGAAAAAATGCCAACGGGACCGTGCTGCCTCATTTGAAGAAATACCCTCTGATGATTCAGCCATTGCAGATCTCACACCAGCTTGAGGAAAGTGCCTAAGAACAGTGCGGTTTTCTGATGTGGCAACATCTAGGATGGAAGAGACTGGTCGGCCTATCACTTGTACATGACGGATACTTCAAAGTAGAAATTAAAAGAAGTTAGGAGAAAACATTAATGAGAATAAATTGGAAAGTAATTAGCATAGAAAGAGGATACCAGAAAACTCACCAGATGTAGTACAGACCATCCACTGCCTGTGTCTGAACTCGGCCAAGCAGTTCAATCTTCAGGATGCCACCTATGCACAAAATGGGGCGTGGTAATTTGAACGCTTGCAAACTACTATCCTGGTAAGAGAAAAAAATAAGATACTGTGTGATTAGCAATAGAGATAATACTAAATACCATCCTCATTATCCCCAATAATTGGTTCTGTACAAAATATATGACAGCAAGTGTGACTACATTATAAGTTGCAATATAATAGCATGTTCCCACCTGAGACATGGGATACTCAGGAGAAGTGTAGGTCCAAACATAGTTATTGTCTCTAGTTAACACGCTTTCTTCCTCTGCAGTAACGGGGTCTACATCTGACAAGTTGAGTTTTGAGTGACCCAGTCGAAATCTGACACACTTTGCAGAATAAATGGGGTGGCCATACTGGAAGAAAGCTGGATCCAGAAATGAAAAAAAAAATTACTAGTTTAGTAATGGCTTTCACTATTACTCTCGAAAAATTGAGCCTGCCTCCAACATCCCAATTCACCTGCAGTTGATCCTCAAAAATATTTGTAACAGATTTTGCAAGCAGTTTGAACATGATTAATTACAGGGCATTAAAACCTAATTAACTGACTGAGATGCCACTAAAACATAACAAATTGCTACAATCAACCATTTATCTGCCAAATGTCTGGTGCTAGATTTCATATATGATTCTCTCAAATTATGATTAAAGCAAAACTCCGAAGTTTAATAACACAGAATCAAGCCTCGAGCAATACCCCATGAATATGCCTCAATCTAGCTCAATTTTTCCTTGGAATTATGCTTCACTTGTACAAGGCCCAACGTGACACTGCTAACTACAATCATCTTTAAAATTCACAATACTAAGTTGCATTCAGTAAATACCAACTCCATCATATGTTTGGGATGAACAATTTCACTAAAAAATAATACCCAATTAACCCCAGCGCCACCATAATGCTAATTGCAATATGTTACCTGTTACCCAACTTAACCCAATCTTCATCAGTGGCTCTATCCAATTAGACCTGAAATAAAAAGTAACCAAGAAACTGTATCTAGGAAAAAAGAAAATCAAACCTTTGAAAGGTTGCATCCTTATCTCACTGACAATGTACAAATCTGACTCAAGCCGATAAACCAAACTTTCTTGAACATTTGGATCATTTTGACCACTACTTGACCAATAAGATGGTCGGATGCCGACTTCATCGCTTGGCTCAAGTGTGTTTTCTATGCTCTCCTCCGGGAAATTATCAGTACTAGACGCGCCGATGCATATCATTACAGAGGGTTTTTCAGAATTGTGGGTCAATAGACAATGAGCAAAGTACGTGAAGACTAGGTGTGCTCTTTTTAAAATCTGCCATTCTGAGGAGGAACTTGAGCTAGCCTCTTGAAGGGGTTTTAAGGTCTCTCTATCAAGCAATTCAATGCCAGAGAAATTTGAGATTTCAGGACAGAGTTTCATGCACAGTCTCTTGCCAAATTCATTTGAAATAACTACAGAGTAATTCAATAATGGTATTACGAATTAGTAAGTGAAAGTATTTGAACAAACCAAAGAAAAACAAAGAAGAAAAAGGCTTGACTGGTACATAATGAAAATACGAGACTAATTTTGCTCAGCAGAAGAAAGCCAAAAAAAAGAAACTTATTATCAATACTGTACCAGACAATGGGTTTTTCAGTTGGTTATTTTAAAAAAAGTACGATTGTGTACCAAAGTTGCGCCAAGATCTAGAGACAGCAGCGGCACACGCCACGTCAGTGGGGCTGCTAAGGTAATTCATGACACAAGCTGATGCATCAGCTTCAAGCCATTCTAACGGATCCCATCTTCCAGCATCCATTTCCTACTCAAATTTATTCCTTATCTGAACCTGAATAACAATCAAACAGTTAACAAGAAATAAATATATGTTCATTTGTCTATATAACGACTAACTGATGAACCAAAGTTTCATCTGGAAATAATGCAATACCCTAAATTAAGCCAGTTCCAAGTTTGACAACACATTGAACTAACGCAGATAAATTGAGAACACATGACCTAAGATGAACATATACAACAATGTTCCTTATTAGTTATTACCGCAGAAAATTTCTCATTATTGTCCATATAACACAAAATCAAGGAAACGGTTGGGAATGACAGGAAAATCACGAACATTTTCAGTAGTCTTAAAGAGATAGGGGAGAGCAAAGACTAATCCTGTTTGGATAACACAAAGTGAAGGGGAAGAGAGGTAATATAAGGGGAGGGAATCAAATGGGAAGGAAAGTTATAATATTTTACATTTTCTTGTTCAGTTCACAATGTTTACCGCCGTTACACTCCAATTTGGGGACTAACAAAATATAAGCTTCAAGAGGTTAAAAGAGATTAAATGAGTAACCTCCTATTAAATTTGCAACCAAACAAAAAGAATGATGGAAACTTTTTTCCCTTCCCCTTCCTTCCCTTCCTTGGCTCCCCATCCAGACTGGTTTGTATCCTCTGTAGTACTCCGCATGTGAAGTAACTGCCCGGGGGAATTGGACCATCGGATTTGGACCGCGGGTACCACTGTCCTTTAGATTCACAGGACCCGCACAAAAAAAGGCACTTCACGCGTCTATTACTCCAGGAAATGTGAACTGACAAGGTGTAATGATTTTCAATGCTATCTATGGTATGGGAGTTGTTACTAATCTTGCAAAGCTATAAACACCGCAAGAAAGGATCTTACAAAAATAGTTTAGCTAAAAAAGATTAAGAAAAACACTATTTTTTTTGGCCTAAAACTGTCCAGATTAATGTTACAAAGAAATTGGTATCCTGCATACCTAAGCCTGAGGTCCATACATTTGCTGGCTACATGCAATGGTTTCATATGAATTCATTTGGTTCAAAAGAAAATTGCAACTTAAGAAAAACGTATTTGACTTAAAACATATAATAAAGAAACAAATAATTTGGAGCAGTGAGACCCCTACAGGAAGTTTCAGAGAACAGGTACTGAAATTTACAAACTTTCCTAGCAAGTACAGAAAATTGGCTAATGTTGAGTGATATTTTCAGTAATTCTTCTGAAACTGTTACTATTGAGCCACTAAGAACGGTTTCTCCCTCCACAACCGTAGAGAGGGAAATAGAAAGTTCGAAAACTGAACAAAAACAAGAAAAAGCATAAACTTACAAAGACGAAAAGGGGAATAGAGATCACGAACGAGGCGTTGCTCAAAGTAAAGATCAAAAGGGGGCAAATCCAGCACAAATGGAGACCAATCGGGACTCGCAACGGCCGGATAACAAGAGGCGATTTAGGCGAAAGAGGTGGTGGCGACTGCCGACAACCCTCAATCAGACTCTCTCGCTTTCTAGTCTTTATTTTGCGAATTGTGGGAAGGCAAGAGAGAGAAATTGGAGAAGGCTCTTGAGTCTTACTATGCGAGTCACAAGCTCAACGAAATGGCATTGTCACTTTGTCAGAGAGCAAACGCCAAGTGATACTGGGCCTTATTGGGTCCAGTGTTTAACAGGCTAAGAAACTGAATTCATATCCAAATTGTATCACATGCAAAGCATTTTCAGGCTCAAATATCATAGGTTCTTCGGCCCAAGGTTTTTATATGCATATCACTTTACATATCTACCAAACAAACTCGAAAAGAAAAATGATTGTTTAGCGACCTTTTATGAAATGCGAGCAAAACTCCATTCATATCAGTGCAATGAAATACCATATGATAATAGAAGCCTAGAGATGGCAATTGTTTCCTCAAGGGGAAGTACTATATGCAGACTTTCTGGTACTCGCGGTTCACATTTCAGGAGTAATAGACGCGTGAAGACTCAGTATATGCTCTTTTATAGAGAGTCTGCATATAAATCTAAATGTGAACTGACAAGGTGTAATAGAGAGTCTCCATATAGAGAGTCTCAGTATTGGCCAATTTTGTAAGAGAGAATTGTGATGAATAATTTTTCTATATTCTGAGACAACTGTTATATGCTACTCTCTCAACGGAAAGAAAAAAGGAAAATTAACGGTAATAAATATTACCGTTATATTAAGCCCTCTACTTGCCTATACACACGGTTGGCTATACAAAAAAAAAATGTGTAACTCCTTTCTAATTAAATAGAGAGGTTGGATGGTACATTTCCTAACTAGCCAATAACGAAAATGTCTTCACAGGTTCGAGGCTAGTTAATTGTAACTCTAATCAATTCTAGTTTTAACACTCCCACTCAAGCTAGGATTGTATAAATCATATAATCCTATTTTGCACGAAATTATTTCAAACGCCTTGATGCTTAATCACTTTGTGAGGATGTCGGCCAATTGGTCCTCACTTTTGACAAATGAGGTCTCGATCTTCTTCGATTGTATTTTTTCTCTAATGAAGTGACAATCAACTTCAATATATTTAGTGTGCTCATGAAAGACGGGATTAGTTGCAATGTTCCTTGTCGATTGATTATCACAAAACATCTTCATTGGTTCTTCGATCTTTATGTTCAAATCGGCTAGCACTTGTTTAATTTAATTCACTTGCGGTAGATGTCATTGCTCGATATTCCGCTTTCGCGCTTGACCGAGCCACGACATTTTGCTTCTTGCTTTTTCGCGTGACTAAGTTTCGCCCACAAATGCGCAAAAGCCGGTAGTTGATTTTCTATCAAAGGTTCCCGCCCAATCTGCATCGGAATAGCCACATATAACATTAGTGTTATTTTTTTCATCCAAATTTTCTTATCGGGATTCCCTTTTAGATACCTTAATATCCTATTAACGGTATCTAAGTGTGGTGTTCTTAGTGAGTGCATAAATTTACTTATTTGGCTCATGGCAAATGACATATCCGGTCGAGTGACGAAATAGATTAATTTTCCTACAAGCCTTTGAAAGTGGTGTACATCTTCCAATGGTTCATTGTCCTCGGTATTTAACTTTATATTGGGGTCAATTGGGGTCGATACCGGTTTACACCATAACTTTTCGGTTTCTTTAAGCAAATCAAGTGTATATTTTCTTTGAGATATGAATAGCCTCTTGAGGGAGTGAGCTATTTCTATCCCGAGAAAATATTTTAATTTACCTAAATATTTTATATCAAATTTTTGCTTGAGGTCTTTTTTCACACAATTGATTTCCATTTGATTATCACCGGTTATAATCAAGTCATCAACATAGACTAATACTACGGTTATACCATTGAAATTGTGTTTGGTAAACAAGGACAAATCAACACCGCTAATTTTAAAATTATAAGAAGTTAAAAAATGACTAAGCTTGCTATACCATGCCATGCCCTTGAAAATTGTAATTGATAATAAAATCCTTATGGTGTTCATTTTTGCGACCGGTGTAAAAGTCTCATGGTAATCGATACTATAGATTTGGGTGTAGTCTTTGACCACAACCTAACCTTGTATCGTTCTATGATATCATCACTACGGTACTTAATCTTATATACCCACTTATAACCAAACGTTTTCTTATTTTTTGGTAGAAAATATATTTCCCATGTTTTTTTTTTTCTAAAGCATGGAGCTCCTCATCCATTGTCTTACACCATTTTGGGTTAAGTTTTGTTATCTCAAAAGATTTCGGCTCTTCGATTTGTGTTAGGGAATTTAAGAATACATAGTGTTCTTTGATAATTTTATCATAAAAAATATAATATTGAATAGGATATTGTATCAAATACGTGACAAAGTCCTTTAACCTCGTTGAAGGATGAGTTTGTCGAGTTGATCTCCTTAGCAGTGCATCTTCTTCTTGAGTTTCGTCTAAACCCTCATCTTCTTCGGTCTCCTCTTGTGGTGGTTCATGATCTTTATTTTCTCGATCCCCTACATGATTTTCTACAAATAACTCTCTTCCTTCTTGATTAGTAGCACAAGGTAAAATAAAATCATTTGAAGGATGATAATCATTGTATTTTTCCTCTATTGTTTTAAAAAAAGGTTCATTTTCAAGAAAGAAAATATTCCTTGATATCCCTTTTTTTGAGTAGAATATCGTAAAAATATGGTTTTTATAGAAGTAGAATCTAATTATCTAACCTATTTTTATAAATAAAATATGTGCAACCAAATACTTTTAAATGATCTAAATTAATTTTTCTATCATAGAGAACTTCAAGTGGACTTTTAAAACTTAATGTAACACTAGGCAATCTATTAATTAAATAGACCGCGGTGAGAACGACTTCCGACCAAAAAATTCTAGGAATGTTATTTTAAAATAAGAGAGATCTTGTCATTTCAAGTAAGTGATATTTTTTCTCTCGGACACTCCATTTTGTTGTGGTGTGTAAACACATGTGGTTTGATGGATGATACCCTTTAAGTTAGTAAATTTGAAAAAAAAAAATGGTTAATGAATTTTGTTCCATTATCCATTCTAAAAGTTTTAATCCTTTTATTATATTGTGTATCCACAAAATTTACAAACGTTTGAAAGTGAGTGAAGACCTCACTTTTATTTTTTATAAGATATAATCATGTAATTTTTGAAAAATTATCAATAAAAATAATGAAATATCTAAAATCATTGTACGAGGTTACGGAAGTGGGCCCCACACATCGGAATGAACACGTTTAAATATTTTATTACTTTTAGAGTTAGAGATACCAAAAGGGAGCTTTGTAAGTTTTGCAAATTTACAAGATTCACACTTACTACAATAATCTTTAGAAAAATTAAACATAAAACTTAGTATCTTGTCGGATGGATGTCCCACATGCTTATGTCAAAGTTCATTTAAATTATCATCTTTTCTACTATGAAAAATATACTTGTTACTATCCAAAAAGTATAATCCATTTTCTAAATGCCCTTCACCAATCTTCTCTTTGGTGATTAGGTCCTGAAAAATTACATATTTTTCTCGAATGATTATTTCACAATTTAAATGTCTAGAGAGTTTACTAATGGATAAAAGATTAACGAGCATTTTTCCACATAAAATATATCTTGAAGAAATCTTTTTTCAAAAATGCTAATCATGTCCCATCCCTCAATTCTAATTTTTTTCATTATTTGCAACCATAAATTGTTGAGTTCCATTTATGGTATGATAATTTTTTAACAAGGCATGATTTCCTGTCATATGATCAGTGGTCCCAGAATCGAGTACCCATTTTGTACAGTCTAAATAATTATTTTTTTAACAGATTTTAGATTTAGACATTTTCTGATTGGTTTATCATTTTTACAATTATTGATGTTATTGGATTCAATTGATGGGCTGGTTAGATTTTGCACATACCATTTTATAAGAGAATTGGGCCTACCGCTTATACCTTGGCCCAGTTGCTGGCCTAGTAGTGTCGCCAGCATGGACTCCAGGCGATTAAGTCGCTAGCTGTCTGTGTCTTGTGCGTGTCAATTCATCTCCCTCTCGCTCGTTTCTTTTGATAGCATTAGGCCCTTTCTCTCTCCTACTTTCGATTCTAGGGTTTTTCCCTTTTGTGCATCGCTCCCCTGGTTGCGATCATTCCGCCTAGGTCTGAGATGAGGGTATAATATCCAGCACTTATCGGATGAATGACCCTCCTTTTTACAATGAGCGCATCTCTCCATTTACCTCTTTGCCTTGCCTCTTCTGGTATTGGAGCACATGACGGCAAAGACCTAAGCGTCGGACTTTGGGTTCAAGTCTGAAGGCCCCATGGCAACCCGTCTTGTTGCTTCTTGCCAGATAAGAGCTGTTACAGCATCAAATGTGAGCTTCTCGGTTGACAGTAGTACTTGTGCCCTTACTGCCTCGTAGCTTGGGTCAAGAGCCACAAGGAAGGTATATACTCGGTCGGTTTTCTCTCTTTCTTGGAGCACTGAAAGGTCAGTGATTGGAGGTCTATACAATTTCAGTTTTTCGTATTTGGATCTTACGTGCCCAATCAATTCGGGTACTGTCTTGGTTTCTTGTGAAATTTGTGCGATTTCTCTTTTAAGTTGGTAAATCTGAGAATGGTTATTTTTGTTGCTAAATTAATTCTCAATGGCTTGTCATAGCTCTAAAATTGTCTCACAGTAAAAGATTTCTAATAATTGAGGTTCTAATGAATTTGAAATGAGGGTCATTGCTTGACTATCCACCATGTCTCATTCATCTTGAGCACTTACTCCCTCGTTTGGTCTTACTCTACTCCCATTTACATACCCGAGTAGCCCTTTGCCTTTAAGAGTTACCTTGGCCGTCTTTGCCCATGGAATGTAGTTTTTGCCATTTAGAGGAACGTTGGTCAATTTTTGTGAAGAGTTAAAATCTGTGTTTGACCTTAGAGCTGTGATATTTGAGTTATTTGGTTTTGATTTGGATCTGGGAAGGACAATATTCCTTCAGATATTTTAGCTATATTGTTTTTGTACTTTGGTGTTATATTAGTATGAACAGATACAATTTGCTTGCCTTTTTCTGGTATTTTGCTGGTTTTGATACTAGCAGTTGCTGCTGCTTTGGCTTTGCTAGTTTTTCTGAGTCTGTGCTGGTGTTGGTACAGGGCTCCTCACCAGGGTTGCAGCTCTGTATCAGTTACTTGTACAGTTGGTCTTGAGGATCGTTATGGAATAGTGTTACTGGTAATACCAGTTGACTGTTTGCGGAAATCAGGAATTTTAATCCTGCTCTGATACCATGTTGAATTTTGTAAGCTTTTGAGAGAATTGTGATGAATATTTTTTCTATAATATGAGGGAATGTACAATGCTCTTTTATATGCTACTCTCTCAACGGAAAGAAAAAAAGGAAAATTAACAGTAATGAATATTACCATTATACTAAGCCCTCTACTTGCCTATACACACTGTTACCTATACACATAGTTGCCTATACAAGAAAATGTGCAACCTCTTTCTAATTAACTAAATAGAGAGATTGGATGGTACATTTCCTAACTAGCCAATGACGAAAATGCGTTCACGGGTCTGAGGCTAGTTAATTATAACCCTAATTACTTCTAGTTTTAACAAGAAGTTATCATGCAACACCTCTATTATTTTTTTGGAAAACGCATGCTAGATTTATTTTGAGAAAAGTTGATCTGATAAAAGAAAACAAAAATCAGTTTGCTGGTGCATTTTCTAGTTTTCTTACTTTCCATTGATAACGGTTCACAGCCTCACTAGAAGCATCAAGAATAGGATAGGAATTGGGATAGTTTGGTCCAACTCCAACCCAACAGATACACATAAATATTTGCAAAAATAGAAGAGCAATACAAAGCAAAGTGCAAAGTTTGTCATTTCTATATCATTCGTTTTACGTATTGTTGGCAGAGCTGTTCTGCTCCCTTTAAGAGAGATCTTTTATTTGACATTGATTAACTATATTCCATTTGCTCAGAGAAATTGAAAAGGTGGTTTTTTCCTCGTTGAAGAAGTCGTTTGGATACTTCGGTAGTTGGGCACAAACAGTTATCTGGTTCAATCATTGTCACTATTTGAATTCATCGATTCCAGCATGAGGCATTTATATTATGGACCTGAATTCGTTGCACTGAAACCCATAATAATAGCCTCTTAAATCTTTACTAGCAGCTATAAGCATAGGAAAAAAAAATTAATTCTTCAAAAATAACTGACAAGAAAAAAATAATTTTCCTTTCATAAGCAACTTTACATTCGATATCTTGACCAATCAACACCAAATAACCGAAAATTGCACTCCGGCCAACAACCATTTCCCTTGAACCCAGTAATATTTAAAAATAGAAAAGAATAATAATGAATCTTCACTAATAGAAGAAAATTTTAGAAAAAAGTGAAGGGGAAAAAAGGAAAAAAGAAAACTATATCTTAGTTTGAACAATTAATTCCAATCACAGTCAAAGCATGAAAATTCTACTCACTACGTACATTTTAACTTCTTTTGAAGTCAAGTCAAATGACCACAATGCCCTTCCCTCTTGGATCAGTAACTGTCCTTGCTCTCCATCTTCCCCATTTCCATATTGCAGATGTGCTGGCCTTCACTGCTCGAAACTGACGGTTGAGTCCATACTCACTGGTAGGAGCACTGTACTGGCTGCTCTGGTAGTCACTTCTCTGAGATGTTATATTACGAAATTGCTTCATGTCCTCATTGTAACTGCTTGATTCGTAATCTGAGCTGGTATATGAGCCCACCAACCGGCTGTGACCTGGCTTCGTGCCATCATGCAGGTCCTCCAGCGACATGTCTCCTTCCAATGCACGGACCACCTTATTCCAAATGAAAAGAACAAATCTGAGATAAGGAATATTTATTACATGGATCCATGATGAACACTTGCATGACATATACCATTGTGCATAATGCATGCATATATCAGGTGCATGCATCTGTATAAAAGAAGGTTTCAGTGCAAAATCAATATAATATTAGTAACGGTTGCTCGCAACTTGCGTTTGCTGCAGACTGCAGTCATATAGAAAAATACAAATCACTTACATTGCATATTTGCCTCATATTACTCTATCAAAGTATAATAGGCTATGACAGGGCTACATAGAGCGCTCTACCTATGATGCTTACCTATAATTTTTTTTTTATCAAATGCATGTTTACTCGTAACATTTTCAATTACTTTACTAAATTGTTACTAAGCAACCTGCACCTTCTACATCTATATAGCAACAATTCAAATCATTATAGCTTAACATATCAGCCTCATACAATTCTCATGCACTAATGCTATTTAAGCATTTGACCTAGTCGATATTTACCTGGCTCATGCGGGGTCGGCGCTTGGAAGAGTGACGCACACAAGCAGCTGCAACAGCGATCATTTGTGCCATCTCATTTTCTTTGTAATTCTTCTGCAGCTTTGGATCCACTAAGGGTTCATAGTTACCATCTTCGAGGGCACGTGTCAGCAAAGGCCTTGCCTGCATGAACATTCAACTTTCAAATTCTAGAGAGGATTTGCCTCATATATAGATTATTGTGTAAGGAGTAAGTGGTTGATAAATTGTATGTTTGAACAAGTTGGAACATATCACATAAACCAGCTTTTGACTCCCTCGATTTGTGCTTTATTTAGAGAAGCAAAGAAATATTATCATCTTGTTTGTATTGGTATTATTTAGTTGACAATTAGCAGATGACAATCAATTAGGTTTACAATTTACATAGCATCAGGGAATAAAGGATCGTACTCCTTACCCAGTCTACTAAGCTATCATCCATGTTCTGAGTCATATCAACAGGCCGCCGACCAGTTATTAGCTCAAGAAGCATTACCCCATAGGAAAACACATCGGACTTCTCAGTAAGTTTGCCTGAAGATGCATATTCTGGAGCCAAGTACCTGAAGAGATATTTCTTTTGTTACTACAACTTTTAAGATGGTACCGAAAGCAACTAAATTACATGGAAAATTGACAAACAAATATACCCGAAGGTCCCCATTACTCGGGTTGAGACATGAGTGTTGTTGTCTTCGGTAAACTTTGCAAGACCGAAGTCAGCAACCTGTATATAAACAATTAATGGTTCAGTTCAACTTGCAGTTTTAATAAACTGTGGAATAAAATGCATCGATAAAGGTCAAAACTTCCAAATAATGAAATTGAGAGGTCAATCTTTTTATCTACATTTGATCAAAAAGTTTATACGAAAATATCAAAGCACCAAGATGAGCAAAAAAGAAGAAGAAATGAGTGGAATGGATATGAGTTAAAAAACATTTCATTTCAAGTCCGATTGGGTTTCATTTCTAGCCTACCCCAATTTATTTGGGATTAAATGCTTTGTTGTTGTTGTAGTAAAACATTTCAAGTCTTCAATTTTTTTTTAAAAAAATACTAAATTAATGTCAGCACACAACCTGAGTTAATCATGAATGGATAACAGCACAAAATCTTAGCCATGTAAAACATGTAAATGGGAAAGTTTCAAAGTCCAAGAGGAGGAAAGGAGAAAAACAGAAGTTTTTGATTGGGTCCAATGAAATGGCATAACTTTGTCAACTATTTGCAAATTACATCCATCCCATTTTGTTAGCAGAAATTTAGTCTTCTACTTTTTTACATCCTATTTGTTTGCTGCAGACAACTTGAGCTGATTTAGGATGGATAATAGCAAAAAAATAAATAGAATAAATGTCTTTTCTATCTTAGAGACAGCTTTTGATTCTCCTATAACAACTGAAAATTTGACTTACCATAGCCTCAAATTTATAATCGAGAAGAATATTAGATGCCTTTATGTCACGATGAATAATCTTAGGATGGCCTACATAAAATAACACCAAAGCATATATGATTTAGTTACAGCAAATATACAACATTAGCACATGCTCACAACTAAGGGCTGCAAAAAATACTTAAGAATATTTATGTGAATAAAATTTTACAATCCTCATGAAGATATGCAAGACCCTTTGCAGATCCCAAAGCAATTTTGAGTCGTGTGGACCACTCCATAGTTGGACGGCCTTTGCCTATTTTATTAATAAAATACAAAGAACAGGATATTAAAAAAAAGATAAAAATGTAGAAATGATTTAACTAAAAATTAAAAAGCATTGACCAAAACAGTATAGCCAGTTCCAAATGGAAATAGAAATTTGCATTTGCTTCCAGAATTGAAAAAGAAACGATATAAATTTCAATCTTTGTTCTTTTGACTTCTGCCAATTTGATTTCTCTAAATCGACTATTAACACTAATATCTAGCAAAAACAATTGCTGGTGCAATTCAATTGTACTGGCACAATCAGCGAGAGTTCAAGTCTCAACTTGTAGTGGTTGCTTTACCAAACTGGCCATTTAATTCTCACAATATTTATTACTTCTATCATTGCTAAAATTATTTGACAAAAGTATAGATAACATACCGTGTAAGTGAAATTCAAGCGTATAATTCGGCACAAACTCATAAACCAACAGTCTTTGACCACCTGAAATGCAGTAACCAACCAACGACACAAGATGTTTATGATGTACTCTGCTAATGATCTCCACTTCAGCCTGGAACTCCCTTTCTCCCTGCCCGCTTCCACTTTTGAGCTGTTTCACGGCAACTTCCTTGCCAGTCGGCAAAACTCCCTTGTGCACATACCCAAACCCACCTTGGCCCAACAAGTTTGCATCTGAAAATCCATCAGTAGCAAGGACAAGTTCTTCGTATGTGAAAGTGCTTTTTGACATGCCAAATGCCATGCCGGGTGGAGGAGGAGGGAGATGCTCGCCACCTGAGTAATTGGAGCCAGAACCACTGCTATTTACTTGTCCAGGAGGTAGCGGTGGGGTCGGGGGCGCATGTGGGGGATGTGAACCATACAGAGGGGGCGGGCCAGGGTCTGAGGAAGGCTTGAACATATGGTCAGATGGTTGTTGCCGTTGTTGGTATGGCCTAGCATACTGATCCTCTGTTAAAACGTTGAATTCTTGGTTAGAAGATGCATTTGGTAAAAGAGTCTGATGTTTGTTCGTCTTCATCACTTTAGAGATAATATCATGGCATCATTTGGTTAAAAAAAAAGGAAATCCTCAATAA
This sequence comes from Schoenoplectus tabernaemontani, assembly GCA_037127355.1. Taxonomy (NCBI): domain Eukaryota; kingdom Viridiplantae; phylum Streptophyta; class Magnoliopsida; order Poales; family Cyperaceae; genus Schoenoplectus; species Schoenoplectus tabernaemontani. The sequence goes on from CM073738.1 coordinate 3,937,060, forward strand.
TCCTAAAAAATAATACAACAAAAATTCACTGTTAATATAAAAAATTATATGAACAACCGAAGAAGCCATCCCCAATAGAAGAAAATTTACTTCAAAAGAAATCCAGAAACCATCAAGAACGTCCCTACAGGTTGGAACAATTAAGTTTGATCTGTAATGATTCAATTAAGTTTGAATTTTGCTATGGTGTCAACATAAATATATATATTTTAATTGAATCTGTATGGTGTCTAATACAATACATTGTGTGTGGACCGTGTGAATAGAAAATGATGGGATTAAGTAGCAAAGATGTACTATTTTTCAAAAATCAAAACAGTAACCATGACAGAATTTCAGTTCATTTATAAATAATATGTGAAGCAGTTAAACCAAAATCGACTTTTTCACATGCAAATAGTATCTAAGAACATGTGCAGACTATTCTGCAAATAGAAATCAATGTCAAAGCGAGATTAGACTCCTGTTTATGAAAACCAGTTGAACAACAAATCAAACAAGCACGACTAGAAGGTTTCATTTTCAACAAGAAAAGTGCAACTGTAAAGCTCTCGTTTAGATAAAAAAACGAAATCAACTTCCGGATGCAAATAAAAAGGCGGTAACCGGATGCAAATAGTAATGCGGTAAATAGAAACACGGTTGACCTTTTCCTCAAATTGATGCCTTATAACTTGAGAAAACGATTCCGGTACCCATTTGGGTACTTTTCTTTTCAAAAAAAAAATTGAGAAAATGATTCGAAATCCGAACCCGCAAAATTATATCATGAAATCTCGATCTGAAACCCCAATTTACAACCACTGAACCATGCAACCAGATCTGATCCAACGAATAAAAAGATCCTACCTTTATACATCTCATGTGGTGGCGGAGGCGGGGGTCCACTGTACTGCATAGGATAATCATCACGGCGCTTCTTCTTCCTCCAGGTACAGACGACTACCAAGCTCACTAAGAGCAACGCTATAACACCACCAGCCGCAACTCCAACCACCAGCGGGACCGACACCGAGTTCGAAGGAGAAGGAGAAGGCGGAGATGGCGGAGACGGTGGAGAGTTCGGATTAGATGGGGAGGGGTTTGAAGGAGTCGGGTTAGAAGGCGGAGACGGGGCCGATGGCGGAGTGTTTGGTGTAACAGGAGGTGGTGGGGCCACTGGTGTGTCTGGGGTGGAAGGAGGTGAGGCTGGGGTGACCGGAGGTGGACTTACAGGAGGTGGAACTCTAGGTGGCGGCGAGGGGGTCACCGGAGGTACCGGAGCAGGGGCCTCCGGAGATGGCGTGGAAGGCGATGTCGGAGATGGCGTAGAAGGAGATGTCGGCGGCAACGACGGTGAAGACATCTGTGTTGCTTCTCTCTGTTATCTTTTTTTTTTTCCAAAAGAAAATCTTCTCCGTCTCTCTCTCTCTCTCTCTCTCTCTCTCTCTCGCGGTTAGCTAACAGAGCAACCCCTTGTCTCTGTGTTTCTCTCACCTTGAAAAACAGCTTTTTGGTGCGGTGTTGTCTTTCTTTGAGTTCAATCCTCTCTCCCCCTCCCTCTTTTTGATCCAGAGAGGGAATGTGAAGAGATGGCGAAAGATGAAATGGAGCTTTTATCAGGGTACGTTGTGGGGGTGAATCTTACTGGGATAGGTAGAGGTAGCGCCGTAGCGGAGCAAGGAAACATTAAAATATTGAGGAAAAAAATATAAAGGAAAAAAAGGTGAGCGAGGAACAGAGAGGTGTAAGTGTAAGCAAAGAACGATGAACGAAGGTGTAAACGGAGAGAGAGAAAGCGAGTATGTCTGTGGGCCCCACTCGGTACTCTCGCCACGCTTTCATGAATCCTACATTGGTGATGATAATTATAATCGGAATCAGACGGCTCCCAATTGTTTTTTTTTATAGAAATAATTAGGGTTCAGGGTCTTGAATACATAAAACAGTATAAAACTTGAAGTAAATTACTTGAGATTTAAATTTACTAATACCCAGTTATATCAAATTTACATCAAATTACTTCTTCATATAAGTTAGACTCCTACGATCAATGCATAATACCCGTAGTTCGGAAAAAGATACTGTAAATAAAATAAAAAAACAGAACTCAATATCTAAATTTCTCGAGTGGCCGACCACATTAACAGTTTTATCAAACTGTCATAATATCCTAAGAATTAAAATATATATTTTTCTCTCTTAGAATTTTTATAACATCTACAATTTTTTTTCTGTCCTTCCTTTAATTTTTCGTTTTCTCATACTCACTATTAATTATTTTATTTAAAAATATATTTTTTCTCTAAAATATTATTTATGAAACTATATTTGCGGTCTTGTTTTAGTTTTGTTTTAAATTAGAAAATATTACTAATTTGAGTATTTTAAAATTGTAGATGTATAATATTAGTAACTCGGATAAAATCCAATTCTAAAATTGCTGATTTATCTACAAAACTTTATCAATTTATGAGAATATTTTGTACATTTCCGTGTACGAGACTCAAACTTACAGAATATAAAATTTAAGAAATGGCTCATCTATACTATTATATAAAACATCTAAGTAATGAAGGCATTCATTTTTTATCATGATATTTAAACTTTCATAATATCTATTTTATCCTTCATGCAATAGTTGAGATTCATTTTGATTAACTTCGGCGGCAGATATCATTTTTAGTTTTTTAATTTCCTCTCTATTTGAAAATGATAATTTTTGGAAAGATAAAAATTTTACTAAAAATTTGATGTCAATCAATCGAAACGATATGATATTGTATCTTTCCTGATAATTGACAGAAATTTTCTGATCATTTTAGTTTTTATAATAATAATTTCCTGATTTGATTTCTCTTATTGGGTGATCTTCTATAATAATTATTTCCTTTTAATTATTCCCTTTTTATTTTATCTTTTATTGAAGTTCTCTCTGATAGTATATCTCATAATTTCATATTTAAAAGCACCTGCAAATATTAAAAATAAAGATAACAATCATGTTACGTATTTTTGATGAAAAGAATAGTTTGTTCATTGATAAGTATTTTTTATTAATGATACAACATACATCATTGTATAACTGAAAAAATGAGAAAGAAAAAACATAATAAATTGACTATCATAGTTATATAAAAGCAGAGAAGAGAATAAAAAATAAATTTTAATTTTTTTCTCTTAGAAATATTAATCATGTCTTCCATCAAGTTATATTAGAAGATAGAGACGAGCAATTTCTACTTTTTTATAATATAAATGTATTCATTTGTCAAAATAATCATCTTTTTTATATATCTAAATAAAAATATCTGCCGCAATGCACATGTACGTAGCTAGTTACAACATAAATATTTAGGCATCTGCATTATGGAATTATAAAAATTAAAAAATGAGAAAAAAATAAAGAAAAATAAAGGCATGATTGCATGATTAGGAACTTTTTAAAAAAATCATATGCATGATCGGATAAATGGTAGCAATAACATCGTGTTGGAAATTTTCCAGAAATACGGTACGACTCAGATTTCTTTTGTGTAGCCAATCCCTATCTAAGTTCGTGACAAAGTATAAAGACCAATCAATGCACCAATTTATTTAGTATAGGTTCATAAAATACACAATACCTATGCAAAATCAGGTAATTTTTATTGGCTCCTTGACTATCTGCATGTTGTTGTTTTTTCAAATTGTCAAAACAATACAACATTCATCTCATATTGCTCATACAATTTGCGAACTTTTTTGTATTTTGTGAAGTTATCAATATATTATATGTTACTTATATCACAGTAATGATAAATTATTTCTGAATTATATATGTTACATTCAAATCATAAATTTAAAGCCGTATCAAATTATTCTTCAGTTATATTATAAACTATTAAATGCGCATAGGCACCCCTTTTCATCTCTGTGGTTGTACAGATTGGTCGCACTCGATCACATGCCATCGTCGATCAGAGGTCAAAGCACAGTCTCTACGAAATATTTTAATTTTTAAAAGGATAATTATTACAATCCACATGATATCATTCCCACGATTTGTTCTCAAATCAAAATTTACTATTTTGTTTCTAATGGACTCCAATATTTTACATTCTATTTATATCTATTCATTTTTTTCCCTTATTCTTTCACTCAAGCACCATTTACTTTTCAAATTTCAAAATTCTTCTCTTCTTTAAATCCATCGCCCAGTTTTTATTATTAATAATAATTATTAAATTAATATTATTAAAAATAAGAGTGAGAACCGTAAAATTTCAAATATACGTATTTTTATTTATTTTTCTTTTGCGTTATAGATCAAGTCATCTATCTCCACGGAGATCCGGAACATTATTCTCATTATCTTGCCTGAAGGATCATTGGGTCCAATGATTTGACAGAAATTTCTATGAAATTATATGTTTTCTTTTAATATTTTATTTCTTTATGGATGGATAATATAAAATTATTTTTCCTAAGAATTTTAAAGATGTGCAATTGTAAATTAGCATGTAATAATGAATTTTGGCAACCTTAAACATTCATTGTATCATTCCATTCGTGTTATTTTTAAATTAACTTTCCATAAAATAGGAATTATTTATTTTTATCCTTCTCATAAGAAACAATTAGAAAAGTAATTATGATATGAACCGATGCCAAAACATCGTTATTTCTTTTTGACACGAACTATCAATAGTTAGTGATATCAATATAAATAAGATTTTTTATCGTCACTATAAATAGCTCAAAAAATAACCTCTATGTCAAGTATAAAAGACTATTAGTTATAATAATATATTTCTATATTCAATATAAATAATTAGTTTATTATTATATGTTAATACCCTGAGCTTTTGGTGTATGTTAAAGACTATTGTCGCTAGGTGCATCCGCTTATTTTTATACTCAATATAAATAGAGTAATTCATTATACTTAAATAGCTAGAGTGTTCAATATAAATAGAATTTGAGTGAAGGAACAAGCTCTTCAGCAGATCATGAGGCTAGTTGCTGACTTTTGTATTGGTGTATTATTATAATAATGTATTTTTATATTTAATATAGATAGTTACTTTGTTAAATAGTATTGAAGTGAAGTAGTAGATTCTTTAGCATAGTATTAGACACTTGACTGACTTTTTTACATTGACGAATTGCAATTTGAATAAAGTATTTCTATATTTTATAAATAGTTTGTTATATTTGAAAAGTTAAAGGTGTTTGATATAAATAGCATTAGAGAGGAGTAGGTGCTCCAGCGAGTCATAGGACACATTATTGACTTTTATATTGGATAATTACAGCTATAATAATATATTATAATTAATATAAATAGTTATTTTATCACATGTAAATAATTAAAGTGTTTAATATAAATAATATTGAAATGAAGTGCAAGTGAGGATGACTTTTGTATTGACACATTGATGGGATGACTTTATTGTCTCGATAACTATAAGTACTATAATGAAGAATCAAATGTTTTGTTTCATCTAAGAAATATTACTTCATGACTATTTATAACTAATCAAGTTGATATAATAGCTTATGAACTAATATAAATAATACAATATTAAAGTCGCTGGGCTAGAATTTGTGGTTGGAAATAGTTCGCTGGAAGTGTCTGGTCAACCCATTGGGATATTTTTGGGGACGAAACCATGGAGATATTTATCGACCCCCTTTTTCGTTGAACCAAATTAACATTAACAAATCTTATTAATCGAAACAATCAATTAACACAACAATAAAGTCTTTAATCTTAAATAAATTGAGTAGGCTAGAATGAAACCCAATTTGAAAGTATAGAGTGAAAACATAAAAATGATGATAGTAATAAAAAATGATGATGATGATGATGAAAATAATGACGATGGTGCTAATAATTATACTTATAATAATACTGCAAACATCCATACAGACATCTAATAATAATAAAAGTAATGATGATGATGATGATAATAATAATAATAATAATAATAATAATAATAATAATAATAATAATAATAATAATAAAAAAGTAGGAGTATTGTGTTGGGTGTGGTGACCTTTGCACTAAAATAATCGATTTTTATGGAAAAAGAAACAATCAATTAACATTTAACATTTTTACATTTACATTTATAATTGAAATATGAAGATAAGAGTTTTTCAGAAAAAATTCTCCCAGTATAGAATGTCTCTTTAAAAAATAAAATTCATATTATAATCGTCATGTTTTGACTTCTATATTATCGGAGTAAGCTTGGATTAAACATTTATTTAGTGAAGGATTGAAAATAATTTGGTTGTTCGCATGTTGCCAGATGAGTTTCAACTTTCAAGAACTAAATTTGATTTATTAAGTATTATCCTTAGTTTTATCCTTTTGTTGCCTGGAGCGTTCGTCTGACTTTTGCACTAGATCATGTCATATGTTAAAATAAATGTTGTTGCGTACCATACATTAATGAAATATATACTATTTGTCGACCACAACAACTTATATTTGAGCATAATCTTTGGTTATACCTCAAGTAGCAAAGTGTATTTTAGGCTCATCGGTGATCTGATAATTTTTATAATGGAATTTAAATAATTACGATAAAAATATTATAAGTAATAAATATTTATATACCTATTATTGAACTTATAAATTGATTATGTTTATAACTTCATGTAATTTAAACGTCGTTTCATATTTCATCAATGACTCATTAAACTACAACCGCCACAATTTGCATAAAGTTATGATCGTATTTTATGAATCATTAAATATTATTTGAATTGAATGAATTTTGAGAGAAATTTGAGATGCTATCAATCTATAAATTCAAGAATATCTCTATAATTTTTTTATTTTAGAGATTTATAATTTGTACAAATTCATTTGAAATTTTATTGTCAAGATAGTTAAAATAACCATTGTCAAATTATCCTTCCCTCTGATATAAAATTGTTCTTTCTCCAGAAAAAAATGATTTGAAGAAAAAGAAATTTAGATAAACATGAGAAAAGTTTTCAACTTTATTCAATCAGATTGCAAAACCTGCCCACATTGCTCAATAATTATTGTTCTGGTCGCTGAATCGAATATTCGTTTGTAAAATAATAATAATAAAATAAGAATGACATTAACCTAACATTAACAATGAGAAATAAGTTTTTTTTTCTCAGATCGGCCCCACCTCTCTTATATTATATACTAAATTTCAAACACACGACATTTATATGAAGAACAATATCTTATTAATTGTGCTTCATATGATTTCTAAAAACAACATAAAGTAATTTTCCATACAGTACCTATACTTCTAGAATTTAAATGAATGTTAATATATTATTGATGAAAATACATTCGTATGTAAACAATTTTGAGCAGCAGGGAAAACTGGGTCATTTTTCTTTTAGCTGATAAAGAACCTCGATGTTATGACCAACAACTAGAAACAATAACTCAAAAATATATGGGAAATTAATATATATATACCTACCCTGCATTTTAAAAAGAACAGTACGAATAAAATTGAGATCATTACGAATATTTGAGATACTGATCAGTTAAATTTTTACTTTTTTAATTTTTTAAAATATACATTCAATGGTTTTGAATTTTTGATTAAATACATGAGTCTAAAACATTTAAAAAAGTATATAAAATATAAGAGTAGGCCTGAAAACATACATTCAAGCTGTGATGTATGCATCTAGTCAGATTCAATTATTTTCTTTCGTAATTTTTTTCTACCATACCCATAGACCTGCATTCATTTACTAAATATTAAGTGCATGCATTTCAAACTGTCAAAACCCCAAAATATTAAGGTCATTTAAAAGGACCTGAATTTACTGTCCACCTATGGATAACATTTTTCCGTCAGTCATTGAGTCTAGCCAACCATTAAAATTGTAACATACAGTTTAGCAAATAGACATTATTAAAAAAATAAATGACTAAATAATATTGAATGTTATGTCAATCTCAATCTCAATTTGATTATACTCAATGGTTAACAGAAAAATGCTTACCCATAAATGAACAACAAATTGATTCCCGTTTAAAAAATTACAAGCATGGATAAATAAATTAAAAAAAATTCCTCTCATAGAGGTCTCTCACTCTTTACCCATATTTCAAAATTTGGAAAATAAATAAATAAAAGAAATAAAACAACAGATATTATTCACAGGATCAGATTGGGGTTCCCATTTATGATTTTATCGTACATGTGCTCTGCTGCTCGTCTAGAAGCCTGGCAACACCAGATTCAATCATTCAATTCAAATAAATAATTCAAAAAAAAATATCCTTTTTCTAGAAAGTCAATCGTGTGGTCCATACTGCCAGCATTCCGTCTCAACAAATATAAAAAAAATCCATCTGGATTATTTGCCAAATTTTATTAAACCAAACTTCAATTATACTATTGCTAGCTATCAAAGGGGCGACTAGTAAATAGCGCCGTTGTTATTTATTAATTATTCTTCAAACCCCTTATTAAAACTTTAAAATCATACAGAAATATTTATCTATAATGACTATTTCTTTAGTTTCATCTCCAAAAAAATTAAAAACAAAATAATCTGTAAACGAATTTGCCTGACACGAATTTGAAACAAAAATAAATAAATTAGGAAGCTATTTGATAATCAATACAAAGTTGAAAGTTATATATCGTTTTAAGAATTTTGTTAATATCTTATACACCAAAAATTCATTATTAAATAAGGAGAGAAAAACACCACCAAAATTGCATTATTAAATGAGGAGAGAAAAACACCAATATATGAGTCCCTCGAATCTCGATTAAGGTAAAAAAATAATAATAATGGAGCGGACCGGATTGAATTGTTAGTATATAGTGGATATGGATATGATGTGGTTAATGTTTTCTTCGAAATGAATTAAAGAACAACACGGATCATGTGAGAATCTATGCATAATGACACATATTTGCATCGTTTTAAGGATTTTACACTTAAACGCCTAAACGCAAGAATCACTCTTTTTAAGTGAAGAGAAAGAAATAAGAAAATATAAGTTCTTGGATTAAGATAAATAAGGAGACATAATATGTTCTTTGCATGCATATCAAATGAACATATTTTCGAGTTTTTTCAAATTATGCGAAAAATTAATTTCAAAGTAATTGCTAATTATTCACAATTTATTTTCTTTCTTAAAGTTTTTAGAGACTAATATTTTTATATAATGACTTACTTCCAAAATATGTTGTATCATTTTCAAATATAGGGATAGAACTCAGATCGAAGCATAAGTTGAAGCACTCATATTCATACTTATATATATGAATATTCATATTTACTTATAGAGGTATTTATTGTAAAAAATGTCAAAAATAAAAATATTGTTGAAAATAAAAAGTTAGAAGAGGAAAACAATTTAGAGATAGATTTGGGGATAAAACACTGACCGAAGCATAAACCCATCCATGTTCTTCATAATTATTCATATTCATTTATTGAGGTATTTTATATCTGATCGTGAAATATAATATTTTTTATCAAAAATAAAAATATTTTATTAAAAATGAAAATTTAGAAAATAAATAATAATTGAAGAACAAACTTGAGGAATTATAATCTGTTTTTCTGTGAGTTTTAATTTTTCGACATTAAAAGTAAAAAAAATAAAAAAAAGAATCAACTACATCAAAATGTAGAACAAAATATCTTTTAATGATAAACAATCTGGGCTCAATTGCATTGTATCTAATCTCGGTCTTAGATATCCAGCTAAAACCATAAGTACAAAAGCTATCCGTTTGATCGGATTGAGATCCCGACATGTCCGTTTTCACTTTTAAAGGAGGCTTATAAATAAGTGGTTCCAAATTTATTGAAGGACATTCAAAATCTAGTTTACACACACATTCACTAGATAAAAGAGCTATACTATATATATATATATATATACCAGATACCGCTATCAGTCTTTGATCAAAATAATCTTTTTTAACTCCAGACAAAGTTATATATTAAACATGCGTCTTTCATACAAAAAGCAATATCTAAAACTAATTGTATAATTTGTATTTGAAATTTCAGAGTGATCACATTATGATTATGCAATATTAAAGTGCAATCAATATAGCGAATAATATCATATTTATCTTCTTAAAATCACGCAATATATATTTTCAATAAACACCTATCACACCAATGAAATTTATTACTTAACTGAGCTGAACAAGAAGGTAACAAAAAAATGTGAATCGTAATTGATAGGTAGCTTTTCAGGAGACGAAAGTTTTGTCACGTTTTGCACAGGCGATTCATTAATAAACAACTAATATCAAACTGATGTAATAATAATAATAATAATAATAATAATAATAATAATAATAATAATAGGGAATATATTCGTATTAAAAAGAACTTCAATCAAATCAGATTTAGCGTATTAAAAAATAAAAAGGGAAAATATAAAACTGACGTAACATATATTTATAATTACAAAATTATACTTTTGTGAAAAGCTTGAAATTCTGCGGACGTTACATCACATGAAATAATATATATTTTTATCTATTTTGTTTTTTTTTCAAAGGAGAATTTCTGACGAAGGTTCTGAGTAGGAGATACGTAGCATTTTTCAGGTTTAGAGAGGCTTTACGTTTTATTTAGTTGTGAATTTGACAATTTATCATGAATAAAGTGATCTCTTTTCTCGGCTGCACCTGCACATGCAAACCACCCATGAATTTAAATTTTAAAATCATCCACTATCCTATACAACGCCGAAATTAAATATCCTCCCCCGAATTTAGTAATGTGATATACCTTCCTATAAAGTAATACATCATTCCCATCCTCTTTTAGTCTTTTTGCAATAATAATTTCATATTTTTTTATATATGAACAGTTACATATTTTGATCTGAAGTTTCAACAAATTAATTAATTGTCCAAAAGAGGAAAAAATGACGTAGTCTAATTAAAAAATGGATAGGAAAAAAACTGTTTGTTATGAAACATCAAATAAAATTTGCTAAAGAAAGAGCTCGTAGAACAAGATAAAAATACAACTTATGAACAAATATTTTATATAATTAGTATCTACGATTAATGATTGCACAACGGCACCAACACGCCATTAAATTAGAAAGATCTTGCGGGAATAATTTGACAATGGGTTATTTTGATAATATTGACAATGAATTTTTAAATAAATACGAATACATTTTAAAAATAGAGAAAAGCTTATAAATATGTTCTTCTACTTATAGATTAATGGTGATTTAAATTTCATACAATTTTATTATCATTTGATACTCCATCAAGGACCATCAAAATTTTATACAATTTGCAACGGTTATAATTTGACGGTCTTTGATGAACTATCAAACGATAATGAAATTGCATAAAATTTGAATCATCATCAATCTATAAGTATAAGAACATATTCATCAGATTTTTATTTTTAAGATTTTTTTCATATTTATTTGAATATTCATTATTAAGATAATGTCAAGTGCTCTCTTCTCTAAATTAAATCTCTAATGATGGGTCCATATGTCAACGATGTGTTCCTTCGCGGAGCTGCTTATCCTCTCCAGCAATGCTAGGTCGTTTGCTGGAGCCTGTGCTGTGCCTAGTTAGTGCCCTAGTGTAATTATTATTGCATCAGTTGAAAATCTCCACACGCTTTAAACCGTCTGATTAGGTGCAGCATATATTGTATTTGTACGTTGTACCTGTCAAATGTCAACCTCCATATCCACGGTTCCACCTCTTTAGGGTATATTTGAATTCACAAAAACTAAAAAATAGCTCCCCATTCTATAATTGAAATAACAACAGATTATTCAAAAGCAAAATTTAAGTTTCGGAATAACAAGAATAATTATTATTTTGCTATCCAAATAAGAGTTAAAATAGCTACCATTTTTACCTTTTCATCATTTAAAATAATTATTATTCTCAACAAATAATTCAAATAATATTTCTATTATTTAATTATTCTTTTTACTATTTTCAAATCCTTTAATTTTATATTATTCTTTATACGATCCAAAATACACTCGTAAGGGTTGTTTGAAATCCCTCCCCATCGTTGAAGAAAAGACACGTGCACAGCTACTACTTGATTTGCTACCTACTGACATGACAACAGATGTTCGCCAAAAAATAATATTCAATAAATACCACCAGAGAACGAACATCGGATCACTTTATTCTTTTTGGCGTATAGCTAACCAATTTATTGCAAATTTGTAATTATCACAAGTGACGGCTCTCAGTTTTTAGTAATAATAAGTTTTATTAAATTAATATTATTAAAAATAAGAGTGAGAAACGTAAAATTTCAAATATACGAATAGCAGTGCGTCACTGGCAGTGGCGCGCTCACTGCGCGTTAGAATTTACGAAACGCGCCACTGCTAGTGGCGCGTTTCTTTTTTTTTTTTTACGAAACGCGCCACTGGCAGTGGCGCGTTTACTTCTTATATATACAAAACGCGCGCAGGCGCAAATGAGATGGAGGCGCTGCACGGGGTTTGGACGAAACGCGCCAGCGACAAAGTGGCGCGTTTCATTATTTTTATGAAACACGCCACGCGATGGCGCGTTTAAATCCGCCACTACACTAACGGTAGCGCGCGCCATTCGTATATTTGAAATTTTACGATTTTCACTCTTATTTTTAACAATATTAATTTAATAATAATTATTAATAATAAAAACTGCACGGCTCTTGAATCCTTCATATCGTGTCCGTAATGATATATATATATATATATATATATATATATATATATATAATTTAATGACAGGGCAATTGCTATGCATCATGAGTCCCGTAAACAAATGACTAAATAATTAATTAAAACATAATGTTAAATGCATTATTTAATTACCTTGAACCAATGTGGTACTTATTCCTGATTGAGATTAATAATATCTTTTTTTTTCTTGGGTAAAAAAGTGGCATGTACGCAAATGCAATCCACCGGCTTCTGTTGTGTCTTGACCAGGCAACAACTTCAGCAAGCAACAAAAATATCAACTTAATTGAGAAAACAAAAATGGAGGATCCTTGTGGTTTATTTAAAGTTGGGTGACTTGACCCCATCATAAGTCATATCCATGTAAATATTAACGAGATTGATAGATAATGTTTTGTTGTTTTAAAAAAAAAAATCTAAATCAATAAATGAATTGAACATATTTTCGAGTATTTTCAAATTATGCAAAAAATAATCAATTTCAAAGTATTTGCTAAATATACACATGATTTATTTTCTTTCTTGAAGTGTTCAGAAACTAAATGTTTTTATATGCATTATAATATTGACATATTTCCAAAATACATTGTATTGTTTAAATCAAGAATTTCAGTCATGTGCGAAATTATTCCGAGTTTGCAACTAATCACTAACGAGTAATGAGTATATAAAAATGGAACAGAGCAGTTACACCAAAAAGGCAAATACTATATTTTGTACAATGCTGCGGATTCGATTCTTGCTATCATTATGCTGCAAATGCAACAGAGAAGGTATTAGTCTGAGAGACAAATTAAGATGAGAATTTGTCAGATGAGTAATTAATTCTTCTTCTATCTCCTAACACGTGAGTGCTAATATCTTGTCAAATAATTATGTCATTATTTTATTAATATATTCGGCTAAACAAACAGATAATGCAGACCCCATCAGAACGCAAACGGACTAATTCATGCCTCGTTTACAGGTAATGTTTGAAATGTGACGTTTTTTCTTCTTTTTTTTTTTAAAAAAAAGGAATATTATTATGTTTTATGTTTAAATCGAAGCTTTTTGTGTATTACTTTCAAGTAGGTAGAGACTAGAGACAGATGTGAACTTGCAAAGTAATTAAATTACTCTCGATAATCGAGTCGAATTATTAAGACTGATGGAAAAATAATGATGGGCGATTTAGTTTTTCGTTGAAAAAGAATGAAGAATTAAGTTCCATCAACATTTTTGGATGAACTTTATTCTGAAGAATAAAGGGTGTAGCTAGGGGTGCAAAATAATACGGTCAGATAGTGGACAAAATCGTTGTATCCGTATTCATTTTAATTTTTCAATTATAAATATGAATATAGATATTCCTAAATACAAATTTAAATATAGATATTTGCGGATACAAATATTGATAAAATTATATATTATCAAAGATAAATATAAAATTAACTTAAAATTTATAAAAAATATTAAATATACAATAAAATAAGTTTTATTATTATTTACTTAAAAATATATTATTAATTTTTAAACTATTAAAATTTATAATATCTATCCAATTAAAATAAAAAATAATATTATTTTTATGATATTTATTAAATAATGTGTTATATATTAGTATTCAGACATAAATATTCAAGATTAAAAATTGTATCCGTACCATTTTCAGTTGAGCCTCGTTGCCCCTCTATGTAGTTTGAAGAACATCTTTTTTGCTTAGTTAGGATATTTCTTTGTTGCTGTGCTTAGATACACTAAAAAAACCATTTAAAAATTAGATAGCAGAGTGGAATACTCTTCTTCTTTAGCTTGGTCGAATATTCTGATATTTTTTTGATGAAATTTCTTTTCAATTTTTTTTATGAAAAAATATTCAGATATATCTGTACGTAAATTTTTGGATACAAATATAATATGGTCACATATTATACGTGCAAGTTTGCACCTCACATGTAGTAATGAAAAATGCGGCAATGTCTATGAAATCGTACTTAAAAAATATTAAAGAAAAATCCAAGAGAGTTTTACGAAATAAGATATGAGACAAGAAAAAATGGTATTAAATAAATTATGTTCCGTTAAACGCAAAACTCAACTGTGAATAGGATAATGAAAATCTCTTATTTATATCTTTGTCCGATAAGTTAATAATATTTTTATTCATATTTATATTCAATAATTGAACAAAAATAAAATTTTATCCACATCTATCTTATCGGGTAAACTGCCAAATGACTTTCAAATAAAAAAATATATTATAATTAGCAATGAAAAAGATTATAATATAATTAGCAATAAAAAAAATTATAATATAATTAATAATAAAATATATTATAATATAATTAGTAATGAAATAGATAACGGATAAGAAATAACTCTTATCCATATTTTTATTCAATAAATCAATAAAAAAATTCTTAACTATATCCACACTCGATAACTTAATAAAAATAAAATTTATCCGTATTTATCTTATCGGATATAATACATATTCGACAAACGATCAAAAGAATATAGCTCTAACTGCGAATCTTCGTATAATTAATTTAGAGTTGACATTTCGGAAAAAATCGAGGGACAATATATAATATTATTTGCGACATTCTGATCGGTGGGCGGTTGAATATATAATAATTTTTTTTATTGTAGGCCTCTAATAAGTAACAACTAATATAGAGGCCGGGCCCAACGAATATATAAAAAGTATTAGAACAATTATCAGCATCTCTTTTATAAAGGGGGCATAATTGGGTAATTAGTTTGGGGAAGTATTTTTCTATCTAATTCATTGCAGTTGGTATATATGTGATGAATAAATCTCTCAGCAATATTAGGAGAAGGACAACGCAAGTGTTGTCACTTGCCTGGCTGTTTGCACTTTTATCCATTCACTCTTTTCTTTTTTCATTTTTAAATTTTAATCAACATTTTTCATTTGTTTAATCCACTTAAGATGAATCATGTATCTGTATTTCGTCAATTTTATCTTGTTCACATTGAATTAGTTCATTTCCTCCTTGGTCCATCCGGTTTTTGTAATTTTTGTTTGACTATATAAATGAATGACAAGTTTTGGACAAAATCGATAGAATGAAATTAAATACTTTTTCTCTCTCCATTATTATTTGACTCCATAAACTTAATAAAAATAAATAAATTTTATTGTGGTTTGAGGTGGGGAACTGATTGCGTCCCGATGTTCTTCACTGCACGATATAACATGAGAATTAATGAATTAATTAATTATGACTCCTGGGTGTTTATAAGGGAGCTTTTCGAATAAAAAGAAAATATTAAAAAAACCAACACGAATCTTGAGGCTAGGATTGTCGTTTGATGTATGCTGCGCTGTATCCATGGCAGCACTGGAGATGGATCCGGGGCTAACCCAGCTGTATTTTTTGTGTGTGTACGTTTCTTTATAATAGATTATTTTTTTATTTTTCTATTAATAATTTGTAAAATAATGCTACCTCACATAGATCCCAAAACATATCTGCCTTGAGGTTTTCAAAGTCATACATGGTCTAATTTCTTATATGAATTGGTCGATAAATGCCAGCACATTTTTTAATTAATGTAGAAAGCACCGATGAGTGAATTATTAGATATAAAATTGTGGATGTCTAAGAATTAACAGGTATGACAACGGTCGTATATAATATAAATTTATTTGAGAACATGTTACAATCATTGGATGCACATTGTCCATCCCGAGTTACATATGGACATGAACCAACGCAGTCACGATATAATGCTATAAAAACATAGTATAGTACTATAGTGAAAGAGAATATTGCATTAAAATGCTTAATTTAGTGGACACATAAAACACACACACTACAGCATATAACCTGAGACTAAATAGTTGGTTTGAAATAAATTGGTCCAAATAGGATAATCATATTGAGTAAAGTTTTGATATTTAAATAGTAAAATTCATAAGCGGTACATGTTGACATTTCAGCCAAAAATAGTTTTAAATACGATTTTAAAAGTCCTGTTCCTGAGTATTTCAATAGGGCTAAATTTTGGCTCCTCTAGATGAAAATCAACTATAATTAAGCATCCACAAAAAAACAAATAAAAACTAAACAACTAGAAAAATAATAATGAGTATATTAAGATGTTAATGAAATTCAGATTAACGCGTTTATTTGTAGTGAAGATGGTGGGGTAAAGCATGGAAATCAATGTCAATTATTTTATTTGACATATGTTATCTCTCAAATAATATTTTGTATCCACATTTTATTGACAAGAGAATAAGCAGATTTAAAAAGTTGAGAAAAATATAAAATATTTATGAACAATTTCTAAAAAAAGACGAGATATTTATGAACTATAATAAAAATATATAACAATTTTTTATATTTGCCAAACTATTCAAGTGTAGTACGCTGCACACTAAATCTATTCAAATTAAAACGTGTGTTCTATCATCTTTGTGTGGATGACTGGATGCTGCGCCGTATTGACACATGAATTGGAACAATAAATATAAGCTGCACTGGATCCACAACCTAAAATTCCCAAACATTATGTGCGATATTGGCGCCGTCCTATAACTGCTAACTCCTAAAGAATGGCAAGAGATAATTAAATTGAGAAACAAGAAAAGGACAGGAGTAGCCAGCACATGCATGACTGGACTGGAGAAGTGGAAAGAAACCGCGGTTTCGTTGGGTCGTCTCGTCTCGAATTGGGTTCTCGTTTGATGATTAATTAGTTTGAAATTTTTTTGTTTGTAACAGTTGAAAGATAGAGGCAACGAAACGAACCAACGCGGGTCAACCTCACCACCAAAAGTACACATGCATGAAGATAGAGAGAGATGAGATGGTGTGATGTGTACTGAACAATGATGATTAATAGTTAGGTACTAATTAAGTTAATCGACCCGGTGCATCCGCTTAAATATCTCCGTGATTTTTGTAGTTGTTGTTCATGCATCCTGCCTCTTCTCTTCTCTTCTCTTCTCTTCTCCTCTCCTCTCCTCTCCTCTCTTCTCTTCTCTTCTCTTTTTTAATATTGAAAATATGTTATATGTTTGTGGGTTTTGAGTGTTGACCAGTGATTCCGGCCTTAAGTACTACTTTCTCTTTTACTTTTGTTAAAAACAAAAAAAGAGAGAAGAGAAAAGATATGTCACATGTGCGATGCAAATAACATTGTTATTCAGGAATGTGGACTCAGAACGCAGGGGCAGAGCTAGACTATGACTTGAAAGGAGGCAAAAAATAATTTTTTTAGGAGTAAAAATTTAAAAAATTTCTTCAATATAAATATATTTTTAGTTTTTTTTTTCTGAAAATATACATAATTATCAGAATATTTTTGAAAAATTTCTTGCCAGAGTATCAAATGTCCCCTGCCAACTATACTGCCTCCGCCACTGTCAGAACAGTTTAAAATATATGACAAAAAGAATGAATGAGAACTTGACGGTTTCTTCGTGGTTTACAGAAGAACCGATGACAGTGATGAAATATTATTTAGATGTTTACAAATTACGTAAAAATAAAAAAAATAAAAAAAATACAAAACTTGTGTTATTTTTATTTTTAAGAAGGAACAAGTAAACATTGTGTTATGTCAGGACAACATGCATGAGTGCATGTGCAGGTTTGAAATTGAATGCGTCAAGTTACTATGTAGGCCAGGGGCCCAATATCATTTGAGCCCCTAATTCTAATAAGCCCATGTTTCAGAGCCATATATATAAATATCAATATCAATTTCAATGGAAAAATGTTCTTTGTTCTGTTGGTAACATCAAATAGCATGTTTTGAGGCATGATATCAATGCGTTAATTAGATGCTTTTCAAGGTATTATGCTGCTGCTGCTCCTGCTTCAATTTCAATTCTCTTCTTCTTCCAGATGGGATAACTCCGGTTGGTTCATCTTCCGGCATCTCGCAATCACCGGCGGAGATCGACCCCGTCCCAAATTTCATGTGCTTACACTCGGTTGGATTGTGATGCATTGCGTGTTCCATGATGTTAACGCACTTAATTTGTAACTCCCAATTCTCATTTCGGGTTGGGGAAATATATTTATATGACAAATTTTGCTATAGATTAAATGAATGAGAATCGTTCATTTTTAAGAGTGAACGGAGAATTTAACGGATGGATCAACACTGAAACATATATCTATTATTAAGATCAATTTTTACTTTACCAATTTTTCAAATGACGTTGACAGCTTAACTTTATAAATTAGTTTATCATTATTACTTGCGCTATCCGATTCACCCGAAAAAAATATAGTATATATAAATAATTAGATTTTAAAATGATTTTTTTTAAAATAATTTTTGATAGAATTTTTTAATATAAATATTTGTTTGAAAATGCTAAAAATATATTTAACGATCAATATTATAATTAACTACATAATAATTCATTAAAAAGAAAATAATATTCAACCTCCTCCTTGAATGAAATAAGCTATAAGTCTATAACAAATGAGACCAAGTTACCTGAAATTAAAAGAGAACATACCAAAATAATAGCTTTAATATTATTCCTACTCAAAGAGACTCCAAGTTCTTCATCATTCTCTTGAATATTCAGCAACACATCAACCAAATCACCCCCTTCCTTGTACTTTCCATCTCTCAAAGCATTTCATTGCGCCTTAACATGCTCTTCTATTGTGTTTTCAAGAAAACTGTCGATGCCTTTAGCTGTCTTTCTAATCCTCCTTTTGGTTAATCGATCCAACCAACTCAAGCACCGCACGTGCTCCCCGATTAGAGGTTTCCCCATATGCGCTATTAATTCCTTTAGAAGGTCGTGGGCTTTTTCAGACCCGTCATCTGAAAGCTTTTGTCCAAGTTCTGTTCTGTATCAGATTTAATTTGAGTCCATTTAGAATTTCAAAATATCATTCGTAATTGGGAATAGTGCAATTTACCTGCAAACAATATCATTCGTAAGTTTGTCAAGTTAAAGACACTACCAGATCCGCCATAATTGGATGAAATTGATCGGATTTTGTCCAGCAGCAACGACACTTCCTGTTCCCGAATAACTCCAAAGGATCGAACCTTTTTGTTGTTGAGAAGATGTGAAACACAGATACGGCGTACCTGGTGCCAGTACTCCCCGTATGATGAAAATATAACATCACTAGTGCCATACAACAGAATGTCAGATACAGCTGTGCGTGGATATAATCTGAAGTTATTACAACCCTAATCTTTTTTATTTTCAACACTCCCCCTCAAGCTAGGATGATATAAATCAAATAATCCTAGCTTGCTCAAAATATTTTCGAAAAACTTTATGCTCAATCCTTTGGTGAAAACATCCGCTAATTGTTCTTCACTTCGCACAAACGGAGTTTCCAATTCCTTAGATTGAACCTTCTCTCGAACAAAGTGGCAATCCACTTCAATATGTTTTGTCCGCTCATGGAAGACGGGATTCGCTGCAATGTGTCTTGCCGCTTGGTTGTCGCAAAACATCTTAATTGGTAATTTGATTTCTACGCCCAAGTCGACTAGCAATTGCTTTATCCACGTTAATTCACTTGCGGTGGATGCCATGGCTCGATATTCCGCTTCGGCGCTAGATCGAGCCACCACATTTTGCTTCTTGCTCTTCCATGTGACTAAATTTCCGCCTACAAATGTGCAAAAACCGGTTGTTGATTTTTCGTCGAAACTTCCGGCCCAATCACGCATCGGAATAGCCACATAGATCATTAGTGCCATTGTTCTTCATCCAAATCCCTTTCCCGGGTGTTCCTTTTAAATATCTTAATATTCTATTAATAGCATCTAAATGAGGTATTTTTGGAGCATGCATGAATTGACTTACTAGACTAACGGCAAAAGAGATATCCGGCCTAGTTACGGTCAAATAGATTAGATTACCAACTAACCTTTGGTATTGATTTATGTCCTCTAAAGTTTCACCATCCTGACTATTTAATTTGGCATTAATATTAATGGGTGTCTTGGCCGGCTTACAACCTAATTTACCCGCCTCCTTAAGTAAATCAAGAATATATTTCCTCTGGCATAGAAATAACCCCTTTGAAGAGTGAGCTACTTCTATTCCAAGAAAATACTTTAATTTACCTAAGTCTTTAATATCAAAATTTTTCTTTAAATTCTTTTTTATATTATTGATTTCTAAAGAGTTATTTCCGGTTATAATTATATCATCTACATATACCAAAATAACAACAATGCAATTTTCAAGAAATTTTATAAATAGAGAGTTGTCGGCATCACTAACCTTGAAGTTGCACGAAATTAAAAATTGACTAAGTTTGCCATACCAAGCTCTTGGTGATTGTTTGAGGCCATAGATGGATTTCTTCAACCTACATGCTAAGTTAGAAATATTTTCCAATTTATGGCCCGGAGGCACATTCATGTAAACCTCTTCTTTTAATGTACCTTGAAGAAAAGTATTTTTTACATCCATTTGTTGCAAATTCCATTTATTATTCACGGCAATGGATAAAAGAATCCTAACGGTATTCATTTTTGCAACCGGGGCAAAAGTTTTTTGATAATCGATACCTTGGGTTTGGGTGTAGCCTTTGGCCACTAATCTAGCCTTATACCTCTCGATAGTACCATCACAATTATATTTAATTTTGTATACCCATTTACAACCTACGGGTTTTTTATTTTTGGGCAAATGACAAATTTCCCAAGTTTCATTATTTTCTAAAGCATCAAGCTCTTCTTCCATAGCTTTGCACCACTTTGGTTCAATTCTAGCATCATCGAAGGTTTTTGGTTCTTGTTCTTTAGATAAACTATTGAGGAAGGCATAATGTTCACTAGAGATGTTTTTATATGAAAGATAATTTTGGATTGGATACTGTACCGAATATGTTATGTAATCCTTTAGCCTTGTAGATGGTTGGGTTTGGCGACTTGAGCGCCGTAATGGCTCAACTTCGTCTTCATGGCTCTCGTCATCTTGTATGCTTGTCTCGCTCTCTTCGATTTGATCTAACGTGTCTTCTTCTTCTTGAGTTTCTTCACCTATAATATTACTTGGCTCTACAAGAGCTTCATTAGTTCCAAAATTTATGGCATAAGGGTTTGTAGACTCATTTAAATATGAATTTTCAATATTGTCCATTTGACCTTTTTTATAAAAAGGCTCATTTTCAAGAAAAATAGCATCCCTTGATATATAAAGTTTTTTTTCTTTGGGATCATAACACTTGTATCCTTTCTTTTGAGAAGAATACCCTAAAAACATAGTCTTAATAGAATTTGAATCTAATTTGTGAAGACGGTTTTTATGGACAAAGCATGTGCAACCAAAAACTCTTAGATGATCAAGATTAACTTTTCTCCCTAAAATAATCTCATGAGGGCTTTTATAATCTAAGTTGGCACTTGGCAACCTATTAATCAAATACATTGCCGTAAGAATGGCATCCGACCAAAAAAAATTTGGAACATTATTTTGAAATAATAGAGCTCTTGTTACCTCAAGAAGATGGCAATTTTTTCTTTCGGCCACACCATTTTGTTGAGAGGTGTAAATACATGAAGTTTGATGTATAATTCTTTTTTTACTTAAATTCCGTCCCATTATCCGTTCTTAAAATTTTAATTCTTTTATTAAATTGGTTTTCTACAAGTCTTGAGAAATCTTGAAAGTGTGAAAAAACTTCACTTTTGGTTTTCATTAAAAATACCCATGTATTTTTGGAAAAATCATCTATAAATGTAATAAAATATTTAAAACCATTGTAAGAGAAGGTAGGGGCAGGACCCCATACATCGGAATGAACAAGTTCTAAAAAATCATTACTCTTAGTATTAGAGATACAAAAAGGAAGTTTTGTTTGTTTAGAAAACTTACAAACTTCACAATTACTACAATCAATTTTAGACAAATTCATCAAAGACTTCAAAATCCTATCGGACGGATGTCCAATTCTTTTGTGCCATAAACTACTCAAATCCTCACTTTTCCTAACATTCAAAATGGACTTGTTACTATCTAAAAAATAAAGACCGTTTTCAAAAAGCCTTCACCAATTTTCCTCTTGGTGAGAAGGTCCTGAAAAATAACATTATCTGATTTAAAAATAATTTCACAATTTAATTCTCTAGTAAGCTTGCTAATTGACAATAAATTGACATTGCAATTTTCAACAAAAAAAACATCTTGAAGGACCCCTTTTTGGAATAGGCTTACAAGACCCCAACCTTTGATTTTTAATTTTTCATTATTGGCAACGGTAAAAAAATGGTTCTCATGGATTGGTTGGTAATTTCTAATTAAGTTTTGGTCACCCGTCATATGATCCGTAGCACCCGAGTCGAGAATCCATTTGATACCATTGCTAAAAAAAGTTTTTGTGCTATATCCTACTGCCATACATTTATTCTCCGTATTGGGCCAATTTGAAAATTCAATTTTGGTTTCTGGACTGGACTCATTTTGAAAATTTAGACAGAGGAGTTTAAAGAAACCTTGGCCCAGTTTCCGGCCCAGAAGAGAGGTGAGTTTAGCGATCTGCGACTCTAGGCGATCGAGTCGCGATTCGTTCGAATTGTTTCCGACGTCGTTCGCTTCGCCCTTAGCCAGATATCCCTTCCTCTCCTCATTTTTTGCTTCTAGGGTCCGTGGCAGCTTCTTCGCTGCCTCCCCCTGTCCACGATTCCCTCCTCCGTCGCCTCTTCACTTGGGTTTGAGGTGCGGATGGAGGATCCAACATTTCTCAGCTGTGTGTCCGTTCCTCTTAAAGTGTGTGCAGCGCTCACCCTCTTTGCCTCCCTTACTTCTTCCCTTGTCGGAGTTCGAGTTCGCAGTGATCACAACGTAGGCGAGGTGTTCTGCTCCGATTGCATGGCTGTCCTTCTAGAATCTTCCCTCTGCACCATAGCTACCACGGCTGAGAAGGTAGGCAGCTCAGTGCTAAGGAGAATTTGCGATCGGACCCCCTCATAGCTGGAGTCGAGCCCGCCGAGGTAGGTGTACACCTTCTCATGCTCTCGTTGCTTCTCTAACTCCGTGGGATCAGTGGTAGGTGGCAGATACTCATCGAGCTCGTCAAACTTGGCTGTGAGCTCAACAAGGTACTCGTATGACCTCTAGCACCCTTTTGGCTTGGTCGATCTCTTGCTTTATTTGATAAATATAGGCATAGTTGTTTTCTTTGCCCATAAGTATCTTTGATTTTCTGCTGTGCGTGGTCGACTGGAAAGTGCTATGTCGTGGAAACGAATCGACTTCTCTACTACAGCAGCGGAGGAGAGAACAACGGTGGGAACACTGCCGAGGCGAAGGTACATGATGGGGCCATAATGGGTGGAGAGTTTGTGCAAGGAGCGGTGTGGGAGGCTACCGAGACGTTGTAGGTACCCGAGCAGAGGAAGCACCGGTGGGGAGGGGGGGAAGGCATGAACTAGTGTTCGAAGAAGACCGTGTGCTTGTGTAAATGAAGAGAAGTATTGGGAGGATTAGTAGGAGGATGTATTGAGTGAAGGAAAGAGAGGAGAGGACTGTGAGATACTGGTACAATGTAGAAAACAGGGGAGCCATGGTTTAGGTAGTTTGCATCCTGAACGGATATATTATATATATAGCGAAACAAGTGTAGATCTGCTGACACCGTCGCGTATATATCTTCAATTTTTTTTAATCAATCCGGCCAAAATATGATCTTCCCAAGTGGTAGAAAACTAGACATTCACATGTGTTTATATTCTACATTTATAATTATAACGTTGTTAGAAGTAGGCCCTGGTGGGTTCTTATAAAATTATAATTTCTTTATTCATTGGTGTGTTTTTTTTCCCACGATGTGCGCAAAAAGATAAAAGGAAAACAGATTGATAATATGATTGATTATAGCAGTTTCTTCTGTGGACCCGTCGCTCTCAACATTCACTCGTTGCATGGTGGGCACCGCGGATTGAGTTGCCGGTTGACTTTTGACGGAACTTCCACTATTTTACTACATCCAAATTGACTTTGCCCGGAACTATCTGTTTTTTCTATACAATTTCCCCCCTTTTTGCTACAACTACCCTATTCTTCTTTTTGACTGTAGCTGTTCTGCTACACAGCTACCCTATTTAAATGGTATATATATATATATATATATATGCTTAATTCAAAAAATATATTAAATCATCTATGATTAAATTCTTTATATTGGGATGCAAAAATTTGGAGTGTTTTGAACTTTTTAAGAAATATAATATCTTCTTTAGATTTTTAAAAACCACAACTTAAAAAGCTCAAAACGTCCAAATCTCTAATTTCAAAATTTAAATAAATTAAAATTCAAAAATTGTTTTTTCAATATGATCTCTATATAGAAATATTTTGGAGATCAAATTATATATTTTTTTTATTTTTTTTTGTTATTTTTCGATGGATACAAAATTTATTGATCTAATAATTTCAGCACCATCCAATATTAGTAATTTTTCATCAATCTAAAAAATAGCAAAATATTAAAAAAAAATATAAAATTTGATCTCCAAAAATATTTCAATATAAAATGATGTTCAATGGTCTAGATCGATCATTTAATCTTTCAAATTAAAAATATGGATGCGAACCACGAAAGATTTTGCGCTTCACAAAACACTATAACCTCACTCACACACTCTCTCTATATATATGTAAATTTCAAATGCCTTAAATCACTCTCTCTTTCTCTCTATGTATAAATTTCAAATGCCTTAAATGGTACTGTTTAAAAACTCCAATTAGAATTTGATGACCACATAGTTTCAGTTGTGTGATCTCTGATTGATTATCAATAATCCATTACTTTGACCCACAACAATTTTGCATGTCCAACAATTTGTCTGCATGTTTTTCCCCTTCTTTTTAAGCTTTATCGGAATTTATATGAAACACAATTAACCATTTTGATTATTAGGGTCTTTGAAGGAGTGCAGCGGTGCTAGCTAAAAAAATGATATCCTATTTGGCCGGATTTCTATATAGACCACCCGCTCTTGTTCAGGCCATGCAACTTCACGATGGCGGATCTAGTGTGATTCTAGGTCAGCTATTATCTTGGACTTTTAAAAAAATAATATTTTTAAACTATTTTTTTAATTTGACTCTCTAAATTTAATTATTATCTCTCTTAAATTATTAAATTATTTTTATTAAGAAATATTTATTTGATAATGAAAGAATTATACAAAAAATTTAAAAATATAAAGTCCCTGTAGGAAAGTTTTGTTCATCAACTTAATTATTTATTATTTTGTGTTTTATTTTTAATATTTAATAAGATATTATTTTGATAGTTTTTATTATACAAGAATGATCGTTGAATTATTGATTTTTTTTATTTAGTACTCGTTAATGGATTAAAAACCCGATAAGCTATTGTAATCTGATTACTGACCCTCTCTGATCAAAATCCGACATCCACCTGAAAAATTTTGAGAGTGGTTAAAATGATGAAAAATAATTTTATATTATCTATCTGACAAAAGTGTAACTTTACAAAGTTGCTTGCGGAAACTCATATGTACATATATGGATGCCATGATAACAAAGTTACCGTTGATACCAATAGTACCATTTGACACTGTTCCTATCCCTATTTAGCATATGATGAGATACATCTAAGACTAATTAAATAAAACTAATTTATTTCTTAACACTCCCTATCAAGTTAGACCTTATACAAATTGAATAATCCTAACTTGCAACAAATATCTTAAAAAATCTTACACTTAATAATTTTGTGAAAATATCGGCCATTTGTCTTCGCTCTTGACAAATGGAATGTTGATTTCTTTCGATTGAACTTTCTCTCTAATAAAGTGACAATCCAATTCAATATGCTTCGTTTGCTTTTATAAGACATGATTTACTGTTATGCGTTTTGTCGATTGATTATCACAAAATATTTGCATTAGTTCTTTGATCTCAAAGTTCAAGTCGGTTAGAACTTATTTGATCCAAGTTAGCTCATTAGCAGTGGAATCCCACTTGATCGTGACATAATTTTTCGCTTCTTGCTTTTCTACAGAACTAAGTTTTCACCTACTGTTTACTCCTAAAATTTTCAGAGAAAAATCACACAAAGTTTCGGCAGCATGTGCCCTAGAACAAGAGCATTTTTGAAAATATCCCAGTACTAACCGTACTCAGAATTTAAAGGTTGGTGCCCCAGCACAAGCTGTACTCAGGGTGTGTGAACCAAGCTCTATGCACTTTCAAAAATCCCCATACTAGCCACATGTAGGATACAAGAAAATACATGGAACTCAGACAATGTGTAAAGTGTGAACCAAGCCTTATGCATTCCTAAAATCCCCATACTAACCGCATGGAGGACTCATGAAAAACACAAGGCTTAGAGAATGCATTACAAATAAAATGAATGATGAAACTTTCTAATTAAAGTTCATCAATTTTAAATATTTTTGTTGATGCCTGAAGTATGGGTGAAATGGTAAATAAATTTTACCATAAATACAACATGATTTTGGGGTAAAATTTCATGAATTTTGGGTGAAGAAATTATTGAGAAGCAATTTAAAGTGAAATTCAATTGGAACAAATTCCTTTGATTGGTTGGAGAACATTTGGGGTGCAAATTAGAGGGGCCGAACAAAATAATGTGTGCAAATATTAGAGATAACAGGGAGTATGCACGACCCAGTTTTATAGATCACTTACATTAATTAATAGTTGAATGGCAGCATTTAATGAAAGAATGACAGGTGGGCCGGCCTAATTCAAACTATGCATTTAATTTGAGATCCAACATTACAGATCCCATTTTTCAGTAATATCACAATTGAATGGTACGTTGGGTTTTAAGAAATAGAAATAAAAATAGAGGAGTGGTTTATACTTATATACCGTGAACCGAGAGGATGTCAGCAGCCCAATTACTGTACACCGAGCTCAAATAGTTGAAGGGATTAATTTTGAGAATAAAATAGATAAATAGCTTTGTCTCTTTCCTCCTCCACAACTGTCCTCTTCTGACAAAGATGAAGGCTTCAGTTCAGCGATGAAGTGATGTTACGAATATATGATAAAATCTCTTAGTCTTGTTGAAGGTTAGGTTTGTCGGCTTGGTTCAATCTTCTTAATGTCATTTCTTCTTAATAATCCACCGAGCTTTCATCATCTTCACTTTCCTCTTGAGGTTGTTTATCTTCTCGGGCTTCTTGAATACCAATATGATTTTCTACAATAACTTTTCTTTTTATTGATTAGTATAGTAAGATAATACAAATTCATTTCATAAAATTTAATTGTTGCGATCTTTTTCAATATTGGTGTAAAAAGAATATGTTCAAAAATATTACACACCTAGAGATAACAAAATTTTCAGTTTTGGGATCATAACACTTTAGCTTTTTTTTGAATGGAATATCCTAGAAAAATAACTTTTATTGAGGTAAAATCCAATTTAGCTAGTTTATTTTTATGAACAAATCACACACATCCTTAGATGAGCAATATGTATTTTTTTATCATAAAAGATTCCCAAAGGACTTCTAAAATTTTAATTTGTACTAGACAATCTATTTATCAAATAGGCCACAGTGATGCTAGCTTTCGACCAAAATTTTTTGAAACGTTATTCTGAAACAAAAGAGTTTGAGTCATCTTAAGTAAATGATAATTTTTCGTATAAAAAATATCATTTTATTGTGGGGTATTAACTTACGGAGTTTGATGAATTATACCCTTTAAATTGGTGA
The DNA here is from genome assembly GCA_037127355.1 of Schoenoplectus tabernaemontani. Lineage (NCBI taxonomy): Eukaryota > Viridiplantae > Streptophyta > Magnoliopsida > Poales > Cyperaceae > Schoenoplectus > Schoenoplectus tabernaemontani. Next base: position 3,965,447 of record CM073738.1, read on the forward strand.
AATTTGAAATTTTTTGATTAATGAATTTCATTCCATTATCCATTCGAAGAATTTTAATTTTCTTATTGTGTTGAGTTTCTACCAAGTTTATAAATGTTTAAAAATGGGAAACTTCACAATGGTTATAATAATTTTTAGAAAAATAAACATAGATTTTAAAATTTTATCGGAAAAAAGCTCCACACACTTATGTCAAAATTCACATAAATCTTTATTTTTTCTAGTATTGAAAACAAGCTTGTTTGTACCCAAAAAATAAAGGCTATTTTCTAAATAACCTTCGTCATTCTTCTCATTGGTGAGTAGATCTTGAAAAATTACACTTTTATTTTGAAAAATTATTTTACAATTTAATTTTTAAAAGTTTATTAATAGATAAGAGATTTCTTGAATCTATATAGAAAACATTTTGAATAAATTTTTTGAACAAAATACTAATCATTCCCCCATCTCTTTATTCTAATTTTTTTATTATTAGCAATTATCAATAATTGATCATTATTAATTTTATGAAAGTTTTTTTAATAATTATCGATTTCCTGTCATGTGGTCCGTTGCTATGGAATTAAGAACCCACTAGATATTTTGTGACAATTTTTTGGTTGACAGACCTATGATTAGACGTTGATTGTTTTGACCAACAATTTGATTAATTTCTTAATTAATACTGGTTTGCTTAGTACATTTTTCATAAGAAAATAGTTTATTTCAGGACTATTTTTAAAAATAATTTAAAAAATAGTTAGAAACCTCAAAAAATCATGAAATTTAATATTCTATAAGATTTTGACATGAAAAAATTATTGAGCAATTTAAATTGATCATTTGAGATCTCGGAATATAAAATCTCACTCCGAAACAATAATGATTTTTTGCTTTGTAAAACACCAAAAGCTATATATATATATAATCAATAATCACAATCAAGTCAACAACAACTCAACAAGCCTGCGACATAAATAAAAGAAAGTTACAAATTGAACTTTTGGCTCATAAGAAACCCTTTTATCAGTTGGTTGTTTGGTAAGCCGTGTCAGCAGCAGAGGCATACTTATTAACTGCTTGTCATGAGCAGGAGAAATAAATGAAACAACCAATGCATCATCTATAATGGGGTCTGCATCTGCTGCCATGGAAAGAGAACAACGGCTCAGATTTTAGCTAATGGAGGAGGAATTTTTATTTTTTATTTTGTAGGTTCCATCTGTCATTGACTGAATGGTAAGGTTTGCCATCACTAATATGGCAACGGATGTGAATCCATCTATAATGAGAGTCTTTTCGTAAGGTGCCACTAGTTAGCTCCAGTTCTAGCTCAGAAACCTCCACACAAGTTGATTCAGACCGCATAAATGAATTAACAGCTAACAACTTAACAAGTAAATCGCCACTAGAAATACTGTCAAATAAAAATTCAAATTTATTGAACTAATGAATGACATCAATTAAAAAAAAGCAGATGATAAACCTCAGAGCTATGATAGCTACAAATGTCGCAACTTGCTGCCATTACAATCACCTCAGGTGTTCCTTCATAAAATATGATAGACAGTGATGGGTCTTATGCTGCATATCCGAAATTGCCAAAAAAAATTATGAAATAATATATATGTACCTTTAGATTACCAATCAAAGCTATCAGCTTTAAGCATACAATTCCCCATTACCATGCTGCATTAAAAAAATGCAGTTAAGAAAATCTATTTCATATAGTTTCAAGATTATTACAAAAAGAAAATTGTAATCATCAAATTTTTAACACCATCAAACAGAAGAATATTACACAAATTAAAAAAAAATTGAATTATTTAATTAAAAGAATGTATATACCATGTAAGTCCTCTTAAATGCTTATCATTTCTCAACGGGAGTTATGAAGCATGTAATCCTTAAATTAAGAAAAATAACACATAAACAGAAGTCAGAGCTAATGATAAATATGAAAACTAAAAGGAAGTTATAAGGAGACCTCATCTATGGCATGAGGTTGTACTTTTGATATAATCCGTTCGATTAGAAATCAACGGCTCTAATTTAATTATAATAAACATTCGTACATCAAAATTCGTATTTAAATTTTTCCATAACCATTTTGATTAACTTTGAAAACTCTCCATAAAAAAATGCACTCAGATAATAGTTACTCAAGGTTTTGGTTGAGCCGCTTGAGCGTTGTGTTTGTGGAGTCCTCTTGGAGGGGGAGATAGGGTTTTGGGAGAGGCGAGAAGGGGTATCAATCTGTAAGATCGAAGAATCAGTCAAATTGACAGATTCACTTCACATATGTTAAAATTTTAGGTGGTACGCAACTTACGAGAAAATTTTTGGGGAAATTTGAACAGACTGGCGTCGAACTGAAAAATAAAAACCTTCTACAACGGTTTTAGAATAAAAACCGTTGTTAAACATAAGTTTTAACGATGGTTGCTATAGAAAATCGTTAGAGAGACTTTTAAAAACATTTTTTTAGTTCAAATTAGTGTTAAAGGTTGGTTTCAGCAATGGTTCCCTTAATAAACCATTGTTGAAGGTTAGTTCCAATATTTAACACATTCGGCCATCACTATAACAACGGTTTTTTTATTTACAACCGTTACAAAATAATTCATCAAATTTTCAGAAATGCCATCTACTTTTAATAACGGTGTTGTACAAAAACTGTTACTAAATAGGTGTTAGCTAAACTCATTTCTATGGCTGTGACTTTTATGGTAGTAAATGTTATTTGAGGAGTAAGATGCACAATTTTAGTTGAGAGAGTGACAAATATTTAAACTCTAATTTTAAATTGATAAATTTTTAATTTTCTAACTTCAAAGTGAAAAATATTTAATTTTCTCAATAAAATAATGATGATCGATTGAAACTAACCCATTAGCACACACCTGACGCAATGAATTTTCTTTTGTTTGGGAAGAGATTAGAATTATTAAAAGTACTTATCAATGTAGGTACTTATTACATGATGGAAAAATAAAGAAAACAGATGCAAATTTATTCTTAGAAGTAAAAATTGATAACCATTTTGGACATTCCTATTTTCCCAAAGAGCTCTTAAGCTGCTCAAAGAAAACATTCACACACAATGCGGCCTCACCTCCAAGATCAAATTTTGCTTTTTATGAACCGAAATACCATTGATTTCAGACATGTCTAACGGCTTCCCTTTCATCTCATTTGGCAGATTCCAGTCAAAGTGGTACAGTAAGCTTGCAAGAGCGAAACCAATTATTGCCTCAGCGAAGCCGATTCCAGGACAAGTTCTTCTGCCAACACCAAACGGAATCAATCCAAAATGAAGCCCTTTGTAATCAACATTACTACCCATGAATCTTTCTGGCATGAACTCATCTGGTCTCTCCCAGACTTCTGGGTCCCGACCGATGGCCCATGCATTGATAAAGAACCGAGTCCCAGCAGGAATTTGATAATCCAACAAGCTGATATTCTCAGTTGACTCTCTTGGGACGAGTAATGGGACAGAAGGATGTAATCTGAGTGTTTCCTTGATCGCAGCATGTAGGTACGCCATTTTTTGCACTAGCTCTTCAGTTAACTTCCCTTCAGTATTTATCACGCTTCTGACTTCTTCTTGCACTCTTTTCATTTCCTTTGTGTTTTTTATTAGTTCAACCATTGTCCATTCAAGTACTGTATATACTGTATCTGTGCCAGCAGAAAATACATCCTGCCAGAATGAAACCAGCTCTAAATTATATTATAATTGATAATGAATGATCGTAACGGTAATGTTTTTTATAACAGCTCTTAGAGTGGTGACGGGATCACGCATATTTGTGGCCCTTAGCCCATACTTGCATGTCGGGCCTTTGCCCCATGATCCTATCAATATATTTGATGGATCTTACAATCTTTCTTCAAAAATTAAAATAATATGTTAATGTGTTAGATGCAGTGAGATATTAAAAAAAGATCGATGTCCTTTAGTAGATTATTTACGAGGTAATTTAGTTATGAGTAATTATTGTATACAGCCAGTTTTTATTGTTCATCTACATTTTAAAAAATATTTAAATAAAAAATAGAAAATTATAGATGCATTCTTAATAATTTACATAGAAATGTATATCAAAATGTTTAGTCAATTTGAACAAAAATTGCCTATCATTAAATAATTTTAAAATTTTAGCGGTGGAGTTTCAAATACATTATGATGTATTATCATCTAATTTGTAGATTATTTCAAATTTGAAACACATGTATCATTTTAGATTTTTCATTTGAGCAAATTTTTTAAAAAAAGATATACCATAAAGATTCGATGCACTATAGAATGTACACTAGAATTATTCTTTAATTATTATCTTGATTTTACTTATTTATTTTTCTAATTATTGCGTTCTTTCAAAATTTTATAATAAATTGAAAAACATTCTACCAAACGATCTTAACAAACATTTAGAATAGAGTTTTATTTTTATAAATAATTATGTTTCCCTCCTTGTTGAATGAAATAAGCTATAACAAATGATAACTATGAAAAAGATAACCTAAAATTAAAAGAGAACATACCAAAATAATAGCTTTAATGTTGTTCCTACTCAAAGAGACTCCAAGTTCTTCATCATTATCTTGAATATTCAGCAGCACATCAACCAAATCGCTCCCTTCCCTATTATCCTCGTACTTGGCATTTCTTCGTGCCTTAACATGGTCTTCTATTGTGTTTTCAAGAAAATTGTCGATGCCTTTAGCAGTCTTTCTAATCCTGCTTTTGGTTAATCGATCCAACAAACCCAAGCACCGCACATGGTCCCCGATTAGAGGTTTACCAAGATGCACCAAAAAATCTATTAGAAGGCTATGTGCCCTGTCGGATCCATCATCTGAGAGCTTTTGTCCCAGTACTATTCTGCATCAGATTTAAATTGAGTCCATTTTAGAATTTAATAATCATATTTTTAAACCATTTAAATAATTAAGAAAATTCAATTGCAATTAAATTACAAAGTTGCGTACCACCAATTGATTTTCAAGTTGATCTAATATTATTTGCGATGATTTGATCATGTCTAATAAATAACTCACTATTACAGAAAAATACTTTTGTAACCCTATTTAACACTATTACAGAAAAAATATTTTTTTTCCAAATTTTGAATTCAAATTACTTTTCTGTTTTAAATTTTATATTCAAATTGTGATCAAATTTAAAACTCAAATTATTTTTATATTCTAATTTTTTTGTTCAAATTATTTTCGATTCTAAATTTTTTGTTAAATTAGTTTTTAAATTTTGAATTTGAAATTTGTGTTTCAGAATGAAAAAATAAAAAAATTAAAAGCTGACAGATGTGATAGTTGTAGCTGTCACATCTGTCAGCATTTTTTTTAAATTCGGCACAACTCTTTAATAACGGTTGTTGCATAAGAACTGTTATTAAAGGGTGCCTTTAATAGCGGTTGTTATATAACAATCGCTATTAAAGTGTATTCTTTAATAGCGGTTCTCAAGACTTTTTATAGCACCCCTCAGTAACATCCCCTTGGACCGCTATAAAATATGATTTTTGACCGCTATTAAAGATAGATTGTGTAGTAGTGACTCTTGAGATAACCAATACATAGTGAAATTCTAAGTCACTCTTAAAATATAAGAAGAGATGGATATCGGCTAAATAACATGAGAAGAAGTGATAAAAGGAGACTTAAAAGAAATAAAATATTTTCAAAGACCAGGCTTTAGATATGAGTGCCTGGAATAAGATAATTTATGTATCATAATCATAATTTAAGAGTTAAAATCTAACAATAAATTAATAGGTTTTAAGTTCTTAGATTCATATGTAGGTTCTTATATGATTCAAGGATTTAAAATTTAGGAATACTATTATTAATATCATTACAATTTGACATCAATTATTATTATTATTATTATTATTATTATTATTATTATTATTATTATTTATTATTATTATTATTATTATTATAACTATATTATTATTCATTATGATTTCAGATTGGATTTCATTTGTAGTCTACCTAAATTTATTTGAGATTAAAAGTTTTTAAATAAAGGGAAGGAATCAGTTGACAATGGTTATTTTGACAATCTTGACAATGAATTTTAAAATAAAAATGAAAAAATAGAAAAAAACTTTCTAGATATGTTCTTATATTATAGATCGATGGTGATTCAAATTTCGTGTAATTTCATTATCTTTTGATAGTTTCATCAAAGACCGTTAATTTAGAATCGTTGTAAAGTGCATAAATTTTTGATGACTAGCTAGCCAACAATAATGAAATTACATAAAATTTTAATCACCATCAATCTATAAGTAGAAAAACATATCTACAAGATTTATTTTCTATTTTTAAGATTTTTTCATATTTATTTGAAGATCCATTGTCAAGATTGTTAAGATAATCCATTGTCAAGAGATTCCTTCACTTAAATAAAAGGAACGGGGAGTTTCCAAACCCTTGAGATCAATTTTGATTCTAAAAGTTATTTCAACCGTCAGATCAGCATGTAATTATCAATCTCGATAAAACTCATTTTTATTTTTATATTTTATTCTAATCTCAATGTTGATTTGAGAGTTGAAACAACCCTTAAAATCAAAATTGGTCCTAAGAGTTCCTAAATAAAAGGTTTTGTTATATTGTTATTTTATTATATTTTAAAAATATCAAATAGCTTTATTATGAAAGTATGATGTAAGTTAGCTAGATTATCCTCTTGATTATATGAGAAAAGCGCAATTCACCTGCAAATAATATCATTTGTAAGTTTGACAAGCATTCGGCTCAAGTTAATGACACTATCAGATCCGCCATAATTGGATGAAATTGATCGGATTTTGTCCATTAGAAACGACACTTCCTGTTCCCGAATAACTCCAAAGGATTGAACCTTTTTGTTGTTGAGAAGATGCAAAACACAGATACGGCGTATTTGGCGCCAGTATTCCCCGTATGGCGAAAATGAAACATCACTACAGCCATACAACAGAATATCAGCTACAGTTGTGCGTGGTCGACTGGAAAGTGCTATGTCGTGTAAACGAATTGACTTCTCGACTGCAGCAGCGGAGGAGAGAACGACTGTGGGAACACTGCCGAGGCGAAGGTACATGATGGGGCCATAAAGGGTGGAGAGTTTGTGCAAGGAGCGGTGTGGGAGGTTACCGAGAAGGTGTAGGTGCCCAAGCAGAGGAAGCGCCGGTGGGGAGGGGGGAAGACATGAATTAGTGTTTGAAGAAGACTGTGTGTGTGTGTAAATGAGGAGAAGGATTGGGAGGATTAGTAGGAGGATGTATTGAGTGATGGAGAGAGAGGAGAGGGCTATGAAATATTGGTACAACATAGAAAATAGGGGAGCCATGGTTTAGATAGCATCTTGAACGGATATATATATCGACAAGTATCTATCTGCTGACACAGTCGCGTATATATCTTCAATTTTTTTTTATAAATCTGGCCAAATTATGATCTGTCCAAGTGGTAAAAATTCACGTGTTTATATTTTGCATTTTATAATTATAAGGTGGTTAGAAGTATGTAGTGGCCCTGATGGGTTCTTATAAAATTATAATTTGTTTATTCATATGTGTTTATTTTTCCGCGATGTGCGCAAAACAAAAAGACAAACCGATTGATTAGGAGTGGGTGGGCAGATTTTTGTTGGTAAATAAAAATGAGGCTGATAATAATCCCAAGCATTTATTCTCATAAATATTCTCAAATTTTGACTCCCGCGAATTTAGTAGTTGAAACACCAAAAGTCTTTCGCGATTTGACCATAATCGCAGAGACAAATAAAAATTTTGAATCTTCGTGAGTTGACCGTAACTGCAATCATTTGGCACAAAAAAAAATCGCTATTTTTTGTGACCATAACATGCAATCTCAGCGACATCAATTAGATTCACTATTTTTTTCTGTTTCTAGGCAACTGGTCGATTAATTTATAATCAACCGTTAGTTTATATTATTTGACCATAAATGTTTGGATTATTTACAGCAACAATAAATTTGACACAAAAAATCAGTGCGCCATCAATTGATTTTCATTCTGACATTATTTATATCTTTAGTTGTCCCTATTTATATTTACTGTGTCAGTTACTAAAATTCTAATAACTTAAAATATTGTTATTTGATATCCATGTTATTTATATCTACATTTTTGGTAATTGTTGTATCTATTGGCTTCAACTATCAATTTTATTTATATCTATTAATTTTTGCTATATACATCAACCGGCTTTGGTGGTTAAATTCCACCATTTATACAAATAAATAATCACAACACTTGATATAAATAGCACAGTATAATAGATATAAGTAAATTTGATAGTTTTTACCAAGTGCTAACTCTCTCTAATTTTCTTAAAGAGACGCCATTTCAATTTCAATTTTTTTTTGAATTATTAATGTGCTATGCAGTTATAAAAATGGAAAGTCGGAAACATATAAAAAGTTAATTGAATGCTTAAAATGAAAATTTTCGTTTGGGGACAACGAATGGGGATAAAAGGCTGGGGACGATAATAATATTCCAAATAAAAAATAAAAAAATGATAAGAACATCACTTTTGTGCGCCAATAACGTAGGCCGAGTTTAAAACTCAGTCTCAAACTTTATATTTTAGAGATCAAATTTTATAAATTTTTCAAATTTTTTTCTAATTTTTAAATGATAGAAAGTTTGTTGATCTAATGATTTTTGCACAATTTTAAACTAGCAATTTTGTATTCATCTAAAAAATAGCAAAATAAATAAATAAATAAAATTTGATCGACCGTTTGAACTTTTAAAGCTAAGATACAAATGTGAAACCTGAGAGATTTTATGTTACACAAAGCACCATAACCCCACTTTGGGTTTGTTTGATACTTGGTGGAATAGCAAAAAATAAGAATAGAATAGCTATTCCGATGAATTAGTTTGCTAATGAATTTTAGACTAAGTAGAAGAGTGCGAAAGAGTGCTAATCGACATACCAAATTATATGTGGTATACCGGATTAGCTCTCGTCGGAATAACGATTATTATTTGATTATGTTGTGTTATATTTTTATATTATGATTATAATTTATTATTATATTATAATTATGATTATGATTTATTATTATATTAATATTATGATGATTATTAATTTTTATTATTATAATAATTATTATTAGAATTATATTAACATCACTGTTAGTATTATTATTATATAATTAAATTTATTATTATTTATTATAATTATATTATAATAATTATAATTTTAGTATTATATTATTATATTATGATTATAAATATGATTGAATTATTATTATATTATCATGATTATGATTATTTATTATTATTATATTATTATGATTATGATTATTATTTATTATTATTATAATATATTATTATGATTATAATTATATGTTTATTATGATTATATTATTATATTATGATTATGATTATATTATGATTATGAATTTTGATAATTATTTTATTATTATTATTATATCATCATCATTATTATTACTATTATTATTATTTTACTATCATCATCATCATCATTATTAGTATCATAATTATTCATATTTTAACTATTATGATTAACAATTGTCAAATGATATTTTTACTCTTCCAAAGAGTAAAAAATACCACTTTTTCAAAAAAATATATTATTCTATCACTCTTCCAAATCTATTTCTTAATTTGCCAAAAGAACTCTTTGTATATATCCTAAGGTCGGATTCCTACATAGACTACCCGCTTTTGTCCAGGCCATGCATTTTCGCACAAACACTCAGCACTAAGTATTAACTATTAAGGTAGCACAAACACTTTCATGATTATCTCACCTTTTGTCGTGAAAAACTGTCCTCAATCACTCATTGCAATTTTCATCTCTTTTTTTTTTTTTTTTGTTGCAATTTTTAACTTTCTTCACTACAACAGAAATTATTTTATACAACACTCAATTAACAACAGTTATATGTCAAATTTATTGCTAAATGGCTCAGTGACATCATTATAATATTGAGAACTTATTTAACAACGGTTTATAATAAAAAACGTTGTTAAAATAGACTTCTAGAACCCAAAAGAGCAACAGAATCATTTAGCAATGGTTCTATGAAGGAACCATTATTAAACACTATCTTTAACAATGATTATGTGCTTAGAACCGTTGTTAAATGGTGTGTTTAGCAATCGTTCCTTGAAGGAACCGTTGCTAAATGGTTATGCTGCTTTTTCGGGTATAACATTTGCTCTGACATTTTTTTTTGCTCCAACCAATAATATTTGCTCCCACGGATTGCCCATCTCATCGTTCATTAATCCCAATCCAACGTTTCAAAAATGAAAAATTTAAAAACTAAAATTCCACGGATTACCAATCCCTTTTCATTTGTTTTCATATATAAAAAGAGAGAGAGAGAGAGAGAGAGAGAGAGAAAGTCTAAGGCTATTCTACCCAAATGTTGAGATTTCAATATTCGACCACGACTTTGCAGCTTATGCAAAGATTTCAAAAAAAAAGAAAAGAGAGAGAAGAGAGATAAAAGAAATAAAAATCAAAATCCGACCATCTCAACTTTAAATGACCATAACTTTTGATAGGAAACTCCGATTGAGGTGTTCTATGCAGCCACAAAAAGCTAACGACGAGATCTATATGGTTAAGGGATGCCATTATTATCATTTTTCAGGCAAAACAAATCTCATCTTCAAACTCAAAAACGCATTTCAAGTTTTTATTTTTTTTTTTTTTCTGTTTTTTCTTAGAAATTATATAGGTTTTTATATTATTGTATGAGCAAGATGTATGTATTTTTTGAATAAGTATTTTTTCATTTGATGAATAATTATATTTCTTTTGTATTAATTATTGAATGAATAATATATAATAATATTTGTTCTTATCTAATAAATATGACTTCATATTCACTGTTAATCAACATGACTCAATATCAATTTGATTCGTATCTTTTTAAGAAAATTAAATTTAAAAAGAAATTATTTCTTTAAGAAAAAAATATTTTTAGCAACATTTTTTAACTAATTACAGTTGCTAAATGATCTTTTAGCAACAGTTATTAGTTAAAAACCATTGCTAAAGATATTTAATTTTTTTTATATAACCGTTGCTAAGGTATCATTTAACAATGATTTTTATTTAAGAACCGTTGTGAAATGGCCCTTTAACAATGGTTATTAGTTATATTGTTTTAAATGTCTTCCAAAAACGGTTTTAACAATGCATTTTTAAGAATAATTGTTTATATTTTTTTAACACTCTCTTTTAATAATGGTGGGAGAACCGGAATGGGCTCATGTGGCTGGATCAGCTTCAAAATAATACACTTAAAGAAACAAATTTACTTGAACATAAAAAGAACATGGTTAAGAATTTCGTTAAGAACATAAATTGGACGCAACTACATTTTGCTGAGCTTTTTAGCTACGGCCTTAAAGGACTCTGCACTCGGGTTTATTTGGTCTGTTCCGCCTTTGAATATTTTCACTTTGTTTGTTTTTTTTTGCATCGTCGAAGAAGTAAGAAGGTGTGTCATTGATTCTGCAGGATTCTGAGTTCTAAGATAAATCTTCTTGCTAATTTTTTTTTATGAGTGATTTCCACTTTTTCTGATAGAGTTATAAACTAACCGAGAGGAGCAAAGATGAGCCGAGCTGGGTTAAATTTATCCTCGATTAATTAGGTTAACAAGTCAAGCCGAATTGACTTGTTAACTACTTTTAAGTTAAAAGTTTTAGGTTGAGATTGACTTATTAACTTAACGAACTAATCGAGTTAGTTCATTAAGACTTATTTAATATTTAATAATATTTTTTTATGACATTTCATATTAAAATTTATATAAAAATTATTAAATAACTAATGATAATATATTTCATATAAATTTAATATAATAATTTAAGTGCCGATCATACTATAAACTACTTACTATACTAAAAAAATTTATAATAAAAATAATAAATATTTATAATTTATCAAGTCAAATGAGTCAAGCCGGCCAAAACTCAAACTCAGTCCATTAACTTAATGAACTGGTTCGTTAAAAACTCAATCCACTAATGAATAAACCAATAGAGAGTCACGAGCCATAAATTTTTTTATTAGCCCTATTTGCTGATGTATTCTTTTGTTAGCACCTTTTCATGCTTCTGCTTGTAATTTTTCGTTCCGGTTTAGTTTTCCTGCATGTGCCTTGATTGTCCTTCTCACCCAGGGTTGTTTTTCCCTGTGATTTTTTCGAAGAAAAAAGTGCTACTTGATTTTAAACATTAATGCGATTGAGGGGACGGCCGACACATGCAATGATTAACATTAAGAAAAAGAGTAAATATGTTATGTTATCAGCTCTTCTGGCTCATTGATGAATTGAAGTTAAACATTTCTATGCGCATTCGTTCGTTCTGTATTAAATTGCTTTTTGTGAAATTCTAGATTAGATTCCGCATTAATAGCTTCTTCATATTTGTTGTCCAAAAATATCATAACCTTTGTTATTATATAACTAGCGGTGGTAAAAATATTTGTGATTCGTAATTCGATCCGGCAAAAATTCATAGTCAACTCGTTTGAATTTCAAATCGATATTAATTTGAATCGAATCAAACCAATTCGAATTAATTTGAATCAAATCAAACCAATTCGAATTAATTTTGAATCAAATTCAAACTCAGTGCAACTCGATCGAAATAGATTCATGAATCTAATGAGTTTGAATCTCAGTAGCATCTCAACCAAGTTGCTGCTCTCACACTCAACTCCAAACCCTAACTGGACGACTCTTTCTCACACTTGTAAAAATCAACCTCAACTCCTCCCCTCGATCTCTCACTTCTTCTCCGTCAGTCATCACCAACAGGAGAGGCAGATCGCCTATCCCTCCTTCGTGACCACCAGGAGGCGGATCACTATCCCTATTCCTTCTTCCGTCACCTATCCAGCATCAGGCACCACCATAACCCTAGTCAGCACCACCGCACCAGTCAGCACTCAACAGATTCATCGCAGCCCTCAGGGGCGGATCCAGGGGGGTTGGGGTGGGCCTTGCCCCCCTAATTTTTCAAAAACGTCCAAAAAAATATATATAATTTTGTAAAAAAAATTAAAAATTTATATATTTGATCTCGTCCAATATTTTTTTTCTGTAGTAAATATCTAACCCCTCCAGTCCCGGTCCCCTCAATCTAAAATTCTAGCTCCGCCCCTGACAGCCCTCTCTCTCCTTTCGGCCAGTCACCACCACCAGATACACCACCGCATCAGGTACTGATTTCTCCATGTTCTCAGTAAAGCAATTTTTGGTGCCCTGGTCACATAACTCATTTTCTTTTTTGTCCTTCAATTTACTGGAACTTCAGAAAAGAATGGACTCATGTAATTTGTGATGCTTGATCTGAACACTAGTTTCTCCTTGTTTGATTTTGCACCAAGTTTTTAATATGATAAACAAATTCATTATCTTTGTTGGTACCGACTGATTATTCTTTAGATTCTGTTGCTGTTATTTTTAGAGCATCTCCTTTTTTATTTGCTAACAATTATCTAATACATTTTTATATATATATAGGATGTCGCGATCTGAATCTATTTATCCTCTCGATATTCAAACACCATCAGAAAATATAATAGCAGAAGATGAACCTATAGATGTTGATGGAAAAAGTGAAAATGAGGTCGATGATACTGAGACGGGAGATGGGATGGATGTCTTGGCTGGAGATGATCTAGTACTGGGGCTGATTTGGAACTGAATAACAATCTAGGGCTGTTTTGGGATGGCTAATTTGTTTGCTATCTGATTTGTGCCATCAGATTTAATACTGAGGTCAATGATGTTTGTTTGAAGGTAGTGATTTATTATGTCAAAAATCTGAGGCTGATTTGTATACTGAGCTGATTTGAGGCTACTACTATGTTTCAAGTAGAGAACAGATTAGTATTTAAAGTAACAAATTAGAAATATGAAAATGAGGCAGTAATGATTTCACAGATCCTTCTAATTTTTATATATTAGAAGTACCAAATAGATAGCAATGCTTTTAAGATTGTAGATTAGTATAATCTAATATTTTTTTTTGTAAGTTCCCTGTATGGCTGTATTGTAGCTTATCGAATTTAATTGTTATTTTTTATATCGAATTGGGGTTGTTTGCACTAACAATTTATTATTGCCTTTCAGGTTGAAGTGCAAGGAATAGTGGACTATTGACTGCTGGCTTTAATGCTTAGGATTTTGATTTATATTTTGTTAATTTATACTCTGGGAGTTTGAGACTTAATTGAGTTATTATTATTGTGACTACTGTTATTTATGATTCTTAATTATTAAATTATGTATTTGTATTATGTTATCTCTTCTATGAGACTCAGACCTATTTGTTATTTAAATTGTACTTTGAAATTTTAGTATTGTACTTTGCAACTTTGAAGTTAGGACTGTGTTTTTAAATTTTCTATATTCAATTTCGAACTGTTACGAGTTGAATCGTATTAATTCGAATTAAAATGAATTGAATTTTGAATTTACTCTTTAATTCGAAATTGTTTATCTAATTCAAATTGAATTAGTTCCAATTGAATTAATACAATGCCCAGTTCAATCAAATTCAATTCGTTTAAGGCCTTTAATACATCCATATTTCCGGCAAATCTTTTTGCATGTCATTCCCTATAAAGTAAATAATCTCCGCGCGCAGATTTTTTTTATTTTAGTAAATAAAACAAATAAATATAGCAAACTGACCATCTCTCTCCTCGGTTTTGTAGAAATAGCCAGACCTGAGTTTGAAACTCGGGTCCGGGTTTTTTTTTTACACAGAAACGAAATTTTTTTTTTACAAACTCAGTTCCGGGTAATTTATTTTTTTTACGTTTGTGTGTTATATTAAAAATAAAACACAACAGTCAGTAGATTGATCTAAAATATTACAACAAAAATTAAAATAAACACACGCAAGTACATTTGAAAATTACAGGTGTTTGGATCGAGTTTTAAACTCAGCCCAGTACACCTGGAACCGAGTTTAAAACTCGGTCCCAGCATCATGCTATTATATAGCACACCCAATACATTTCTTCTTCATCTTCCTTCAGCTAACCATTTCTTCAAAATCGCCATTGTTACTGTTGCAAGAGCTTCAAACTGGAAATTTATTTTTCGACAGATCCAGGTTCGATCCGTATTCACCACTCTCGTGTCATCAACGTTGTATATTTTTTTTTCTATTTGGACTATTAATTTTTGCTGTAAAATTAAAATACACTAACAATAGGGTTTATCGTTCATACCGTAGAGACAAAAATGTTGCTGATCAATGTGTATCACGGAGGTCAAAATTTGAAAACTTCTCATGGAACAGATTACAATATTCAAGCCGCGTGCACATTTTCTGCCGACGAGGCAATCAATTTTCGTGACTTGAAGAGGCAGATTCATGCTGGTTTGGAGTTGCTCCCTGGCCAATTCAATATCAGCATTAGTGCACGGATCAACACTGCCCCAGCAGGTTCGAGTGATTTTTTTATAGCTTATTTGGGGTTATTTCTGATGAAATTTGGGGAATGATTAAAACAACAGCTTAGTACGTTAGTCCATATTATACCATACAGTACTACATTAACACATGGTCTGGTCATTGGCGTAGTTATGACAATAAACAAGATTGGCCAATGATTATGGATGAAATGGAGAGTCGTATTAACAGGCTGCCAACTCGAGGTCGAGCTCATTCCAACAGAGCATGATTTAGATTACCAGTGTGTTTATGTTTTTTGTTGTTATATTTACCAGAACAATTGAATTTTAATTATTGTTGTAATATTTCAATTTATTTGACACTATTTTAGAACAATGTATTAATCGTGCTTATATTTGGCTTTATAAAATTTTATTTTAATTTTTATTGTAATATTTTAGTTCAATCTACTGACTGTTGTGTTTTATTTTTAATATAACACACAAACGTAAAAAAAATAATAATAAATTTACCCGGACCCGAGTTTGAAACTCGGGTCCGGGTTAATTTTTTTTTTTTCGTTTCCGTGTAAAAAAAAAAAAATCCGGACCCGAGTTTCAAACTCGAGTCTGGCTATTTATGCAAAACCGAGGAAAGAGATGACCAATTTGCTATATTTATTTGTTTTATTTACTAAAATTAAAAAAAATCTGCTCCGCGCGGGTATCGGACTTAGTGTAATATAATGGTCGAGTCATCTAACAAAATTATAGCATGTACACAGGAATTGAAGCTCCCTGCATTATTGCCGATAAAAAATATCTTATTGGTCAGAATTAAGACAAAATTATTTAAATATTTCCCATAAAACTAGTTTCAAGTAATAACATTCAAAACAAATTATTAAAAATACGCTTAAGTTTTAAAAAAATTATAATAATATATTATGTCCTATTTTTTTCTAAAAATATCTTCAAAACTGTACTTCTATTATAAAAATATAAAAATATACTTAACTTCAAAGATAATTATAATTATAGATCTCATCTTAATTTGCCGCTTCTGTCTGAAACCTGATTCCCCGGCTGATTCTCCAATATGTTTACAAATCAAGAAATATATACAAAAAGTAGTACCTAGAAATAATAAAAATAAATAATATGCAAGGTTCTTGAAACTAACAAGATTCAAGCAATTATTTCCAAATAAAATGTATGACAACGTCAAAGAGGATAATAATGTATGACAACGAGAAAATAATAAAATGTATTGATACAAAAAAATACAAAACTTCGAATGGTCAATAGTGACAAACGTGCGTGTCACGTGCGAGCATGTGACGTGTTCGACATGGAACGTGTCGTGTCAACACATGTTTACGTGTTTGAACGTGCGTGCTTTAACGTGTCAAAAACTTAAAAACCCGAACACGCACATCTAAAACACGTGACACGTCTACCACGCCGTGTTAGACGTGTTTGGCACGTGTCAACACTTGTAGTACGTATAAATTCAATAAAATTCAAATAAGATAAATATATAAGAAAAATCATGAAAAATTATAAAATGATAAAGAAAAAATGGTAATCTTGATTTAAATTTTAAAAAAGTTTAATTAAAGAACAAATTTCAATTTTTCCTTCCTTGTTTTCGGGTTTGGGACCGACTACGTTTTAAAAACGTAGGCAAAGTTAAAAACTTATAAATTTATTAGTATAATATTTAAAAATATTTTAACAAATAAAGTAATATGAACAATATAAAATGCATACTTTTTTGTTATTATTTTTTCATATTTGGATATTTAATCTTCATCTTCATTATTATTTTGAGGCACATTATCAGAATCATAATGTGAAAATTCAGAATTTGACGTAATATATTCAAAACTATCATACATGTTAAAGTGATTCTGATCTCTAACTTCAACATCAAGTCTTATTGCCCAAACGATTTCGATTATTAGTTAAAACTTTATTAGAGGCACTAAAAGCAGACTTGGAAGGTACTGTTGAAACGAGTATTGTATACATATCATGAGCCATATATGCTAGAATAGGCCATAATTTCTCATGTTGTCTCTAATATTGAAGAACATTAAAGTTATGATTGTAATTTATAGTATGTTTAATCTTAGCAATATCAGGATCTTTGGTGATAAGATAAACTTATAATTCGTTGGAATTGTTTTGAGATCTAGAACTAGATTCAGAACTTGATGCACTTTTTCTTTTAAAAGCTTTCAAAAAACTAGAAGCTGCGGAAACTACAGTGTTTTGTTTATCTCGGGCTTGAGTGTTAGATCCATATGTCCGACTTTCGGTCATATGCAAATCTTTTAGACACGTCTTCACGTATTCTGGTTTGCTCTATTTTATTAAAAGCCCTTGAATTTGTATAAAATATTACAAGAATTGCCACTAAAGATTGCTTTTTTTTTTCTTCAATTGTGTCGTGCGGTGTCCCGTCAGCTGAACCATCCATGTGCCTAGAGTCTACTCATGGCAGTTTTGATTATATCAATAAAAATTGAGGATGTTAATAGACGTGCTGCACGTGCTACACGTGTACACGTGTGTGTTTACGTGTTAGACATGCGTGCTTAGCTGTGTCGAAATTGTTTATATATTAATCACGCACATTTAACAACACGACACATATAACACATAAACACGTCACGTACAAACACGTTTAGACACGAACACATATTCATGTTTGTGTTTACACATGCGCGTACACATATTTGACACGTTTATCATTATACTAATGGTCAAACAAGTTACAAGAAATTAAATAGTACACTGTCCTTGTCACGTGGATAAAATTTTCTTTGAAATCTTTTGTTTATTTAATCTTCTTTCCATTACTGTCCTTTTAAATATTTTTAAGAAACACTTGCATCTATATTAGTATTGTATGTTGTCACATGTAAGCCACAATAAAAAAATACATAAATCCAAAGCATTATTACGGAAGTGCATGCATCTAGTATAGGGGCTGTCGGGTCATCATTATTTTATAATTTTTTTAATCCAATTTAAATCCGATTTAATTATATTTGAGTAAAAAAATATTAATTCATATATGATCCGATCGGGTTATTGATCGATCAGACCTAATCAGTATAAAATAATTAAATATTTATTAATTATTTTACATAATTAAATATTTATTAATTATTTTACATAATTAAATATTTATTAATTATTTTACATAATTAAATATTAATATTAATTTCTATATAATTAATACATATTTAAGATTTAATTAGTACTAAATCATAAAATTACTTCAAAAAAATATAATTAATTGGGTTAGATCGAGTTGACCTGATCCTAACCCGATTCAGATAAAAAAAATTAAACTCATATCCGACCCAGTTATTTTCGGGTTATATCGGATCAGATCGGATTCAAATCGGATAAGATTAATAATTGACACCCCTAATCTAGCATATGTCTGAACAAAACAATGCATATTCTTAACTTTTTTTATTGGAAAAATGAGAGTAAAACTTTCAAATTTCATAATTGTCAATAAGGATTCTCATCCGGATTTCGAAATCATAACCTCCCACACAGAGAATATTACTTTTTGTCACTAGACAAATGTTGATTCTCGCATATTTTCACATATTCTGAACTTCCCTCAAGTTAGCTATTTAAGAGCAAAAATTCAAAATATTGTGTTTCGAGTTTATGCGATTCTTTTTTGTGCCACTCGAAAGCGAGATGTGAATGTATTTATAGAAGAATGAAAAAAAGACGAGATTATCCTTATATGTATATTTATTTATTTATTTTCACACATCTAAAGATTTTGTTAAGTGATAATGTGAACTTAAGTTTTCAGCAAGCGTAAACCCTTGCTTCTAATTATCAAAGGGCTATAAATTTCGAGAATCTTTAATTAAAAAAATAGAAAATGAACACAATTCAGGTAGATGAACACTATTCTTTGTAAAATCTAACTAACTGAAGTGAATCACAAAAACATTTAAGAATAATTAATTTATTAATGAGCTGTATGGTAGCTCACATAGGAAAACAATGCACAAAATATCAAATATGAAACGCTATGTCAATTTGATATTAAGAATTGGAGAACCTAGGGATAATTGTGCTCCGGAGCCATTTGACTTCTCAAGGGGTTATTATCAGAATACAAGAGCAATTTTGTTTCTCTTCATGTCTTACTTCTAGATTGTAAACATAAAACACTGTCAGTTTACAAGCTATAGTTGGAGAGGTTTAGGAATTCAAAACAATATTTCAATCGAATCATGAGGATACACTAGATTTTGTCTTTATTTGATCTTGTTTGTATTGAAGGGGTTTTTAATGCATATATGTAATTTTGATAGTTAATGGGGTCTATTTGATAAAATTGTATTAAAACCACTGCTGACTCCGTAACTCAGTTCATGGAGAAAGAAATGAGTTGTGAGTGTTCCAACTTTCAACCAATTTCTTTAATTGGTTTAAAGTCGTTTGTGTTTCGTGAGATCACTATTGTTTTTTTTTCTTTCTTTCTTACATATAGGATTAGGATTGTGGATGAATCACTTGGTATTGGTATCGACTATTGAGAATTATTGCTGTTGTTTATGCAATTTTCTTTTATTCTATCTTCTTTCTATTAGTGTCCTTCCGAGTATTTCCAACTCATATGAGTATTGTATGTTGCCACGTGTAAGCAACAAGAAAAAAAACATAAATCCAAAGTGCGTCGTTAATATAGTTTTTGAGTCAAAGAAGAGAGCCTAGTGTATTTAATTTTAAATATTTATAAAGACCATTTTATGTGGGTTTTGAACGCGTGATCACCATATAGAAATAGTATTGTTTTTTTTTCATTAAATTAAAAACTAATTCTCACATTATGATATAGTTATCACGGGAGTGTTGGATTCAATAATTATATGGACCTTGTGAAATGCCATGCGGACCAAGTGATATAAATAATTATGGACTTATATATATTTTATATAATTATATATTAATTATGCGTCATTATATATTCATACTCAAGTAATCACTAAAGAATATTCAATATGGATAAAAGTATTATAGAAATGAACTCTTAAATGTGTAAAAATAAAGTTTCAATAATTATAAATTTATAATAGACTAAATAAAAAAAAATTCACTCTATGAAAGGACTCCTGATCTTTAAGAGGCTTGTTCTGTATAGTCTATTTCTCCTAAAGAAATACTGAAGATAAAACAATAAAAGAGAAAGAAAGAGCCTGAGAGAGTCCTTTACTAACTCGGTCATCGGATTTTATAATGATGTTGTCGCGTAAAAGATTAAAAGAATTGATAATAAGAAACTTATTCTCTTAGAATACCTCATATCCGCTGTGGTGTGCACAACAGTAAGAGAAGAAGATAAGGAGTCAAGAGGAGAAAGCATGCAAGTCAATTCGATTAAGTTCAAGTAACACATGGATCAGTTCTCTAAAGTGATATTAGAGATTAGATTAAATCCATGGATTGATATTAGAGCCATCTTTATGAGAATCATAAGGATTTTATTTCATTTTTATTTTTGAAAATTCACAAATAACAGTAAATTCATATTTCTAGCATTTTTATAATTCAAATAGTCTTAAAATATAAATTTCGTAAATTTTTTTAAAATGATTTGTTAATATTTTTTTATATATTCTGACAGGTCTCGAATTTTTGGAGATATGGTGAATTTTTCTAAATATTTTGGAATTCATTTAATGGTGATATTTCTATTTAGAGATAATTAATGTTAGAAAAATCTGATTCATAAAAATTTAATTTTTCATAGTAATTTTTTAATTTCTTCAAATAATTTCATGAATTTTTAGAGAATGCAGTTCTTTATGAAGATTTTTCTTTTTTTTAGATATTTTAATGGCAATTACCAGAATGTCAATTAATCTGAAAAAAATATATTTTATGTCTGATTTTTTTTTATTCAAATACGAATTTTAATTTATTTTCTCTGTAAATAAATTTGAATTGTTTTTTTACAAAGTTTGAAATCTATCCATTGAGATTCTAAATGCATTAATTTATGATATAATGGATCATCAAGTCATTATATGTTACCATTAAGGAGTTAAATACAATAAATATTATGGTATATATTGCATTAAAGTATGATTTAAGTATATAATTTCAATGGTCCTAAATTATCAGTATTTATAAGAAATTCTAACAATTAATTGTTTGAGATAAAGTATGATTATGGTTTTTTATTGTGTATGAAAATGACCATTAATTTCTTAACCTTAAGATCTGAACACAGTATAGTTATATGGACGGCACAATTATCTGACAGAACCTGATCAGATATTTTAAATTAAAGTTTTAATTTAAGGTACTATGTGAAGAAATAATTTTAAATCATAGTAGAACTATTTAAAGTATATACTTTAGTAGATAAATAGTCATGATATCATTTCGTCAAAGTGAACTCTCATATAAATAATTATTTATTTTCTAATTTATAAAAAAATATATAAATACTAGATCGGTCTAAATGAAAAATAATATTTATGAAATCATTTATACATAGTAGTAATAAATAAGTGATAATTATATGGTCAATGTATGATTATTTTATCGGCTTAAAGATAGGTGAACTAATTAACACATACAAAATTATCATGTTTTATTTGACAAGTTAAATGAGTAATAATTTGAGGAGCATTCGGCTCAAGTTAACGACACTACCAGATCCGCCATAATTGGATGAAATTGATCGGATTTTGTCCAAATGATTGAACCTTTTTGTTTGGATGAATGAGATATATATTCAATTTACTATTGATTATTTTTCATTTTCCACTGGCATAATGCTACTTCAATAATGACATTGTTTAGATCGATATTTTTATGTTAATTCACGGTTCATCAATTATTATTATTATTATTTGCTTTTCAAGTTACTGTAGCAAATTATGTGACTGTAGAGGCTTGATCTTTTCTGAAATTATTGATTGTGAATTGCATAACGGTGATATCATTATACAATATTTTTTACAATGATATATAATCATGCTATATATGTGTATATTATCAATTTAAGTAAAAAAATATCTAATTTATAAATAATATATTTTTATATTTAATAATTTGAACGTTAAATTATCCGTCAAAATCCGATTAATCATCCGTATAACGATTAATCGCTTGACTGTATATTATTCATCCGTTAAGTGAATATTGTTTTTTTACAATACAATTCCATAGATTATTTACGAGATGCTTTAATTATGAGTAATATCATGTACTTCTTTTAATGTACAACTTTTTTTATTTCTATGTGGCCGACTTTCTGGGCACATGTGTGATGTCATTGTGAACTGTGATTGTACTAAACTCTTCTCATTATAGCGTGTCTCGATTATACAATGTGGTGTGATATGATTAAAATATTTTTTATATGACATAATTTGATGTGCAAACAGCTACTACACTAAATATTTTCTTTAATTTGTCGATTGACAAAACAACTTTGAATTTTACAATTTGTCTTGTTTGAGTTTTGTGCAGTGATTAAATTATAAATGAATTAATGCACAAGAATCAAGACTAATGATGAAATACAATAGCTTAATCAAAATTGCATTAGGTTTAATTTTAGTTAGACTCAAACTAGGTTGAATTGGTTAAGATAAATTGAGCTTAAACAACAAATAAAAATGCTTCTGCCCAGGAATCGTTATAACGGTTCAGTAATCGTTATAACTGTTCATCTTAATACTCAAAAATATTCTAAGGCAGAAAAATTCTCAAAGAAATTAGAGCATATCGTTATGTAACGATTCAGTAATCGTTGCAATGATTTATGAAACGTATAACGATTCAGTGAATCGTTATAACGTTTTAGCTCAATCAGATCTAACGATTATTCTTTCTAAGCCTTTATAACAATTCTCAAATCGTTATAACAGTTCAGACCAAAAATAGTTTCTTCAGCTGTTTCAGAAGATCTATTTTAAAAGGAACACATCGCTCACTGATATGATATGATATGTCTAGCTATATCATTACTCCAGAGAGCTTACTAGCCATATACAAAGTGAGAGAAATAATTCAAAAGATAGAAACACTCAATTAGTCAAATTCTTGTTTAAGCTCAATCTATCTTCTCTCTATTCTCCCAACTTGATCCTTCGTGATCTACTTGTAATGCGTTTCTTGAGCTGTAGTGCTCACCTTTCTTGAGTGTGTTGTCACTCACTTCTTGTTTTTGAGTGTGTTGTTACTCTTGTTACCGATAGGCTTGACAGCCCATTTTGTGTAAGGGACCAAGTTCTACAAGTGTAAAACTATTTTTTTAGTATTTCGGTTCAACCTTAATTGTTGGAGGTTGAGAGTCTCAGGGACATAGGCATTTTTAAGCCGAACTCCGTTACATCTTGTGTTCTTATTTGATATTTTCTTTTTTTTCTCACATTTCTTTGATTGCTCTATTCTTGTGAGAATTGAATCGAATTAAATTGTATTCCACTGCCATTATACTTGAACACTAAGTCCCAAATCGGTTTATACATTTCTATCTTAAGTTCTTTACAATCTTGAACTATTTTGACCTTTAATACCATCATTTTAGGACTATCAGAAGCTATCAATGTGCATATTATATTTTTGTAGTGAAAGCATTTGCCATAATTTGGTGGTGAAAAGTAAATTTTGTGTACACTTTCATATATTAATGTGCTAAAACTAAAAGTCTTCTATCAAGAGATCTACTAAAATCGGCAATTACTTTTTTTATAGCAAGTTGCAACCGACCAATTTTGTTTAGATGTCAACAAGTGACAAGAAAAAAAATATAATTTTTGGACATTTCGTACTAAATTTTCCAGCTTGCTTTAGTCATCAAAGAGAAGACAGGTGTCAAAGTTGGTTGGGCAGAATCGTGAGAAGAAGGGAGCTGGGTAGGTTCAAATGACTTTGAATTAAAAAATTGATTCAAAATCTTTCTCATCCATTGATTTTGTATTGAGATTTATATTTTTTATTTGTGTCTAGAACCGTTGTTAAATGGTGTGTTTAGTAACAGTTTCTTTAAGAAAACAATGTCTAAATGGTTCTGCTAATTTTTTGGATCTGTCATTTGCTTTGACATTTAATTTTTTGCTCCCACCAATAATATTTGCTCTCACGAATTATCTATCTCACCATTCGTTCATCCCAATCCAACGATTCAAAAATTAAAATTTAAAAACTGAAATCTCACAGATTACCAACCCCATTTTTCATTTGTTTTTATATATAAAAAGAGAGATGAGAGAGACAAAGAAAGAAATAAGAAAGAATAAAAACAAAAGAAATCAAAATCAAAATTCGACTATCTCAACTTCAAACGATCATAATTTTTAATAGCAAACTCCGATTGAGACATGCTACAAAGCCACGGAAAGAAAAACTATGCATATTCTCAACTTTGCTTAAGTTAATCATTTAAGTGCAAAAATTATGTTTTGAGCGCTAAGTTTTGATAATTGACCGGTAAGTATATTGAGCATTTAGGTCCCACAATCATTTGGACACTAATTTTAAATGAGTATTATCAGGGACGAAGGTAACATCTTGTCATGGAGTAGGTCAAAATAGTAATGATATAAGGAACTTCATGTTAAATTAAAACTGGTTTAATAATAATTATTACAATCAACAATCAAATAAAAACGTATACTAGAAATTACAATTTTAATAGATACATAGGATAAATGTATATAATACAAAATTCAAAACTGAATGCAAAAATAAAAAAAATACATAAGTTGACTAATAATATTATTATTTAAGAAGTTATCAATTGAGAAGGGATCTAATTATCATTTTTTTGGCGCCCATGGTGCTTATTTATTTATTTATGTATAAATTTTAAAATGTGAACCGTTAGATGTATTCTATATCATCTCAATTATATGTATATGAAAAATCATAAAATTTTAACTTCATTTGAATAGCCATCAAGTAACATGTCTAAATTGTAAAATTTGGTCCGTTGATTTTATTAACGCTTGATGCCTATATAAATAACATCGAAATGATATAATTTATTGTATACATATATAAAATGATATTTACAAAATATTCCTTTAATTAGTTTTATTATTTAAGAATTTAAATAATAGTTATTTGATATTTAATTTTAATGACACCGATGTGACACTAAAATAATGGTAATTGGATCTCTTCTCATTGAGAAGAGGTATAACCTATCAGTTTTTCATCTTCACAAAATCTTCTATTATATTATCAGATGTGATATTTTCTACAAATTTTTTTCTCAATAAACAATCAAATAATTATTTTAAAAATCTTCATCCATTCTGTTACAGAGTCTGGTCTTCAAAATTTACATCGCTGAAAAAACATGCTATATAGTTTGCTGTAGAAAACTTTATAGTTAAATCAAGACGAATTAGTCCTTCAACTAAATAAAAATTCTTTAATTTTCCGATTGTTGCTAGTCCTTGACATAAGTCACTAATTGTTACCAAGTCTGCCAACTCATGATGACTCAGCACATCAATATGATAATGTTGCAATTAATATCTTAGAAGAAGTATTTCATTCTCCGAAAAATCTGTCCATTCTAATTATTGTAACTAATGGATACAAACTTTGGTTAATAGTTTTTTTTTCTGATTCTAAATACTGTCAATAACACAATTCCGGAAACACCAATCAGTGTCGGATTTTAATAGATATCACTGTTGGTTTTCGAACAGCACCGATAAACCCGACATATAAATGTCAGACTTTTTCCATAATGTTGGATATAATTATTATCGAAATTTTAGGAAATAACTGTCCCAGAATTTATGAAACGGATTAGGGATGATTAATTCTGTTATGTACGCACGACGAGACGTGCGTACGGAATACTAAATGAATAAAATAAAACAATCACAAAATAAATAAAATAATAATAATAATAATATAAAATAATATATAGTAAAGTACAACGCCCGACATCGACGAGGCTGACTCCATCGGAATTGACAGTAAAAATCTCTCAAATAAAAACCCGATAACCAATAAAAACAATATTTCAATCGAATCATGATGATACACTAGATTTTGTGTTTATTTGATCTTGTTTGTATTGAAGGGGTTTTTAATGCATATATGTAATTTTGATAGTCAATGGGGTCTATTGATAAAAATTGTATTAAAAACCCCGTAAGTCAGTTCATGGAGAAAGAAATGAGTTGTGACTTGTGAGTGTTCCAACTTTCAACCAATTTCTTTAATGGAGAAAGACTGTGCTATTTGCCGAGTGACATGTTAAGCCCACTGTGCTATTTGCTCATTGACGTTAATTCATTGAATTAATCAAGCCTTTCGGCCATTTTTTGAAGGCACTACATGTATTTAGAGGTGATAAATGATTTCATAAATATTATTCTTCCATTTCATAAATATCTAGATATTTGTTAAGCCCGTAGGACTGGCGTTTTTCTCACTGGCGTCATAGGGCTAAGTCTACTCTAAGATTTTTTTTTTAAAAAAAAACTAAAAAACGTCACTTCTAATAATATCTTTGCACAAACGCATCCGTGAAACTAATACGTTTATATAGCGCCACTAACAGTGACACACTGTCATTCGCATTCTAGATTCTATATCATTTTTTTAAAATAACGACATGAATATGCTCTCAAACAAACGAAGGCTAGAGCCACCGGTAGGTGGATGAAGTGGAAGTTCCATTAGCACAAGCTTTGTGGTTCCATCCCTTTTTATCTATAAAATATTAGAACAAAATCTATATCCATAGAGCTGCTTTTCAAATGTAATATTGACCAGCATTCTTTAGTTCAAGCATCTAAAATAGAGATCGACTTTCTTTCGAAGCAAACTACACGTGCTCCTCATAATTTGATAATTCAAGTTTCCAACTTCCAATTTAGTCCCCCATTTTTTTCCCCCATTATGACCAGAAAACTAGATAAAACTAAATGTACCATGTTAGTGCACAAATGATTCAGGAAACAAAATTGGGACTTCAAAATTCAGAGATCAAAGATAATGTTTTTTTTAAGCAGATATGAAATGAATACTAGTAATGGACTTGTGTGTTTTGATAATAAATAGGTATGGAACAAAATTGGACTTGAACAGCGTCATAGAGTAATTTAAAAAGTCAGAAGTAAACTTAGAACAAACACCATATATATGCAATATGGCCAACTATTCTCTGCAGAAAATTGTTATGTAGAGAGTATTTAAAGGTTAATCATAACATCTCATTTTAATTATAACGGCTGTGAGGAAGTCTAAACACGAATTTTAATATACGGGACTTTATTATTGTTAAATATTGACCATTGATCTCTGATTAAATAGATAAGATCAAAAGTACTCCACCTGAATAGTTTTTTTTGCTCTGCATGGATGACATTCCATGCAATATTGCCTTTTCAATGAAAAATTATGCTACGAGGGATGTACAAATGCTCAGGATATCATGCATCCCTGGGAGAATGCGATGTAAAAAATAAGCATGGCGAACATCATTGACCAAATTTGTCAATATTTTCTGGACTAAACTCTTCAAAGGACAGTTTAGAAATATTTTCCAATGTAATGAGGAAGGAATGACATCGATTGTCAGGTTAGTACTTTATCTCCTTTATCTTTTTGCACATCAATACATTGAAATCATATTTATGAAATGGAAGAATAATATTTATGAAATCATTTATCACCTCTAGATACACGTAGTGCCTTCAACAAATGGCCGAAAGGCCGGCTTGATTAATTCAATGAATTAACGTCAATGAGCAAATAGCACAGTGGGCTTAACATGTCACTCGGCAAATAGCACAGTCTTTCTCCATTAAAGAAATTGGTTGAAAGTTGGAACACTCACAACTCATTTCTTTCTCCATAAACTGACTTACGGGGTTTTTAATACAATTTTTATCAATAGACCCCATTGACTATCAAAATTACATATATGCATTAAAAAACCCTTCAATACAAACAAGATCAAATAAAGACAAAATCTAGTGTATCCTCATGATTCGATTGAAATATTGTTTTGAATTCCTAAACCTCTCCAACTATAGCTTGTAAACTGACAGTGTTTTATGTTTACAATCTAGAAGTAAGACATGAAGAGAAACAAAATTGCTCTTGTATTCTGATAATAACCCCTTGAGAAGTCAAATGGCTCCGGAGCACAATTATCCCTAGGTTCTCCAATTCTTAATATCAAATTGACATAGCGTTTCATATTTGATATTTTGTGCATTGTTTTCCCTATGTGAGCTACCATACAGCTCATTAATAAATTAATTATTCTTAAATGTTTTTGTGATTCACTTCAGTTAGTTAGATTTTACAAAGAATAGTGTTCATCTACCTGAATTGTGTTCATTTTCTATTTTTTTAATTAAAGATTCTTGAAATTTATAGCCCTTTGATAATTAGAAGCAAGGGTTTACGCTTGCTGAAAACTTAAGTTAACATTATCACTTAACAAAATCTTTAGATGTGCGAAAATAAATAAATATACATATAAGGATAATCTCGTCTTTTTTTTTTCATTCTTCTATAAATACATTCACATCTCGCTTTCGAGTGGCACAAAAAAGAATCGCATAAACTCGAAACACAATATTTTGAATATTTGCTCTTAAATAGCTAACTTGAGCGAAGTTCAGAATATGCAAAAATATGTGAGAATCAGGTATGTCTGGTGGTAAAAGACAACATTATTTGTGTGGGTGGTAATGTGTTCGAAATCCGGATGAGAATCTTTATAGACAATTATGAAATTTGAGAGATTTACTCTCATCTTTTCAATAAAAAAATTTCATAATATGCATTGTTTTGTTCAGACATATGCTAGATTAGGGCGTGTCAATTATTGATCTTACCCGATTTGAATATGATCTGATCTGTCATAATCCGAAAATAAATGGATCGGTTATGAGTTTAATTTTTTTTATCCGAATCGGATCGGGATCGGGTCAACTCGATCTAATTTTTTTGAAGTAATTTTATGATTTAGTACTAATTAAATTTTTAATAGATAAAAATAGAAGAATGAAATAGATGCACTCTTCCGCTCTTCTTAATTTTAGAGGTCTCTTCCCTGGAATTAAATTTTTGGTCTGGAATTTGAAGTTAAATATTATGTTTTTATCCTTTTGCGGTCCCACATATGCTTGTGCTGTAAGACTTTTTTTTTCAATTTTTATAAGCACTGATACAGTGCCTCCAACTTTGCTATTTCATTTCCCCACTTTTCATTGACGAATGAAATCCACGCGCTTTTGATTTTTAAGGGACCTCTTTTTTCAAGATAGAAAATGAGGGAAAGAAAAGGGACATTTACAGAGGAGATAATTTCTAATTTTTTATTCTTTTTTAACTTTTGTCTGGCACATTTACAGAGGAGATAAAAGGTTTCTTCTCTCTATTAAATCTCAAATCTCTGATGATTTGCTGTGAGAGTCACAAATCCAATACTATGAAAGAGCTAAGTTTCATTTTTATCTTTCAAATGAGATCAGTATGGAACTAGTTCCAGCTCAAAATCTCGTGAGCCTTCGTTCCTTTTTTTTTTTTGTAATTTTGCTCCTAAGATCAAGAGCTAGCTGTTGTGTTGTGTACTTGTTTGCTATCTATTTTTCATTGAAGTCGACTAATAAAATAGGAGGCTTTCTTTTCTTTTTTTCTAGTTGATGAATAAACGAGAGAATAAGGTTGATATTTGTTTGGAGGTTTGAAAGGAAAAAAGAAGAAAAATGATATCAGAGACATTCAACATCCCCGCCGACTCAAAACCACATAAATTTGATCTACTTACATGATCAAGGTATATTTTTCTAATTTTTAAGTAGCTTTGTACCTTTCCTTTTTATTTGAGTGAAATTTCACACACACTAATTAACCTCCTATTACCAGTATACTGATACCACACATATACTATTTTTATACCAACATATGCCATTAGAATTCTTTTGGTCTTTTTAAGGATAAGTTCATATGGTTGCAATTGATTATGGTATGCACATATGTTCTATATTTTTTTTCATTTCCACACAATTATGAATTTATCATGCTTATTTTGCAAAATGATCCAAGAAAGCTTGGAAGCATACCTAATTACAGTCTAATTGTCTATATATGTGAGTTTAATCTAAGCATGTGTGTATGGCAGATTGCCTGAAGCACATCTAACTAGGCACATCTAATCGACAGTTACTATCATGAGCAAGGGTTCAGGGAAGAAGCATGGCCAGTTTTTAGTAATATTAAGTTTTAGTAAATTAATATTATTAAAAATAAGAGTGAGAAACGTAAAATTCTAAATATACGAATGGCAGCGTGCCACTGGCAGTGGCGCGTTCACTGCGCGTTTGAAACGCGCGACTGCCAGTGGCGCATTTCATTATTATTACCAAACGCGCCACTGGTAGTGGCGCGTTTCCTTATTTTTACGAAACGCGCCACTACCAGTGGCGCGTTTGCTTCTTATATATACAAAATGCGCAGTCACTTGCGCGGGGTTTGGACGAAACGTGCCACTGGCAGTGGCGCGTTTCCTAAAAATAATGAAACGCGCCACGGCAGTGGCGCGTTTCGTCCGCGCCACTGGCAGTGGCGCGCTGCCATTCGTATATTTGAAATTTTACATTTCTCACTCTTATTTTTAATAATATTAATTTAATAAAACTTATTATTACTAAAATCTGAAGCATGGCATTACTCATGAGGTCCATTGTTATATTGCTTTTTATATGTCAAAGGGGTCTTTTTGTGGTTGTGCTTGAACTTGTGACCAAGAGAGACTGATTAATTCTTTGTAAAGAAGGTACTGGTTAAGTCTAACAGCAATGTAGATTTAGAATTTTTATAATGGCATTCAGTCTAACTAAGTCCTTCTAAGTAATTCTATACTACATAATTGATAACAACTTATAAAAATGATTTTGACCTATTACAAAATCATACCATTTGAAAGGTCAATTGTGGATATTGCATGTTCATATCAGTCCAATACTAGTTAAATGTTACATCTGCTAGTGCACTTTTAGATTACTGATACGCATGCTTATTCAACATAATATACATCCATATTTTTTTGTTGGATATCAAAGTTTTACAAAATTGATTGAAATTCGAGTTGGTAAGTAAATAGATGATGGTTTGTTATCATGCTGGCACCTGGTGGTGAAATACATATAATCTTTGGTGTACTTGTAAATAGTGTTCATTTCTTTCTTATTTTGACTTGTATATCTGTAATTTGAGCACTCCTCTATATTTATTTTTTATTATTGGTATCAGATGTAGCAATTTAGATGAGGAGATGAAAAGAACATAATATTATTGCTTGGAAAAGAGATCGAGAGGTGTTATTGGTGAACTGATGACACTGCCGTGTAAACATATATATAGCTGATGAGGATAGAAAATAGCTGTGCAAAAGTTGAATTTCTTATTAAGAGTGTAAATAAATTAATCACTATTGCTTTACAAATTAGACGGTCTGTTGCATGACAAATATATCATTAAAATTAAAGAAAAATGTAAATTAAGCCTTTTGTTAGTTTATGTAGTAAAGCAACACGTGATTGTTAAAAACTACAAATTACAAAATAAAAATAAAACAGCAAGGCTACAATGGTCATTTCGTACAATGCTAATATTTTATCAGGTCTTCGTTTTCATAATTCCAATGACTATGTTTACCAAACAGAAGAGGAATAGCCGAATAGGTTGGAAAAGTACATTAATTTTAATTCTTCAATTCATCTTTTCCGTATTTATTCTATCCGTTGTCGAACTGCTCTAGGGGAAAAGCAGAGGGTCTGTTGCATTTGTCAGTAGGGAAGTAGGGCGGAGGTATTTTTTTAATATTTGAAATTACTCTTATTTATATTTTATTTTTATTTATTAAAATTAGATTTATTCATATTTTATCCGTATTCTTTAAAATAAATGGGTAACGAAATGGTAACGATTGCTAACAAATAACACTAATATATTAATTAATTTATCAAAATTTATAAAAAAATATATGAACTCATTTATTTTAAACAAATACTTCTCTACTTTACTAGTATAAAATCCAAAAATAAAACTTTACAATCAATTTCAATTTGAGTCATTATAAAAAAAATTAAAAAAATACAAGCTCTCTTGTTAAACTTTTTAAGTAGAAACTAAAATGTCTAAAAGAAAAATTAGTATTTGCATAAAATAATTTTTTTCATTACCTAATCCTATAATTTTAAGAAGTACTCTATTAAATATTATAATTTATCAGATGTTAATATCTGAGAAGATAATAATTAAAATTTAAAACAATTAGCTCATAAAATTTGCAGTAACTAACATAAAAATATAATTATATTGAAAATAATAGAAATTATTTTTTGATAATTTAACCTATAAGATAAATGAGTATGAAATGATCTTTATTATATCCTTACATATTTATTTAATAAAAAAATCTTACCTTTATCTATATCAAATAAGTTAATAAATTTATCTTTTATCCATACCCACCTTGTCGAATACAATAGGGATCGATTAAATAGCCAGAAGGGTGCCATTGACATTCCTAGTAGGGAGGGAGGTTTCAGGTCGGATAGAGTGTGTCCACGTCGAACTTTTATCTGCTGCCAAACTTTTGATGGCAGGTTCCTACCATAGAGTCTATGGCAGATGGAGCCCACTGAATAAAAAATGAAAAAAATTCCCTATCAGTTAAAATCTGAACCGTTTAGATGAAAATGGGCCGTTCAGATTCTATGGCAGGGCCTGCCATATATGTGATTATGACAGCAGATTCGGACTCTGTCCGCGTCTATGGTTTCGCTCACAAACAAGGAAAAAGAAAAAAAATAGTGTTAGTTTATATTCGGTTAATATCATATTTATTTAAGCATTCTTCATTGTGATATTTATTAAGCATTCTTCATTGTGATATTTATTAAGCATTCTTCATTTTGAAAGGAAATTAATCTAAGGGCGCGAAAGAGACAAAATATAATAAAACAGAGTAGGAAATACTTGTATCATGTCGTAAAGAAAAATGTGCTATAAATCTATACTTCTATACTATTATATAAAGCATCTAAGAATTGGAGGGTCCATTTTTTGTCATGGTAATTTTTTATTATACCCATTTTATCCCTTAATTAGACGGCTAATATTTATTTTTGGTTAATCGAACGTATGTGATCGCGTCCATTGATCCCCTCTTTCTCTCCATTTCTTTCCCTTAAATACTATTATTTTCATAATATTATTTTTTTTTTATTTAGAAACTGTTTACCCCTGAAAGGTCGAAGGAAGAAATAAAAAAAAAACCCAAGATCAAACCCTATGAACTGAACCAATACAATCCCTATACTATATGGAATAGTGTCAATGCCAAGCCAGTATTTTGATACAACCAATCATGAGAAATCTCAATATGATTTTGCTTTCAAGGCTGACCTGGTGCCAAAGCTGTGAGCAACCACCTAACCATGCTTTAATTTGTGTCAATTGCTGATAAGTAGTCAGCTCTTTGACCAAATTACCCTCATGTTAAGGGATTGAAAGTCAATTTCACAAGACTGATCAGGTGCCAAAGCTGGGAGCAACCACCTAATCAAGTCTAGATTTGTATTAATTGCTGATAAGTAGTCAGCATTTGATCAAATCAAACCCTAATAAGCATCATTATTGGTGTTAATTGGGGAAGAGTTTCTGCAAAGAGAAATATTTGGCAGAGATACTGAGCTACAACTGTGAGAAATTGGGATTAATTGAGAAGAAAATAGGGTTTTATTGATCAAAGAATTTTTAGCACAAGCAAACAGGGGTAAAATGGGAATATAAAAATATAGATGTGATCATCATGAATTTAGAGAATTTTGGTGAAAATTTCATGATTTTTGGATGAGTGGAGCTATTAAAATAAATTCAGAGAAGATAAAACAGATTAATCAAAGGGCAGGATTTGATCACAAGTCTCTTTAGGTGCAATTTGGAGCCAAGAGTCTAACTGGGGCTTCTATACAAAAAGAACGTGGTTTAGGCGCTGGTAGAGTTCAAAAGAAAAGGAAATATCTGGACAGACTAGGTGCACCAACTCTTTGTCTCATTAAACCCGACGTGTGGGGCCTGTTTACGTGCGCCAAGTCTACCCAAAATGTAGATGCTCCCATTCCTTATTCTTTCACTTATGTTCGGGTCCCACCTGTCAGGAGCTTTCTCTCCCTCTCTTATTTCAGTCTACATGCACCAGGTTTATTTGGGTGAAGAGACAAGTTTAATCTCCCTCCCGATTTCTTTTCCTTCCTCTTACCCGATTTCTCTCTGACAGATGACACGAAAATGGCACTTAAGAGAGTTTGTTTAGAAATCTCCCTCATTGTATATTAATCGAAAGCTTACAAGGAGGAGAATACAGTAGAATGATTGTTTTTCCAAATAATGCTTTGTAATGCACTCGCATCCAAGGGGAAGGATGGTTCGGCCAAAGTTGATTGAGGCAATTTAAGATTTAATCATTCAAATTAATGGTTTGGGGAGCATCATTAGACCTCCACGATATTGCCTAAGCCATTAAAACTGAACTTCAACACCTCTAAACCCAAAGTCCACTACTTGTTCAATCGGCCATGGAGAGAGGTGCTTAAAACCAGAACTGGGTTGTGTAATTGGCCAAATAAATGGATTGAATCTATTCAGAGAGTCAATTCGACGCTGGTAGAACTTACAATTGGAAGAATTGATGAAGAGATCAATGAGATGGTGTTTGAATTTTTAAATCGGATCTAAAAGGGAAAATAGATTTTGGATGCTCAATTGGATCCTTCTATTGTTCAAACCCACTAAGGAGAATGCTGAGGTGATGTGTAGATGCCTAGAAGTTTCTGGAAGAGTCCAGAAGGAACGAATTATATAGATAACAGTTGAGTGGCAAAAGCGTAAAATCTACTAAAGTTGTAACAAACTCACAACTATCAATTTTAGTTGCTGGAAGTTAACAATTGCCTCAAGATGGCTCAGTAGACCACAGGGAACACCAGGATAATGATTAAATCAGGAGTTGAAAGAACAAGTGCAAATGAGAGAAAAGGAAGTGAAATTGGTAGAAAAACAGAAAAAATACTAATTGTGCCATGCTGGCAATCCAAGCCAAATGGTTTACTCTCAAGAAACACAACAGGAGTGATCTCAGCTATCCAATTGAGTGAACAAAGGCTAGGATCTTGCCACCTCAGCGATCCATGGACTCAAGAAAACACAAATTGTGTATGGAGAAAACACAATTGAGCAGTTGAGATTCAATTAGCGTTCTATATATACTTTAATGAGAGTTGAAGGCAGGGGGGGGATAAAAAAAAAGGGAGGCGATTACATACCCCCCAGTCCATAACTCTTTCACACTTGAGACACAAGATCTTCACCGGAGAGGCATTGAAGCTGTTCATGCACCACCCCTCAAGCTAATTGATCTCGGTCAAGGACCTGAGAACTTAGCTATTGCATCCAAGACTAGGTCAATTGATCAAAAGCCAGTAAGGTGAAGAAGGGATCCAAGAGAGCTGCTGATTTGATCGGTTGATAGTAGATATAAATCTCTCAACTAGATCACATCAAATTCATCCTTTACAAACTGTTCTTTGCTGCCATTCTGAGCTAAGTACTATATAAACTTCAAGGTGTAATTCGTTGAGAGTATTACAACTATTTTTCAAATCAAGACATGAATTTCTTTTCTTCTTTGCATTCTTTGGTTTGTTATCTGGCTTATCTCCTCCTCTCTTTTATTTTCTTTTCCCTTTTCTTTTCTGAGATCTTATTCATAAGGAGTTAAATGAAAGAAATCAAACTAATAAGGGTAGTTGAAGTGCTCATGTACTCCTACCTCCACTTGAACAAAATAAAAGTGAAGTGACAACAACATCATGACTGGTCGAAGACTAGAGTCTCTCAGTCTTAGTTTGTAATCTAGCTACTTGTGTGCTAACTGTCACAAGAAGACTATAGTTGGAAGATCATAGCTGGAAACTCAACGATACATGCTGTGAGAGGCCGAATTCCAGATCAGATAAGCATACACAGTAGTCTCTGGAGTAAAGTCAGTAATCAAGAAAGAAATAAGGCTTGAAACAGAGATTGAAACTCGAAGAATCAATGGGAGATCACTATGTACCAGAGTTCGGTACCGTTACCAGTACAATTGCTTCTTTTATAATCGATATTTTGCTTCTAATTGAAATCCTCCGCACATGTATTGACATTGAAATCGCAAGATCCAGAGAAGAATTAACTCAATTGAGCAATCAAACTTCAAGAAACGATGCTAAGACTTGGCTGTACCGAATTGGTACCGAGAGAGGAAACGGTACTGACTCTCCCATCGATTGACCGTACAGATCTTAGATATGAGACTATCGCTGAACTCTATGAACCATGGCGATTCTACCCTCATCGGCTGATCTCCTCCTGGAGGTGTTGATCATCGGTGTAAGTCGTCGGAGGAAACGAGACCGTAGGATGTAGTAGAACGATTATTAGAACGACCTGTGCAAATCTTGACGAAATCGCACGACTCCACAGGGCACTAGATGACAGTTTGGACATCATGACCTTTCATCTCTATTAACATCAATCTTGAGGCATATCTAACGGCTGAAAGAAAACCGAACAATAAGAGGAAGAACAGTCCATCTCAGGATAAGAGGCCTGTTTATAAATGAAATTCCGGTCTTGGGCCCAATTTTCAAGAGGAAGAGAGGAAAAGAAATTAAAATACCAGCCCAAGAGCTGTTAGAGTCCAACTGCAGAAAAGTAAAAGAAAATAAATCTGGCCCAACCTGTGAAGTAAAGAATTAGGCCCAGCATATTAAGCCCAAAGATCAATTAATAACAGAAAATCAAAATAAAAAGATAAATAAATCATTTGAAAATGTTCCTAAACTCTAAATTAACCAAAATTTATTTCTAAAAATTCTTTGTTTTCCATAGTATTTTTCTGTATAAAAATATTCTAATTATAAAAATATTATTATATAAAAATAATTTAAAAGCAAAAGACATTATATTGCATTTTGTATATTTGACTTAGCTTTGACTTGTCATTTTAACTATTATAAAAATTCCAAAAATTCAAATAAAATCTTAAATTATGATTAAATATATTTTACTGATTTTTTAAGTGATTTTTATAAAATAATAATGACAATAATAATATTCAATAAGAAATAATAAGATGAATTCTATTCTTTAATTATTACAAAAGAGAATAAATAATAATATTAAATAAGTAATCATAATAATAAATAATAAATATACCTTATTTTATTTTAGAATCTCAAATAAAATTATATTCTTTTGGTTATTTCTAAAACTCAAATAAAAATATAATAATAATAGAATAAATCTTATCATTTTTAGTTTAAAAATATAAATAAAAATATAATAAAATTTGAATCATTCCTAATATTTTTGTGAATAAAATGTAATAAAGAATATAATGAATTTCATTTTATTAGTCATTATAAAATTCTAAAATTCAAATAATAAAAATAATAATAAAACAAAATCTTATTCAAAAAGGGCTAAAATTCAAATTAAATTCATTTTTCATTACTTTTCCCACATATAATAAATAAAATAAAAGTAATAAAGATAAAAGCCTAAAAATTCAAATAAAATTCATAAATAGAATAAAAGTAATAAAAAGCTTAAAATTCAAATAAAAAATCATAAACAGAATAAAAAATATAATAATTCTTTTAGCTATTATAAATCCTAAAATCAAAATAAAAATAGCTAATTCATCTTTTATTTTGTAAATAATTTTCTACCAAAATAAATAGAATTTCAAAATAATAAAAGATATAATAATAAAATCCTATTACTTTGGCTATTATAAAAATCCTATAAATCCAAAATAAAACCATAAATAATAGCCAACTTATTTCCTATTATTTTTGAAAGTAACTTTCTACAAAAATAAATAGAATCTAAAAATAATAAGAATAAAAAAATCTATTACCTTAGCTATTATAAAATCCCAAAAATCTAAATAAAAATTCTAAATAATAGCTAACCCATTTTCTATTATTTTTGTAAGTAATCTTCTACAGAAATAAATAGAGTTCAAAAATGAAGATAAATTCACCTTTGCAATAGAGATAATAATGAAAGGTATTATCTTAATAATAAAAAAATCAATAAGAATGTAATAATCTTTTTTACATTTTAGAGGTGAATAAATACGCTCACACAAGGGGTGTAGAGTAACACAGTGATCTTGCACAAGTAATGCAACATTCGGGACAATTAGTCGGGACAAGAACATTTTGACGCTCATTGAAGAATAACCAAGACTGCGACATCAACATGAAGAGATATGTCGACTTTAAAAGAGAAGAACATTACGATGCCCGAAAGAAGTGACATCTTAATGACTCGGTGTCATGAACAAGTAATTCATGACTAGTTGAGCTAGTAAGACCGAACTCATCCGTCGATAAGTTTGTCTTCGGTTCATCTCCGAGATTGTGAGATTGAATCGTTCTCGTAGTTGATTCATCCACAAAACACGGTGAATGTGAACCGTTCTGTAATAGGTTCCTTCACTGACACACGCCTCAATGTCAAGCTGGCTTAGTGCTTCAGGTTTGACTTTGTGTGCAATTGTGTTCCTAGGTTTATGAATCGGCTTAGTGCTTGGAATTCATGATCTAGAAGATCAGTGAGAAGGAACAAGTGGGCCAAATCCGCCCTTCTCCTGATTCACCAACCTCAAGATCAACCGGCTTAGTGCTTCGAGTTGTATTTTGTGTGATTAGTTGTTGACTAGTTAAGACCGAACCGTTACGTAGTAGGTTTATCTTCTAGATCAACCGAGGTTGAGTCGTTACGTAGTAGACTTACCTCGAACCCCTTTGAAGAGATTAATCTGACCAGTAGTAAGGTTATCTCTCGAGGCGGTAAAGGCGAACCGATCTGTAGTAGGTTCGTCTTTCACTGGATTAACCTTCTGGTGAATCCAGGGTGCTCTAATGATTCCCGATCATAAGGGCACATGACCACTTGACCATCATTTAACTATATTATTTGCTTCTCTCTTTTAAAGATCCAGAGGTGCCTCGAGGTTAATAGCCCAGGGTAATTAACGGTGGGGGCTTGCGCCCACCGGAATCTACAAGAACTCACAATCACTAAAAAACCCCCTAAATGTGCGTTCAAATTGGTCTAAATGGTAGAATCAACCGGCATTAAACAGATGCACGCTTGGGAGGGATCTCCGTGTCCTTCTTCTGCATCCCATCGCCCAGAGGCGGTGCGGAGCGCGCGAAAAAGGGTCGCACAGAAACATTGTGCATATTTGGTAAGAAATTAATGGTGATAATATATATTAGAATAATTTACTTTTCTCGCCATAAAAATCATGAATCATTAACTCATATTGTGCAAAAATCTTATCCAAGATTAAATATAGTATTTATTATAGGTTTTCTCTATAATTTGGTGAATTTATAATTTAATATTAGATAAATGTGATTTTTTTATTTTATAATATTTTAATGTTTAAATAAAAAAGTCTGCTGCAACGCGCGGGTATATAGCTAGTTAAAATAAAATTACCGTCGATGCGAAAAGAGTCCTTGATTTTTCTTTTTAAAAAAGAGCAAATCGCGTAAAATTTTGTGCTATTTAGCAAAAAAAAAAACAAATAAATCAAACAGACAAACGGAATATAAATTAGGGGATTGAGCTCGGGGATATATAGATATATTTTCTCAAGGATGGGGTTTCTTGAAAAGTAGTAATAATTTTGATAATTTTGACAACTAACTTAATATAAATTTATATAAATTTTTAAATAAAAATTATAACATACTCTTAAATGTATAGATTGATTTTGTTTCAAATTTCATCAGAAATCATTAAATTTGAACATTAAGATTGTCATATAATTTTGACGGTTTTTAATGAAATATCAAATGACATTGAAATTATATTTATTGATATATTTATTAAATTCAAATATATAGTTGAAGAACATGTAAATATAAGTATATATTTGACGATCAAATATAAGTAAGTATTTGATAGATAATAAAAATATACCAATAAATATTTTTTTAAAATATACATAATTATAATGATGATTTAAAAAAAATAGCAAAAATTTTCAAATATTTTTCCCATCTTTATATTTTATTTTGTTATTAAAATATTAATATTTTTATTATATTTCTTATGTAATAAAAATAAGAAAATATATTTTAAAATATATTTATATTATATTTAAATTATGAATTACGTACAAAAAAAATACTAGTATCTATTATCTGTACTCATTTGTAATAACTTTTGTTACGCAGTTGGACTTAATTTGCGTGTTAATTTTTCTGACAAATGTATATGTGATATGGACCATGTATGTTGAAGTGTTTGGAAAAGTTTGAAAAAAATTTTAATCAAAACATGAAATTTTTGTAAAAGAAAAACTAGGACGAGTTTTAAATTTGGTCACAGCTAGCTGGGATTGAATTTAAAACTCAGATCTGACTATGAATGCACATTTTCACTGAAATCATATCATTTTTCTATTTTTTTATTTTATTTACCAAAAAAAAAATCCGTATCATATCTCTACAGATCTGACAAAT
This sequence comes from Schoenoplectus tabernaemontani, assembly GCA_037127355.1. Classification (NCBI taxonomy): domain Eukaryota; kingdom Viridiplantae; phylum Streptophyta; class Magnoliopsida; order Poales; family Cyperaceae; genus Schoenoplectus; species Schoenoplectus tabernaemontani. The sequence continues at coordinate 4,006,555 of CM073738.1, forward strand.
TTTAGTCATGTAGATCTTATATATATTCAAACTTTGTACGTGACTACTACTTACGAATAATAATGTTATGCTGTCATAAATATTATAAATTAGCGATCCATTGTTATGCCTCCCTCTTGCTAACAAACTAACAGATATAAATTAGGGGATATATAGAGATATGACCAATTTGATATTCGCACCTACTCATATAAATTGCAGTTTTTAGTAATAATAAGTTTTATTAAATTAATATTATTAAAAATAAGAGTGAGAAATGTAAAATTTTAAATATATGAATGGCAGCGCGCCACTGCCAGTGGCGCGTTTCATTATTTTTACGAAACGCGTCATTGTCAATGGCGTGTTTCATTATTTTTACGAAACGCGCTACTGGCAGTGGCGCGTTTGCTTCTTATATATACAAAATGCGCAGCGCCTCTCCATCTCACTTGCGTGGGGTTTGGACGAAACACGCCATTTGGCGATGACGCGTTTCGTCCGTGCCATTGGCAGTAGCGCACTGCCATTCGTATATTTAAAATTTTACATTTCTCACTCTTATTTTTAATAATATTAATTTAATAAAACTTATTATTACTAAAATCTGCATAAATTGTTAACAATATCATAGTGTTATGCTGGCATAACAATACCGTCGTATCATAAATGACCTTTTTTGTTTTACAGTCTCTTTTTCTCATTTTTTTTTTCGTTTTCTTGTCCTTTAACAGATCTATCATGTCACCGTCATCGTCTCTCCCGTGATATTAATGTAACATCATGCATCATTCGCTTTGTTTTATATAGTTTCGTTTTTTTTTTTAAAAAAAAGTTCTAACTGGAGATAGTTAGACGCCAAAAAAGGCTTTTTTTTTTTTCCCAAAAGAGGGCTTATATAGTGCCTCTCTACTTGCTCTCTTATGTTTCCTACAACACTAACAAACGGGTCCCACACACATGTGGTTTTAGGGGTCCTATTTTTCAAGAAAGTGGGGGAACAAGTACAAAGGCACCATATCTATACTATTATATAAAGCATCTAAGAATTGGAGGGTTCATTTTTTTGTCATGGTAAATTTTTATTATACCCATTTTATCCCTCAATTAGACGGATAATATTTATTGTTGGTTGATCGAACGTATGTGATCGTGTCCATTGATCCCCTCTTTCTCTCCATTTCTTTCCCTTATATACTATTATTTCCATAATTTTTATTTTTTTATTTAGCAACCTTATGCATATTTGATAAGAAATTAATGATGATAATATATGTTAGAATAATTTACTTTTCTTGCCATAAAAATCATGAATCATTAACTCATATTGTGCAAAAATCTCATCCAAGATTAAATATAGTCTTTATTATATGTTTTCTCTATAATTTGGTGAATTTATAATTTAATATTAGATAAATATGAATTTTTTTATCTTATAATATTTTAATGTTTAAATAAAAAATTCTGCTGCAACGCGCGGGTATATAACTAGTATATATATATATATATATATTTCTAAAAACAAGGAATTCAACGTATTCTGAAAATTATGGACTGATTGTGTTTCAAATTTTATGCAATCAGAATGTAATTTGTTATTTCATTAAATATTATCAAAATTATATGATAATTTTAACGGTTTAAATTTAATGATCTTTGATAAAATATCAAATTATATTCAAGTTTTGTGAAATTTGAAATATAATTAATCCATAAGCTTGATATTACATAATATATCATTAATACCGTCGTTGATATTAATTAACTTTATTATTTATATTAAATGAGTTATCCATATTAATGATTTTTTATGCAACTTATTTAATATAATATTTTCTATTAAACTTAAATGAATTACTATTCAGATTCAGATTAGTAGTGTATATTTAAATGAATAATAAAAATACTGTACAAAATAAGTTGCACTATGAAGTCATTAACATAAATAGTAAGTTCATTAACTCAAAAAAGAGTATCAATGCGGTATCTCCCAAATATTTTTTTAATAAATAATGCACTTGCAAAGTTGTTCGAGCTTTCCACAAACTAGAGATAAAATAATTCAGCGTGTAAAATATTTCAATACCGTCGTTGAACGTCCACTAATGTGTACTTGACTAAAAGTCTAAGAGTCTAAATCCTCGATCAGCACGACAGTACCAGAGAAGGAAGAGAAGCCATGGAACTGGAAAGGTTCGATGGAGAAACACCTCATGTAAAAATGACCAAGTTGCCCTTATCCATTGATGCTGATGAAGCCCAACTCCGGCAACTTGGCTACAAGCAAGAGCTTAAACGCGGCCTTTCGTAATTAAATTTCTTTTATTTTCTTATAACTTCATTAAATCATTTGGGTTGCATGCTCTCTCATGTCAACAACCTTTTGTTTTGGTGATATGTTTCTTAATTTTTCAGTGGATTTTCCAATTTTGCGGTCACGTTCGCAACTATATCGGTGTTGATGGGAATCACAACAACATATAATACCGGTATCAGGTATGGGGGGCCCATCTCGATGACAATTGGATGGTTGGTGGTGGCATTTTTCACATGCTGTGTAGCTTCATCAATGGCTGAGATTTGCTCTGCATATCCTACGTCCGGTGGATTGTACTATTGGAGTGCTAAGTTGGCCGGCAAGGAGTGGGCCCCATTTGCTTCCTGGTTCACTGGCTGGTAATTACTTTCTTTTATTGGCACTGTGATGGTAGTTACTTTGTTTTAGGTAGTATCAGAGAGAATCTTCTCTTAGTCATATGCATTGGATAAACAAAGTCAACTTGTCATATGCCCCTAGGCAATTAGAATCATTTAACCATTTTAATGGAAACTAAAACTAGTAGGAAAATCATTATTTTACAGAAAGTAAAGTACATTACTTAGTTACATCGAGAGAGAGAGAGAGAGAGAGAGAGAGAGAGAGAGAGAGAGTCTTAGCAGCTTCTGCTAAGCTTATAAAAAAACAGAGAGATAGAGAGAGATGAAAAAATACTGTTTTTAGTTTATGCCTGAACCATGATTTTTCATTTATGCACGATCAATAATCTATATATATATAATTCTGAATTTTAAATCTGTTATTTCTATTACTTATTCTTAATTTAAAAAAAAAATGCATCTTTTTTTCTTTTGCAGGTTCAACATTGTTGGACTGGTATCCTCTATGATCCTTGTCATTTTTTGTTCAATCTTATAGTTTAAGATTTTAATTTCAAATCCTTATTTGGCGACATAAGAAAGAAAACAGATAATCCTTTAATCATCATTTTTCTATGTTTTACAGTTTGGAGCTACAACAAGTGTCAACTTTTCATTAGCGCAATTAATCCAGGTGATAATCCTACTTAGCACAGGAGGAGCTAATGGAGGTGGATATATGGCTTCTAAATATGCTGTTTTAGGTTTTCATGGCCTCATATTATTTTCCCAAGGAATCATCAATAGTCTTCCTATCAAATACTTGGCATTTTTTGGAAATCTTGGGGCCTTATGGAATATCTTAGGTGACACTTTTCTTTTCTTCATAATTCATTTTCTTCTTGAGAGAAAAATAGGGGTCAAAGACCATTTTTTTTATTTTTCTTCTTAATAATTCTACAAATTAAACAGCTTCATATCCAAATTCATCAGAAGTAATACAAGATGACGTTCTTCAACTCCAACTTTTTATTTTGTGTATAGGTGTTTTCACACTGATGATACTAATCCCAACTGTGGCTACGGAAAGAGCAAGTGCAAAATTTGTTTTCACTCACTTCAACACTGATAATGGTGAAGGCATCCATAGTAGTGTTTATATTTTTGTATTGGGTCTTCTCATGAGCCAATACTCGCTTGCTGGTTATGATGTATCTGCTCACCTGGTAAAAAATTATCACAGCAAATAACTTCTTCATTTAAAATATTTTTGCTCAATTCTTCATGTTAGGTATATATTTTGCATGAACATAATATAGTGTGGATTCTTTTTTGTGATGCTGAGCAGGTAGAAGAAACAAAAAAAGCAGATCAGGGAGGTCCCAGGGGGATCATTACATCAGTAGGTCTTGCCGTTATCACGGGATGGGCATATATAGTGGCTGTTACTTTTGCCGCAACAAACATACCGTATCTCCTCGACACCAGCAATGATGCTGGTGGATATGCAATTGCTGAGATCTTCTACCTCACATTCAAGAACCGATACGGATCTGGAGTTGGAGGAATAATCTGCCTTGGTGTTGTTGCAGGTGCTGCATATTTATGTGGCATCAGCTGTGTAACCAGTAATTCCAGGTATCCCTTTCCTTATATAATCTCGACATTCTCTGTACATCCCTGCTAAATAAAATAAAATAAAATGTTGAAATGATGAAATTATGTTGTTTTGTAATATAATTCTTTCTTTCTAATCTATTCCCAAGTTCAGAATGGCATATGCTTTCATTGAAATGATGAAATTATGTTGTTTTGTAATAAAATTCTTTCTTTCTAATCTATTCCCAAGTTCAGAATGGCATATGCTTTCTCAAGAGATGGGGCAATGCCATTTTCTTCTGTGTGGTACAGAGTAAACCAGCAAGAGGTCCCTGTCAATGCAGTTTGGCTTTCAGTGGCTGTAGGATTCTGCATGGCGCTCCCTGTAATACCCTTTCTCCCTGTTAAAACATCACACTTACCCATATTGCAACTGTTTTGGTAGCTTTAAACCGACACCTACTATGCCCTCCATTAAATCATCATGAAACAAGTTATGCAAAAAAAATTATACTAATGGCATAGAAAAACATTCTAGTCAATTTTCTACATACCTCAGTTTCATCATTGTTGAATCATTTTAATCTCTTTTTTTTTTGGTACTTTTTCTTTGCAGTCCTTAGGAAGCCAAGTAGCATTCCAGGCCATGGTCTCGATTGCAATAATTGGACTATACATTGCTTATGTGACACCGATTGTCTTTAGGGTTACACTTGGAAGAAAATCATTCATTCCTGGGCCATTTAATCTCGGTAAATACAGCCTTCTGATTGGCTGGATATCTGTTCTGTGGGTTGTTGTAATTGTAGTGTTGTTTTCTCTTCCTGTGGCCTACCCAATAACAAAGGATACACTAAACTATGCACCTGTAGCAGTGGGCGGAGTTCTGGTGCTTTGCGTCAGCTCGTGGTATTTGAGAGCAAGATTTTGGTTTCACGGTCCCAAGACTAATGTTGATCTTAATGTATGAAACAATTTATGAGTTTACTGATATTGAAAATGTTGTGATTTTGTTACATCAGTTCCGCTGTACATGCTGTCACATGTCCTGATCACGACAACGAGTTCCAGTAAACATTACATTTGCAATTACAACAGCATCAGTATTAGTTTCATCTAATTGTCAGCAGATTTAAGTATGTTTGTACATATATTACATGTTTGCCAGTACATAATCTTTTAAAATAACACAAACAATAGAAATTTGCCAATAATTCTTCTATGTTAACCAAATTAAGAAGTTACCTGGATGATAACTGAGGAGGTTTAGATTTACCACTTCATAATAGTTTTTTATTAGTTAAATCTCAATGTTGTTAAGATTGTTTCATTATTTTTAATCACGTTTAGTATATATATTTTTTTATTCACACTTACTTACAAGTAACCACTTTAATACATTTAATTTAGTTTTTTATGTGGTTAATGTTGATAATAACTTGAAAACTTTTTTATTATCTTTCATACAAGAATTAATTATTGATTATTAATTATTTGATTAATGATGTTTGCAATAATTTCAATCCTTAATTGATTTTTTTAATATTCTTAATATATTAAAGATTTCATTTTTACTTACCAGTAACTACTTGAAATTAAAGAATCTATGCACATTAAGTTAATTTGAGTAATAACTTTTTGAATTTTTACCATCCAAAATTTATACCTTTACCACCCCATTATGTTTGGATCGCTGTAGAACAGCGGAATAGTAGAATAGCGCCACCATTCCAATTCTAGATCAATACAAACATGATTTTACTTTTCAGAACAGCGTCAAAAGTTGCTATTCCACTGTTCCAACAGAGAGATGGAACACAGGAACGCCCAGCGCGAGTATCAGAAATCAATAAAAAAATCACCGTCGCATTTCTTTATTATTTCTATTTTTGTTTCCCTACCATGCTAGCGGATAGAGAGAGAAAACAAACAGAAATGAATTTTTTTTCCTACTGCTCAAACATCCGACGATAGACTCAACAATTGCAGACATCGACCCGTCCATTCTACTATCGGCGCCAGAGGGAGTTGATAGACACCCATCTTGTTTGTCTTTTATTTCCTCTACTGAGCTTTCCTCCTCTGCTCTTCTCCTCTGTTTTGTTTCAGAAGCAGTTCTCACAATCCAGGTACAAAGAGGAAGTTGTGTAGAAAACGCAAGGGTTGGAGGGATCCCCATGGCTTCTTCTTGTACCACTTTCATGAGGGTTTTGAATGGGCATCTTGTTGTTGCAATGTTGTCTTCTACATTTTTTTATTTTTTTTTATTTGGAACTTGCTTGAATTATCCTTAAATTAAACAGTCATTTTCTTAAAGGCATTAATGATCTGGTTAAGTTAAACTATTTGCTCAGTTTTAACATACCAGGGAATATGCGGGCCCAGGGCTATAGAGAACTGATATGCACTGAAACCTAACTTGGCCATAAGCTCGATATCTTCCTGCATAATATTACAATTAGTGTGGAGGAAAATGAATAATTTCATGTACAGATTGAGATTAATCATCATAACGATAACCTTGAAGCGGTGATAATGATGAACTGCAACTTCTCCATTGCTGTTATCCGTGATATTATCTGATACAGGGATAAAAAAAAAATCAGTAAATCAGTCTAGATTGCTGATACAATGAAATAAGAAGCTAAAGAAATTTGTTCATTGCACACTGTTTGAGCTGGAGAACAGCGAAAAGATACAAAATTGTCACACGATGACATGTTCTTCAGCAAAAGAAAGATACAAAATTGTCACTGGATGTATAATACGAGCTGGAGAACAGCGAATAAGAGCCAAATAAATTGGATACAAAACAGTAAATCTGGTTCATCTGCAAGAAGCTTATTTCTAACAACTAGAGTAAATTGGAGTAAATTTGATACAAAACAGTAAATCTGATGTTGTTCTTACAACTGCATTTGTTCTGAATAGTAAATTGATAGCTTGATATTTCTAACCTAAAATAGTCGAATAATTTCATGTTGGGAGCCTAATCTTTTGGTAATTCCGTGGACTTCATTTGTTCTTTTGGTAATTCCCAAACTAGAGGCGCTCCAGCCAGGGTAATTAAATTGTTCTGACTAGTGACTTACTAGACTAGCTACATGGGTACAAGACAAGTAATTCCCAAATTGTTCTGAACTTCTGATAATCTGATCCAATACTAGCTACATGGGTACAAGACAAGTAAATTACCAGTAAATTGGATAGATACAAAAACAAAACAATCCGATATTCCAGTAATCCCCTATGCCTTTGTGCTGCTCGCCAGCCGCCAGACAGCCGGAGACTGCCCAGAGATGACGTCGCGCATGGCACTGGTGCACAGAGAGCGAAAGCCAGAGATCTTCGTCTCGCACGGGAGCCACCGAGCCAGAAAGAACGTCGCCTACTCGCCTGTCGATCCAGAGGGCTTCGCGAATCAGCGAATCGCGAGTCACTGACTCATTGTCAGAGAGACTGAGATAGAGAGCGGAAGTGGGGAACCTAATTTTCACGAGCGGAGAGCGCCAGGCGTAGTATCAGCGTCCAACTGGGAATGCAATGTGTCCGGGAGATCAAGAAAATATTGAGATACACAAAACGAATATCCAATGGACAATGAGATAGAAAACAAAAACTAGTAAATAAAAAAAGAAATTGATTAATATATTCAATGATTCCATCAATGAAATCCGAATGCTGCAATTTGCAATTAAAAGAGAATGGAGGATATTCTAGAATTTTTTTTTTCCGTCCATCCAGTTTCAAAAAAGTTTGACATAATATTTCAATTTTAATAATTTTGATAACATATTATTTACTTTTTGAATAAATACTTTTTATATCTTGCGATGGCTAAACTTTCTGGGGAAAAAACTCTTGAAAAACAAGATAAACTGAATAGGGACAACTGAACGCAAACTTTAAAAATCAAGCATTATAATGTCCTGAATTCAGCTGCTTATATTAGTACTTCAAAAAAAATAATTTTTTTAATTATTTGAAAATATTCTTAATTTGCAGACAAAATATTATATAATATTAACGCAATTTAATATTGATGCGGGCGTGCAGCCTAAGTAACTCTTACCCTTCATCAATTTTTTTTTTTTTGAATCAGAATATCTAAAAATCAATATTCTAACCAAAGATTCTAGAAGATGGCCTACCATTTTTGAATTTTAGTTTATTATTTTTCTGAGCCGGGAATAGGCCCAGCTGGGTTTCAACTTTCAAACGAATTAAAATAAAGGAACAAAAAATCAAATTTTAAATCAGTGCACAAATTTGCTGATCTCTACTTCATTCTAGAGGTCAGCACAATCACCTATCAGCTACATTTGGTTTAAAGAAAGGCACTAATTTATTGTATTATAGACAGAATGGAAGATTAGGATCTGCTGTGATAATTTAGCAATTAGCACTTTAGCAGTGATCTGAAATTCAGAATTTCCTTTTGGGTGAACTTTTCTGTGGAGAACCTTAAAAAATAAGCAATTTCACAACCAATGAAACATATACATCAGATGTACAATGTTACAAAACTATCTAATGTATTTCTCATCATGACTCTACTGAGCTAGAATTGTCGCTAGGAATTCCAAGCAGAACTGATACAGGGGTCTGGTAAAAGTAAACTACACTCCTTATATACTCGTCAGGTGGTACAACTCCCTCTAACACTCTCACAACCTACATCATAAATTTCAAAAATAAATTTTTAGAAATTGTTACTATAAAAAATGGAGGATGCAAGATGTGACATAGTTTTCAGTAAATAAGAGATTGAAAAAAATGGCACATACCTCACTCATATGAGGCCGCTTTTCGGCAAAAAAATACATGCATACACCAGCACATGCTATCGTCCGCTTCATCTCTTCATGATCATAATTCTTCTCTAATTTTGGATCAACTAGGCTTTCAAAATTTCCATCAATTAACGCTTGTGCCAACAATGGCCTTGCCTAATTGAGTTCCCACACAAATAAAGAAAGGGACATTTAGTTCCAGAATTAAAAAAAAAAAGAAAAAAAGAAAGGAAATAAAAAGCACAAAACAGTACAGCACTCATACCCAATCCACTAAACTTCTTGCCGTATGCAAGGTATGATTTCTCATTACGGCCTTTTTCCCTGAGATCAGCTCTAGGAGCACTATGCCGAAAGAGAATATGTCAGATTTATCAGTCAGCTGCCCAGTCATGACATATTCTGGAGCGAGATACCTATAGCATGTAATTGAAAAATTTAAACAATAATTCTTCAGAGTTCAGATAATATAATGTGCAATTCAACCTCAAAAGGGAAAAATAATATGATATCCAGTTGTGTCAGTATATACAAATTGCAAAATAGGAGCTGCAGCCCTTACCCAACAGTTCCCATTACACGAGTGGAGATATGAGTATTATCATCGCTGATGTCCTTTGCAAGTCCGAAATCACCAACCTACATCCACAATTTTATGACAGGACTCCCGTTTATTATTATTGCTTATAGTTATCTTAGGTGTGTTTGGATGCAACAGAACAGCGCTGATCTGTAAATAGCATCGCTATTCTCGATTGAGGTGCGATCCAAACAAAGAAACACTAATCCGAACAGTACAGATCAGTGACTATTCTACTAAACCAACAAAACTGTGGTTTAGCGATTCTCTTCACCTTCCGAAGAGAGAGAAATGAGAAAGGAAAATTTATATTATTTTTTCTTTTATATTAGTATAGAGTAGTATTAAATAATTATTATCATTAAATAAAATACTAAAAAATAATTAATTATTTTAACTATTTTTTTCACTGTTCTCAAGTTACCATCAAAATAATATTTTACTAATCCAGAATAGTAGAAATTAGCACTGTTCTCATATTTCCCGAGATATCACTAACATCACACTATTCTCAACTACTAACCCAAACAATGCTATTTTTTCACTAATCCTTTCACCGTCCAAACACACCCTTAGTGTTTGCTTTGTTACATCTTAAATTAAATCAGTATATCTTAACAAATAATAAATTCTAATTTGGTAAATCAAATATCAAGAGTATTGTGAATATCATAGAGGAATGACTATCAAATTTCTCTATTTTAGCAAAGGCTACACAGGAATGAGATGAAATCTAAACAAATGCAATAAAGAGTTTTAATTGGAAAAAGGGAAAAATATACCTACCTTTGGGCCAAATGAATGATCCAAAAGTATATTAGATGACTTAACATCTCGATGAATGATTCTTGGATGACCTACATAATTTATTGAAATAGTACAATACATCAGACTGCAATTGGAAAAAAAGGTAAAATAACTACCAAACAAGTGCTTCATAAGAAGAAGTACATTCTTCATCATAACTAGATTAACAAAGCTAATATAGAACCTCACATTCCTTCTTCATCATAACTAGATTAACAAAGCTAATATAGAACCTCACATTCCTCATGCAAGTAAGCCAGACCTTTCGCCGAACCAATAGCAACCTTTAACCTTGTTGGCCAGTCCATGATATGTTCACTTTCTGTCAAATGTTGACATACAAACCATATAAAAAATAATTTCCAAGAAGACCAAATCTCACAACATACTTTCTGGAGAATTATTAAATGAAAATCATTACCATGCAGATGAAATTGCAAAGTCTTGTTGGGCACAAATTCAAACACAAGCACAACCTTCCCCTGCCTGACTGACAACCCGACCAATGAGACAAGATGTCTATGATGCACTCGACAGATAACAGCTGCCTCAGATTGAAGCTCAGCCTCAGCTGTACCCCCCTTGTCTCCTTTCAACATTTTAATTGCAACTTCCCTACCATCACTCAATTTTCCCTTGTAAACGCGACCAAAGCCACCTTCACCTAATATATTTGCAGTTGAAAAATTGTCTGTTGCTGCTGACAGCTCCTCATAGGTGAATGTGCACTGTGAAATTGATAAGCTAGAAAGTGAAGTAAGAGAGGATGATGGATTTGATGAGGTACCAGAGCCTGATGGGCCTGAGCTGAAGGTGGTACTGAAAGATGAAGGTGGTACAGGTTCTGGTAATTTCTCAAATATGGGGTTGGCTTTCTCTCCAGATGGTAGGTCTTCACCTGAAAAGGAATTATTAGCTTTTTTTTGTAAGCGTTTTTTTTCCTTTTTTTTGACGAGTCAAAGACCAAGTGCAGCAAGTATATGTATCACCATAACAGTCAGGCCTGGTAGAAGAACTTGTCATCTGTCAATTACCTTTCATACTTAAATTTTACATTTGCCGGTACTCAATTACAGAAGAAAGCAGTAGAAAACCATAATTTTGGCTTAGTTTTAAATTACAAGCCGAAATTCCAGTTAAAATAGCATCTATCCATGGTTTGGTTACCATACCATGTTTGGTACGGTACCAAACATGAGCCACTTATGATCAATTAATGCCTACACTTCTGTAAATAAACACAAAAGTGGAAGGAAATCTGACCTTGGGCAGTTTGTTTGTCACGGTAACATTTTCTCATCACGTAGCAAGGCACCTCCACTAGCACCAACCCAACTTGTGTTATTACTTTGGGAAATTCTAATTCCCTGAACAGTACTGCCATCATCAACCTAAATCAACAGAACACAAATTAATTTCCTCAATAAGAAAAGACAAATTAAGCAACACACGCAAGAGCTACAATGATTATTGATTGCAGAAAAAAAGTAGGAAAAATAACGAAAGCAAAATATTTCAATTTGAGGGCTTAGTTACCCAAATAGTACAACACAGCAACCAACAAAAGAGACAGGTACAGAGAGAAGAGCCAGTAGGAGGTAGAGTAGCCATTTAATCGTCTCTGCATCGGTACAATTCATAGTCACCTGATTAAGGAGTGCTAATCTAGGAGAAGGAATAAACGAAGTGAAAAATGAGGGGAGGAGAGGTGTGCTAGCCGTCTTCCTTCTAGAAATGTTGAGAAAATATGGAAAGATGTAGTTTGAATGTGACTTATTTCCATTATAACTATTTGTCGTCCAGTTCAGCAGGGTTTACCATCATTCTCTGTTGAAATTATGATGTGACAATTTATATTCTTTTCTCTTTAGGTTCCAGTTTTGGTGTGAAGAAAGCTGTAAATAGACAAGGAAGGCTGCTATTTTGAGTGACATTATGGAAGATAACCTTGTAAATTAATATAACAGTTAACAGCTGATTAATTTCATTTGGATCGTATATACTATATGGTGACTTTAGAGGAAATATGTTCCTGGTGTAACCTCTTTGTTCTCAGTTCTATCTGACCAACAGTTAGTCAAGCATAAGCCGTCAAAGATTGCGGTGAAAAATCATATAACATATTTTTTATTTTTCCTTTCTCCAAAGTTTGCTAGGCCAATTTTTTTTTATTTGTCTATTTTATATTGGGGAGAGATTGATAATGAATTATTTTAATGGATGACCAAATTGATGGATGGATGGTCCTCGGAGGTGGCAAATAGGTTAGTTGAGTCGGGTTCGTGTTCACTCAGATTGAGTCAGATTATTATTATTATTTAAATTTAAAATAAATTAGGTTTAAATTCGAATGGATTAGACAAATTTCTCGAATTATATTTTTACCATTCCTCAAAGGATGTAGTTTTTTTATATATAATATTTATAATAATTATATTATTAATAATGAGAGTGATGAAATTGAAATTTTAAAAAAACGAATGGCATCGCGCTACTGTCAGTGGCGTCTTTATTTTTATTTTTTTACTTTTCAGTATTTATAAAAAAACCGAAAGACGCCAGTGGGAATGGCGTTTTTCCACTGGCGTCAAACAAAAGGAAAACGCGCCAGACTTAAAAAAACGTGCAAACGAGCCACTCCCAGTGGCGCGCTGCCATTCGTATTTTTAAAATTTCGATTTCATCACTCTTATTATTAATAATATAATTATTATGAATATTATATATAAAAAAAACTGCAAAGGATGCGTATAGCCTTTTTCCCCTTATCTTGTACTCACAACATTCCTTTTCTGAAACTGAATGTAATTAATGTTTACAAATTGAAAAAGAATTAACATTATTTAAAAAATTGAATAGACAAATACAATATTTTGCTCAGATTCGTTGATGTTAATTAGCTTCATATCACTAGGAAAATGGGAAGTTTATGTTTTCATTTTTTTAGTTGTACGGTTGTCATATCTTATCTCTTAATTTTTTTTTTTTTGGGGGGGGGGTTGTGTTTGTTAAAATGAAAATTGAGAAGTTATAACTATCTTCGGAATATGAAGAAATGAAAAGAATCCAGGAAAAACGTGAAATAATTTTCAAAGAAAATTATGGATATTAACCTGTCAGAGTTCATATTGAAAGGGCAAGTTCATAGAAATGCTAAGTACTTGGTTCGCCAATCGCCATGATTTTATTTTTCTGGGCAGGAAGCTAGATAGCATGCATGATTTTTCCTTGGTCAATAAACCATATTTTTTTTTTCCTTGGTCAATAAACCATATTTTTTTTTCCTTGGTCAATAAACCATATTTTTTTTTCCTTGGTCAATAAACCATATTTTTTTTTCCTTGGTTCCTTTGAGGAACCGGATGTATAACTAATTCATTATTATGTCTTTAACAACGGGAAATCAAGTCAGCAAAGACGTCCATAAACTTCTTTTTTTTCTTTCTCCCGCACACAAACGCATTTTGAATAATCAATTTATTATTTCATTACGCCCGGAACACCACGTTCTAGAAGGTCGGCTGATGGTCCCAGGTTCCCCACCAATAGCATTATGAATTCAGCCCGGACAAATACCATTCGGTAATATTTTTTTTTGTAAATAAAATAAAAAAATAGAGAAACAGTATGAGCATTTTTTTTGCAGTCTGAATCGAGTTTCACTGGACCGAATTTTAAATTTAGTCTCAGATAATTTTTTTATGTTTGCTTATTTATTTATATTAAAAAATAGCACGAAGTAAGACTTGAGTTTTATAATGTGAAACATAAACACGACAACAGATTATTCTAAAATAATATGAAAAAATTAAAATATTATAACAACAATTAAAATCAAATTATTCTGATAATTATAATAATAAAACATAAACACTATATCATGTAATATAAATCACGTTATACTCAAACGACCTCATCCTTAAGTTGATAGTCTGTTGATACGACCCTTAATTTCATCTATAACCATTGAAATGTGTATATTTTTTTCTCCTTTCTTTGTTGATTTTTGCTGGATCTGACATGATGAACAAATCGTTGTACATTGGTCAATCTCGTTTATTGCCATAACTATGCCAATAACTATAACACATGTTAATGTAATACTGAATGTTATAATATGGACTAACATATTAAGTGTAATTAAACTTTCTGAATGAACAAACGACAAATAAGTGATCACGTGAAATGCCAGTCTATTACGGTTTCTGACACCAATAATTATCAATTTTCATCATAGCTAATTCCTCATATTTTATTTCACCACTTTGTCCCTATTATTTGAAATAAAAATAAAAAAAATATTGTTTAAATTTTAAATTTAAATTTAAATTATATAAATATAAAATATCATTGTTTCAATAAATTTATTTCTGTTGTAAACATCATAGTTGTTTATATATCAATTTAGTGGATATGATATCATAAGTTCTCATCTTATCACCATGATATTTTATTAGTTCTATGACTTTTGAGAGAACATTAAATTTTGGGTTTCCCAAGCTGCTGTAATTTTTCAATAATTATAAAATCACTCAATACATTTGTGCCACGTGTTCTTTATGATAGCATATACCAAAAGTTGTCTGATGATCTTGAACATGTTGTTAAGTGATTATGACCATTACTTATCATTATTCTCCACTGATTAAGTCCTATGTCTAGATATTTTGACCATCTTTCTTAATGTAATGTAACCACTTGATCTGGGATTAACTCCTTATAATGAAATTTCTCGGCTGACACTTCTTCAGTTGGCACGGATATAGCAATTTGGTTATGATTTTTGTTATTTCGTGTCATCTTGTTCGATACTTATTCTATTGGCACTCCATGGCTTCTTATGTCTTACAGTCTATTTGAATTTTTTTTACTCTTTTTATATGATAGTCCTTATGCACATTTTGTGTAATGTGTTGAGTACAAAAATGATGAATAGTCCCACTTGCTGATTTCTACCATCAAAAATTTAGTCTCTAAAAAACTATCCTTATATCCAGATGTTGATCTGAGATAACGGTAATTTTACCAGGGCTGACAACCTCTTTATGCAACCACTACATTAATCAACCCTAGTTTATTGCACTTTTCTCGCCCACTATCATAGCAAATGCAAGTTATAGTAGTTGTTACTCTACATCATAAGCACATGAGATAAATAATTTATCTGCATACTAACCCGATAAAAATCCAGTATCAATAGTCAAGACTGGCCATAGGTAAATCCATACTGCAATACACAGACCAAATGCTCATGCAACACAAACGAAAATTTCAACATTAAATTTTGTTGAGGATGTCATCTATATGATGTATTTAGTGTCATATGTAAATTTTTATATGGCTGCTAGTGGAGACAGAGACATCTCGTATGATCTCTCCCAACTACTAAAAAATACTGTAATTGCTAATTTTCTTCCTTTCCATAATTTATTATAACTTGATTGTATTGTGAGAATTTTTTGTTTAACTAATTCCTCCACTTCTTTGACTGTCATTTCTAAGTTCACTGTCAATTGATTTTTAATAGTATCTGCAATCATTTTAGAATTTATCTGATCGTGGTCCACCGTAGTAGTACTGTCAAAATAAGAGTGCTCAAGTGGATTTATTTTGATCTCTCAAATACTTGTTATGTTAAGTGTGGTATACAATCTCCATGAACAATTAGAACATTTATATGTCATAACTAACTTTGATTATTTGTTACCTCCAATTTTATATTTCATTGAACATGAAAATCAGGTATTTTCAATTACAACTCAGATTTTGTACTGAACTGCTGACCGACACCAAAATATTCATAAATTTTAGATTGTTTGTGAAAATGAAGGTCGTCTGCATACGATATTGACGTATTATCAATAAATTATTCACATGGGTGCTTTATTTCCCGATTAATGAAAGAAACAAACATTTATCACTCTTTAAATATTTCTTCAACATGTATCTCATCTACAATTTCATCCATATTTATATCTGTTACATCATGGATATCCTCCTCCTTAACATTCAGGTGTCACTCTTCTTTTTTCTCATACTCATCCACATTATGTACTGGGACACAAGTTGGTGGCTGCTCCCAAGCTCAAGAGTAGGTTCTTTTCTCAGTTAGGACTGAGTTACTACTTCTAAGAATACTAGTCAAACACGGATCATAGTGATCAGAACTAAATATTAATTCAGATTCAACTACTAACTTCAATGTTTTATACATGAGTATTTAGTACAAAATATATTGTTTTAATTATTCTCCAAATTTTCTCACAAACTACCCCAAATAAACTATAAAAAATCACTTGAACCTGGTGAGTCAGTGTTAATTTATGCACTAATGATGATGTTGAAATGACTAGAGAGCAGTTTCAAACCAATATGAATATGTCTCTTCAAGTAATTAATATTGATTGTCTCATCGAAACAAAATGTGCACGCGATACGAATATCATAACCCACGCCGATTAAAGTATTCATGATTTAACCTCCGTGATACATATTGATCAGTAACATAGTTCTCTCTACAATATGAACGATAAACCATACCATTAATATATTTAATTTTACAGCAAAAATTAATAGTCCAAATAGAAAAAATATATAATATTGATGAGAAAAAAAATACTAAATACGGATCTGAATTGGATCTGTCAAAAAACACACTTTCAATTCAAAGCTCTTGCAATAGTAAAAATGATAATTTTTAAAAAATGATCGGAGGAAGATGAAGGACAAGGCAACTAGGTGTATGACAATATATAAATAAATTATCTGAGATCGAGTTTTAAACTCGATTGATGCTTTGTGCTACTTTTTAATACAAATATACAAGTAAATATAAAAAAAATTATCTGGAACCGAGTTTGAAATTCAGTGTGATCAAATTTCAAACTCGGTCCAGACTACTACAACAAAAAAAAGGGTCCTCATACCATTTTTCTATTTTTTTATTTTATTTACTAATAAAAATCTGCCATTCGCTTAAGCTCGTGGTCATGGTCCTTTGAGTATTGTAAATTTATTTTAAGACCCCACACAATTGGTTAAAAAGTAAAAGCTCTTTATAAATGATGAGCTTAGTAACTTTTCATTATGGAATAGAACTTTCACACAGAATACATGTACACTACAGCCTTGCATTTTTTAGCTAGCAACTAAGTTCGCCCTAATGAGCTCTGTTTGTCTAACTCCCTTTACTAAGCTTTCGCCCATAATTCCTATAATCCTATCCTGGCTCATTTCATATTTGATATTTCACTCAATTTCCAGAATAATACAACTTGACTGTTGGTAGTATTTTTTTAAAGTATTAAAGATAAAATTAATTTATACTATATTATAAAAAGCGCATGAAATGTTATCGGATACTATGTAATGATCAAAATATTCATATTTCAAGTTACGATTGAGATTGATTATTTTATAAAAATATTGATTTAGATTTTAGTTAAACTCATTTTTCATCTCCATTCCATTTGCTTTTTTTTTTGTGCATTTATAGGATGTCTAAAAAAATAAGTTGCATATCACATAAATTAAATATCAACTATTATTAAATTTTATTATAAAAAAAATTAAACATTGTACAACCTTATTCAGAAATAAAAAATTATTATATTTTATTAAATAATAATTTAATTTTATTTAATCCTTAATAATTGATTTAGATATAAAATATATCTAAGTAAAATATATCATATATTTAAATAAAAATTAGTGCTAAACATAAATATTTTTAAAATTAAGATCCGCACAAGATTCCATACTAGTATATTAAAAACTAAGATTCCATATAGTATAATTAAAAACTAGATGTACATCACAACTAGCACTAGAAAATAAACACAAGGACTTGTGTATTTAGTAACATCTAAGATTGGGATTCGATATATTTCTTATTGCAAAGTAACCGATGAATTTTTTTTCTCTTTTTTTATAATAAAAATGAAAGGAATATAATTATATAAAGAATTTGAGTGAAAGTAGGAAAAGAATCATAGACAGTATAATTTGAGTTATACTATGATAAAATTTATCCATCTTAGTTCAAATATTAATAGTTGATATGCCTTCTCTTGTCCGAAGTCTCAACAATTGCATTCCGCCGTCGATAGGGACCCACAGAGTTCTCTTCGATTTTGACCTTCGGATTGGGAACAACTGTTATCCCAAATTTGGATAACAGGTTCCTCATTTTTAGTAATAATAAGTTTTATTAAATTAATATTATTAAAAATAAGAATGATAAATGTAAACTTTTAAATATATGAATGACAGCGCATCACTGTCAGTGGCGCATTTGAAACACACCATTGTCAGTGGCGCATTTCATTATTTTTACGAAACGCGCCACTGTCAATGGCGTGTTTGCTTCTTATATATACAAAACCCGCAGCGCCTCTCCATCTCACTTGCATGGGGTTTGGACGAAACGCGCCAATCGACAATGGCGCGTTTCGTCCGCGCCATGGAGTAATGAGTTACCGCCATTTTTATATTTAAAATTTTATGATTCTCACTCTTATTTTTAATAATATTAATTTAATAATAATTAATAATAATAAAAACTGCAGGTCCCTCTTTCTCTTTTGAATGGTTGGATCGAGAATCAATGGATACGATTTGATTGAGAAAAATCTCTATTAAATATTCAAGAATAATCTAAACCTTTCGAAATTGATCCAACGGTCTCAATCGGGATAACAAGACCCTATTATCCCGAAGAATAATAGATAATTCAGATCCTTCGATCATCCTTCTTAGATCTACAGATTTCACCCATACAAATGAAATTCCAGTGTCGTATGTCTCACTCAAATGAATTGGTTTTGAGAGCATTCCATCACCTTTTGGCGACTTTCACAAGCCTTCGCTCCTCCATGTTCAACTATACCCGATGCTATGAAATGATTGAGCCTATAGATGGAATGGGAAGAGGATTTTCTTTTACCCTTTATCTCTTTCTTCCTCGTTGGTCTAATGAGTAACTATTAATGTTATGAATCTTTTAAAACTATCTTCGATCCAGAGTTAGAATCAGAAATAAAGGGGAACCTGAACTACAGATTTAGAATCATATAAGTTTGAGTGAATGCAGGACTCTCCTATTTTCATCAAAATTCATCGCTTTCTCAACGTGTTCTGCGTACTAAAATCTTTTATAGTATCAATTTGTAGTATTTTTTTAACTATTATTTCATTTTTTTTATATACAACCCATATTTTTATTTTCTTATTATAGTTAGTCTATCTTGCAAAATTCTGAAAAGCTAGTTAAAAGAATCCTTGAGAGCAGTTAAAAAGAAATTTTGTTGATTGTATGAAATATGTCGAGCAACATGGATAAAAAGTGTGAATACAAAAAAAAAACATGTTATAAATCATTCATATTTCAACCAAAATACTAGTTGTTTTATCTCGTCGAACTCACACGATTTGGTACGAACAAAAATCTTCGAAATTATTAAAGAATTTAAAGTGCCCAACCTATTCCTTGAAAATGCATATTTCAATTGTCAAAGCAATTGAGTATTTTGGTTAACATGACCAGGCATGCATAAGTAAACAGATAAACTTGTGTTTTTAAAAAACCCATCATGATTCATTAATATGGTAACATGTATGTATTCTTGTGACTTATATATTCCCATTGGTGAGATGCAAGTAACATGTATTTATTCTTGTGACATATATATTCCCATTGGTGAGATGCAAGGATAAGATTTTTTTTTCGGGAAACTCAAGTAAGGCACGTGTACTTACGGACAGTATCTTTTTGTTTATTCTTCTTCGATCTGTATAGTCCTTGAACAATAATCTAACGAGATTTGGATATAAGAAGAGAATTATATGGCAAGTTCAAAGTATTTGTTCACAAAATTCGATAAAAATAATATTCTTTGTAAAATTTTGGAGGACACTCTACACTCTACACTAGAGATCTATTATTAAATTTTCCGTTGAATTAAGAATATGCTAATGTCAGTATCTAAACCTTCAACTTAATAAGGTGAAAGAATTAACAAAATAATTAACGAGTCAACACTAACACTGCTCCGGAGGTGTGGAGGGAAGGACGAAGAAGGAATAATCGCATAAAACTTGATTTATAAAAATAATTTTATTTACTCTACAATAATAAAACTTGAAGAGAGTAAGGAAATAAGAGGAGGAAAAAATTTCTATACAAATTTCGTAATTTTTTACTCTTCAAATGAGAATAACATATTACTAAGATTGTTCATCGGATTCGCTCTGAAAAAATATAGCACAAATAAATAAGGAATAATATTACAATTCCCAGTTAGTTGTCCCCAATCATTGTCCCCAAATCATTATTTGACCGATATGGTGACATCCGCAGTTATTTTTTATTAGTGGATAATAGACAGTTAGGCACATGCACCTCTTCAAATGTAATTAACCAACCCATTTGAAATTTAAAATTTCTTTCAAATACCATATCATGAACGGTTCCACACTTTTTAAACTTCTCCTAAGCTAATAAGAAACATGAGAGAAAATTAAAAATTATGTATTCATTTCCATTATGAAATAACGTCATCTTACAAAGTTATAATCCTCTTCTCTCTCACCCTTATGTTCATGAAATTCTTTTTTACCGTCTATCTTTTTTTATTTATTTCTTGTCGTTATCTTTTCATTAGACGTTTGATTCGTAATTCATAATTTATCTAATTTTTATAATTTGATCAACATTTTTTTCCTCTCACAAAATATTAAATTTCAGTATTGAAACCTAGTTTATAAAAAAATTATTGATAAGAATTTATCACATAACACTTAGTCACGATTTGATTGATCATAACACATACAAAAATGATTGTTTAGGATTTATTACATACACTTTTAGTTAATATTAATTTTCTTTTAAAATCAACGAAGTGGTAGTTGCTTAATTTTTTTTATTTTTTTGTTAATTATCATAAATATTTCTATAAATAGTATCTTAGTCAAAAGTTTCATGCACCCTATAATAAATAAAGTATAATATATTATTAATATAAATAATTATTATGTTACATGTAATTAATCCCAGTAATTGATATAAATAGTTTTAGAGCATAGATTTTTTTTGAGTCATATCTAAATAATCATGAGAAGGGATCTAATTACCACCATTTTGGTGCCACATCGGTGCCATTAAAATTAAATATCAAATAACTATTATTTAAATTCTTAAATAACAAAACTAATTGAAAGAATATTTTATAAATATCATTTTATATATGTATACAAAAAATTATATCATTTCGATATTATTTATATAGGCATCAAATTTTACAATTTTGATATTATTTTGATATTATTTAATAAAATCAACGGACCAAATTTTACAATTTAGACACATTACTTGATGGCTATTCAAATAAAGTTAATTTTTTTGATTTTTCGTATACATACAATTGAGATGATATAGAATACATCTAACGGTTCACATTTTTAAATTTATACATAAATAAATAAATAGGCACCATGGGCACCAAAGAAAATGGTAATTGGATCCCTTCTCAATAATCATATAGTTTAATATAAATAACACTAAACGTTTGTGTAAATCTTTGTATAAGTAGTTTAATATAAATAACAAGAATTATTGGAATTAATATTAACAACTAAATAAATAGATGTAAATAGCACAAATAGTAGATGCAAGTATAATTGGGAGTTTTGTACCAAGTGTTGTAGCGGTTATCCAAAAAAAAATGATATAAACAATATGGAGATCAAGTACCAATATTAGTACATGTAAATAACGATCAATTAAAAGATATAAATAAGTCGGTACTATAATCAAATGGCGCTTCACTGATTTTTTTTCAATTGGCGTTATTGGCTGATAATTGTCTCAACAGTTATGGTCAATTAATGTAAACAACACAAAATAACAATTGTAACTAGAAACAAAAAAAAATAACTAAGTGGCATTAAATTCGCATCACTGACACTATTTGATCGACGATTATAGTCAACACGCGAAAAAACTAATTTTGATTTGTTTGCATTTCTTGACGTTGAAGTCACTCGGGTCAAACAATTGGGGATATTTATGGGGATAAACACTTGGGGATTATTATCAGCCTCCAATAAATAAATAAATATTTAAAATGAAATTTTCTTAAATATTTTTTATTAGACACTTTTTTTTACATAAATATATTTTTTAAAATGATAAATATTTTTAGTAATTAAAGTTATAATTAGTTATAAAATAATTCATTAAAATGAATATAATGAGTTTTATTATTTTAATATTTAAATTATAATTTAGAGATATCATATCATCTCTTTAAATAAAAAAAAATATGAACCATTTGATTATAATAAATGAAGAGAGAAAAATAAAATCAATCATGAAAAATGTAAATAATGTGACATAGCTAAAAGCTTATAAAATTAGTCCTGATATAGAATTCTCTCCTTTAATTTCACCCAATCATTTTCTTTTCAGCTTTCCTGTCTTCTGTCTTCCCCTCTTTTATGGAACCAATGTATATATCTTTTATAGATAAGAAGGAATTTAATTACCATCATTATTTTATTATTAGTGTTCATGATGTCTATTTATTTATTTATATATAAATTTAAAAATATCAACTGTTGGATGTATTCTATATCATCTCAATTATATATATATGAAAAATCATAAAATTTTAACTTCATTTAAATAGCCATCAAGTAACGAGACTAAATTATAAAATTTGATCAGTTGACTTTATTAACGCTTAATGTATATATAAATAATATTAAAATGATATAATTTAGTATACATATATAATATGATGTTTATAAAATATTTATTCAATTAGTTTTGTTATTTAAAAATTTAAATTTGATGGCACAAATATAGCACCAAAATAATAATAATTGAATTTCTTCTTCGTAAAATAGTTGCTTCACAAAATAAATTGTCCATCGTTCTGACTTTTTCTATTTTTAAATTTTATTTTAAATTTACTTAAAATTCATTATTAAATTTGTCAAAATATTAATCGCCAAGGATCCCTCCTTTTCCAAACCCCGCAAATCAAGTAGTAGTAATGTCAATCTTTACTTGCATCAATACCTCGCAATCGAATCAAGATCCCAAAGATCTATTAATTAAGCAACAAGCCCAAGTACAGAATCCATTTTTTTTAATGATTGGAAGGAAAGCATAGCTGGGTCTCTATAATATATTCTATTATTTTTAAAATCAGAACTTTGACAAGAAAAATACTAGTGGTGACCTCCTCATATATACATCTAGCTCACTCAGGTACCTCATGGAAGCGTTTCAAACACTAAATGGAGCTCTCTCTACAGTATTTTCCCTACGTACAACTCATCTCTCTTCTAGTTCTCTTCCTGCTCTGCTTTCAACTTCTCTCATGGAGGAAACCCACAAACTCAAAATCGAAATTCCCTCCCGGCCCTTGGAAACTCCCATTTATCGGCAGCTTGCACCACCTAGCAACTGCCAGCTTGCCGCACCATGCCCTTCGTGACCTTGCCCGGTCCCATGGTCCCGTTATGCTTCTTCGTGCCGGCGAGACTAACCTTGTTGTCCTAACATCCCGTGAGGCCGCCAGAGAGGTAACTATTAGGAATATCTCTATAAATTATTTATTTTCCAAATAGCATTTTGAAGGCAATATAAATTGTTGAGTTAATTAAGCTTGAATAGGCAATGAAAACCCAAGACGCAAACTTTGCGAATCGACCAATATTGACTGCAGCATATATCCTCGCCTATGGCTGCACTGACATCGGATTCTCAAATGGCACTTACTGGCGCCAGCTTCGCCGAATCTGTGTCACCGAGCTCCTATCCATGAAACGTGTCAAATCATTCTCTTCAATCCGGCGAAAAGAGATTGATTGCATGATGAAAAAGCTCTGTGCATGTCCAGAAAATTCACCTGTCAATCTGAGTAAAGAGATAGGCGAGCTCACAAACAACATAGTCACCAGTGCGGCTTTTGGAGAAAAAGGTAATCGGGCAGCAATGTTCTTAGAAAACATGAAGGAGGCATTGGAGCTAGCTTCTGGATTCAGTTTATCTGATCTTTTCCCTTCCTTGAGTTGGTTGGATGTGTATATGAAAAGAAAGCTTGTGAGAATCCACAGGTGAGAATTGTTTTGTATTTGTCATGCATTTTGGTCTATGGAAATAATGGAAATTCTTTCAATTTATTAGAAAAATAAAAGTTCAACTTTTATTGTACTCAAACCTTCAAAATTACAATTTTAATCTGTAAATCCCTTAAGTATTATATATGCAAGTGTTGGACGTACCATAATACTTGGATATAATAACTTTGATGAGCAGCTTTGGAAAAAAAATTACCAGATTACATTCTTAATCGATCTTTTGCTGATCTGTAATTAAATAACAATTGGATAGGAATTTGGACATGATATTGGAGGAAACATTACAGGAGCATCTGAAGAGGCAAAAGCTTGGAAAGGAAGAGACTGAATATGATTTGATCGATGTATTAATCAAGGCAAAGGAACATGGTGACCTGGAGGTGCCTATCACGCTGGACAATATAAAAGCTGTTATACTGGTGTGTCTGAAGTTTTGTTACCTAATTAATTATATAAGCTTTGTTTTTAAAGAAAAAAATAAGCAAACAAAAAATTATTATAGTTAAGACTTCGCAGGATTTTCTGACCTACTCATATTAAACAAAGTGGAATGATCCTTTCACATGTACATATATATAATAACATACGAGTTCTGAGTCCCAGATATATTGAAAGAAACACAATATTGATTGCATCTGTTAATTCTCAAGTCTACTGCCAGTAATTTATTGATCCATTATGCAGGATGTTCCTATGGGGACACTCAGATTAGAATTATCTAATAAAAAATGTATTCTCATGATCTGCTTATGATTTCTTTCAGGATATGTTCACTGGAGGAACGGACTCGACATCAGCTGCACTTGAATGGGTAATATCAGAACTAATTAAGCATCCAGAGGCAATGGCAAAGGCACAAGCAGGCATCAGACATGCCGCAACAGAAAATATGTTGGACGAGAATGCCCCCGGTTATCTAAAACTAGTCATCAAAGAAACTCTAAGAATGCATCCAGTATTACCCCTCCTGATACCGCGGCTATGCAAGGAAACGCGTCAACTACTCGGCTATACAATCCCATCTGGGGCCCGTGTTGTGATCAATACATGGGCTCTAGGAAGGGACCCTGAGTACTGGGACGATGCTGAGAGATTTATACCAGAGAGGTTTGAAAGGTGTAATGCTGACTTCAAGGGTAATAATTTGGGGTATGTGCCGTTTGGAGCTGGAAGAAGGATTTGCCCCGGGATGGATTTCGGCTTGGCGGCGGTGGAGGTTGCTCTGACAAGGCTTTTGTTGCACTTTGATTGGAAACTGCCTAATGGGGCTAAGCCAGAGGACCTCGACATGACAGAGACGTATGGTACGGTCTCTGCTCGGAAAGAGCCATTGTACCTGATACCAACATTGCGTGTCCCGTTGCCAGATGTTTAAATGTTGGAAGAAATAGTATTTAATTTTGATTTTTTTTTTTCTTTAGCTGATTATTGTTTACAAATCATCTAAACTGAAATGTTCCCGAGTAGTTTGACTTGTCGCTTACTATGACTTCTATGGGCTCTTGTACCTGTCTGATTGAAATTTTTTTAGTAACTGAAATAAAAAAAAGAGCAAAATGGTATGATTAGACCCGAGTTAGTGCACTGATAGTCACATCCGATTTTGAAATTCGATCCTCTCTTTTTTAAATATTACAATAACAACAAAAAATAAATTATTGTATTTTGCAAAAAAAATTACAAATTTGTGTTGTTTTGTTTCATTGTTTGTTTAATGTTTTGCTTATTTTTTTTAGTTTTTAATATTTTTTAGTTATTATATTATGTTTAATTATTTATTAAATGAGTTACCTTATTTTTTTAATTGATTGTTTAATTTTCATAATATTTTTATTCTATATGGTGCTCCCGATTCAAAAGAATGAAGACGAGATCAGACTGATTAAATCTAAATTCAAGCACCTCATTTTCAAATGGTCATGTATTTTGATAGAAAACTCTGATCGATGTGTGATATGCAACCACAAAAAGTTCACAATGAGATCTACATGACTAATCACTAATGTTGTTATGATAATCTTCGAGGCAAAAGAAAACTCATTTGAGATTTCAAAAATGTGTTTGAAGTTTTGGGAATTCATTTTTTTGTTATCTTTTTAGATTTTTAAGTAGATTTTTTTTTATATTCTGATTCATTATGTTCATCATATATAGTTAATATATTTTTTTTATAGTTCATTATTTTTTATTGAATGTATATTATTCTAGTTCATAATAAACATGTATATTGAATGTATATTTATTCTAGTTCATAATAAACATATATATTTATTTAGTTCATTATTTTTTATAATTTTTCTCTTGTGATTTTCTAACTACATATTATTATTGAATACACAATAATATCATATTTAACATATTATTATTCTAACTATATTTTCTAAACTATAAATAATTAAATATAATAAAGTAACTAAATAAACTATTAAAAACTATAAAGTTAATAGGCATCCCATTAAACAAACATTTAATAAAAAAAATAAAAAGAGACCGAATTTAAAGCTCTGACTATCAGTGCACAATTCGGATGTAATCATATCATTTTGCTCTCTTTTTTATTTCAATACTAAAAAAAAAATATGATCTGTTTGAATTTGGACAACTACAAACCAAGCATGACTGCATGAGGCAATCCGCGGATCTTGATGGGAAACTAACACTTGGTAAAATTGCTTGTCTTAACTGTGTATGATTGGGGCTTCTACGTGCTTTCAAAAATAAAGATAAAATAATGTGGGCTCTTCTTGGTTACAGTAGAACATATATTGAGCTTTAATGTGCCTTTTCTCGAGACTATTTGCTTAATGTAAAGAAAATTTTCTATTTTTTTTGTTATATAATATAACGAAAAAAGAAATTTGCATTTAAGGTTGCCTTAAACATCCGCATTATTTTCTATGTAGTCTTTTATAATCGACTTCCTTTATATTAGATTTGCTGGTCTACGTACAATTACAAATAAGTTAATTAATTAAACACAATATGTAAACACTCATGTTTGGATGGTGTAGTATAGCACTGTTTTCTGAATAACACTATTATTTTTGGGTTAGCAACCATTCAAACATAAAAATAAAATCGAGAATGACAACAAAACAATGTTAATCCGCTAAATCATAGAAAATATTGGGTTAGTGAATTAGTATCCATGAGAATAGTAAAAATAATAAAAAAAATAATTTTAACATGTCTAACAAATCTGTTGATGTTAACATGTCTAACAAACTTAAATTATGTTGGAGAAGAATCTCATGATATAAAAAATAATAATAACAAAAGGCGGTAGTTAATGAAATATGGGTTTTGTGCTAAAAATCTGTTAAATTATTGGGAACAACATTAATTACGCAGATTCACTTGCAATTTCCTGCAAATGGCCTGGTGCCAAAGTCAAATGAACAAAAGACGACCCAATTAATTTCTAATGATAATATTTATAGATATGCATGTAAAATCCAACATCGTTTCTAGCTGCTCTAGAAGGGAACTTTCAAGGCCAATATTAGCACTATAAACCCTGCGTTAAAGTATATTCAAAATGAGCTGGCACAAACTTTAGATACAATCCAAGCTATGCTTAGTCTGGTCTGCTTAACATTTAAGTTGACACTTCTAATTTCACCAAACAGATATCCTCAACTTTTAAAAATTCAACATGTATCCATATATATATATATATATATATATATATATATATATATATATATATACTTGTATCATGTTCTCTGCCATGCATCCAGTAAACATTCTTCTCTTGATCTCTCATCTTCCTTTTCTAGAAATTAATGGCTGTCTCTCTATCTCTGTCATTTTTTCTCATGGCAGTCTCATGCATCTTATTATTCATCTTTCCTGCCACAACGCAGTCTCAGCAAACTGGCATTACCAGACATTACCAGTTTGATGTGAGTTCATATAGTTCTAGTTGTGAAAACATAAAAGAATTCTACCTTTGCCACTATTTCCTCAAACAAATTGATTATTCATATTACAGATTCAAATGAAAAATGTTATGCGTCTTTGTGAAACAAAGAGCATTGTGACAGTAAATGGCCGGTTTCCAGGATCCAATATTGTGGCAAGGGAAGGCGATCGGGTCGTAGTCAAAGGCAACACCTATGTCTACAACTTCACAATTATGGGACAGAGAGGCACTCTCTGGTGGCATGCACATATCTCATGGCTTCGTGCAACTCTGTATGGCGCTATCGTCATCCTTCCTAAACTCGGTGTTCCATACCCATTTGCAAAACCTTATAAGGAAGTTCCTATCATTTTCGGTACAATCTAGATTCAGTGTTTCTACTATAATTGTGAAAACAAAACATTTTAATGTTCCTGATTTTACAAATATATATTTGAAATCTGCAAGGTGAATGGTGGAAAGCTGACATACAAACCGGTGGAAGCCCAAACGTTTCTGATGCATATACTATAAATGGTCTTCCTGGCCCGCTATACAATTGCTCAGTTAAAGGTATAAGAACGAAAATTTTAATGGAAATTATTAGAATGATATATGATTTTCAAGCTCCATTCATATATCAAATATGAACTATATGAAAAAAACCTAAATATACAAAAATAATAGGTAATTTATAGTAATCACAGAGTACATGTGGGATTTAACATCACAACCAATCATATAGGTTGTAATTAAAGAGAAGTTATCCATATGTCATGAACGAGTTAAGCAACATGTCAAACTCATTTTTTTGTTACAGTGTAAGCTATGCATACTCTATTATATACGCAGCAGAAAAGATGTACAATATAACAATAGAATTAATATATTAAAACTTTCTCATGTTGTTGCTATATTCCTATTTGACCACAATATTGTTCAAACGAACTGCAGACACATTCAAGGTGAAAGTGAAACCAGGCAAGACTTACCTCCTTCGCATCATCAATGTTGCACTCAACGATGAACTGTTCTTCTCAATAGCCGATCATTCTCTTACAGTTGTCGAAGTTGATGCGGATTATGTGAAACCCTTTTCAACTGAAACATTACTGATAACCCCTGGTCAAACCACAAATGTCCTTCTTACTGCACACACACTATACACAAATGCAATTTTGGTTATGGAAGCAAGACCATATGTCAGTGGTCCAGCAACCTTTGACAACTCAACTGTTGCTGGTATCCTTGAGTATGAAAACCTGAAAAGATTTTCTTCATCTAGTTTCAACAAGAACCTACCACTTTATAAGCCAACTACTCATATTGAATGATACTTCATTTGCAACTAACTGCATGAAGAAGCTAAGAAGTTTGGCCAATGCTCAGTATCCTGCAAATGTGCCCCAAACTGTTGACCGCCAATTCTTCTTCACAGTTGGGCTCGGGACAAACCCATGTCCCCGGAACGAAACGTGCCAGGTTAGCATTATTTACAGAATAATTTTGATGTCTTATGGTAATTTATATAATGTTTTGGTAAGTTCAATGTTTGACTATGAAAAGGCCCAAATGGAACAAACTTTCGGCTTCAGTAAGTAATGTATCCGTCACAGCTTCAGTAATTTATATAATGTTTCTTCTTCTTTTTTAATGAAAAATGGGTAGGCTATTTGCCTCCCCCTTCAAAAAAAAAAAATGGATGCTGACATGCGGGCCTGCTGTGCCAGGCTTAAAACAATAAGGCTCCCATATGATTCTTTGGATGACTATGAGTTTCAAGCCTAACTTGTGTGTGTGTGTGTGTGTGTGTGTGTGTTTTGGGAATGAACTAACTGGTCATGACTAGTTTTTGAATGATTAATCTGGATGTAATTTACCATTTGAAACTTGATCATGTGCCGATGTGCCCCATCTACCGTTGGAATTAAAAGGTATCTCGACGTTATTTGTTATTGTGTTGTGTTAACGGATGATTGATACAGTTAAAAAGACACTATCTGCACTGATCTGTACCCTCATTGATTATGCATAGATAATTCCTATAATCGGGTTCGTACCTAACCTGAAAATCACAAGCAAAAGAGAAAAAAAAAAGGTCCTTGATGAAGGGTGTAGTTAAGCACGTTTTGGAATATTTTTTACTGGAAACTTAGCACTACACTATCATTTTCCATCCAGCTCTAATTACTAAATAGTCAATGCGCAAATTTGATATTGTAGCATGACCTGAATTCGAATGTATTAAAAAAAATTATAATCTAAATACATATTCAACATTTTATTTGAGAAATTAT
This sequence comes from Schoenoplectus tabernaemontani, assembly GCA_037127355.1. Lineage (NCBI taxonomy): Eukaryota > Viridiplantae > Streptophyta > Magnoliopsida > Poales > Cyperaceae > Schoenoplectus > Schoenoplectus tabernaemontani. The sequence goes on from CM073738.1 coordinate 4,037,299, forward strand.
TCTTACACTCCAAATTGATATATACATGATGCCATGAATACATTTTACATTACAAAAGTACAAATTAAGGTCAAATAGTTCTAACTAGACAGGAAGTAAATTTCAATGCATCAGGATAGCTTTAGAAATCACAGTTTCATTAATTATTCTTCAATACTTCTTCCTTTCCCGAATGGACGAGCCTCGCTTATTGTACTTCCTCTTCATCAGCACCGGTTCCTTCATTGTTGCACCTCTTTGCCTTGCCTTATTCCTCACTCACGTGCAATGCAAAAAATCTTGACCAACAAATTGTTAAAAAACAAGTCAGATCAGACTCAGTTATATATTCTGAAATTCATACATATAATAATTAGAAAATAAGTCTTAACTAATATTTGTGTGGTGGAAAAAAAAAGACCTTATATGCTTTTCTTAAAGTGAATTTTATGCAAAAGAAAAGATGAAATCTGAAAGTACAAATATGAATTTCATTTCAGAAAATTTGAAACCTACGATAGTAAATAATAACAACTACTGCAAGAGTCGGTGTAAAATTTTATGGTCTAATTTTAAAGCGGATTTGGCTTTTATGATATTGAATTTTCAATATTGGTAGAGAAAATGGTGCGCGGTCCTTATTCATTTTAATTGAAGGCTCATTCATCTTTGGCATACATAATTAAAATGTATATAACATGCATATGCTTTTGGAGAAGCAAAAAATAGTACAGTTTCAGTTGAGCCACAGAGGTAGCATTTCTTTGTTATTGTCCCTGGTGACTTGAGAGAGAGACAGGGATCGAGATCTGAAATATTGCCTTCCCTTCCCTCCAGTGGCTTCATCAAGTCCTGCATTTTTCTGTGCAGCTATTACACATTCATGAAAGAAATTCATGAGACCAGCCTCACAATAAGACAAACTGAAAGCAGCATGAAAGAAATAAACATAACTATAAACCCGCAAAATAAGTAACTTACTGGGTGTAAAACAAAATAAATCAACTAACTCGTGTTTTTTCCTCAATGAGTATTTATGTATTAATTCCTGGATTTAGCTCAAAGTTTGATCTGATTACCGGATAAATATTCTTCATTTTATGTGCTTACAGAATTTCAACACTCGTTAGATCTTATACTGTTATACAATGAATAGTATTGCCTATGATAATTCTTCATTCAATTTACATCTGTAAGAAGTATCAACAACATTATCATTTGGCTAACATTTGCATAAAAAAATGAAAAGAAGAGAAAATGAGGTGACTCTGAAATGTTATTTTGACATTTCATAGGGTAACTCTGAAAGACTGTCCAAATCGATGAGTGGTGACATTTGATAACATAATCGATGCTCAAATCAAATAAACATCATGCCCATATGAAAGTACTGATTCATGTTTCCAGGCCTTGAGTGTTCCCTTAATTTAGAGTTCCTTCACTTATTATTCTTGCCAGGTTTCCTTTGTTCTCTGACAGATCATAGAAGGCATATACTGGTACCAGTCTCTTAATCCACAATTCTTAATCAGTTCAACCTTTTCACTTCTATTAACTAAGGATCCTATATTTGAATTATGTAATAGAACCGAGCCTAAAAAAATTTCGATGAAATTTGAACATTTGACCAAAATTAAAGGTCAATTTTTTTAATAGAATTATGCATTTGATAATTAAGCTCTCAAATCAATGCCCAGAAGCTAAAAAATATTAATAATAAGGGATAGCTGTTGACATACCTTGGAGGTGAAGTAGTTGAAAAGCTGCTCAATAAATATTTCCTAGACAGTTCATGCTGATATAAAAGCAGGCCAATTCTCTCCATTTCAACTTACAGATACCGTTTCATTGTAAGGCCTGTGCAAACAAACAGAAAAGGGAATCTTATTAAGTTAACATTTTTTTATAATCAAGTCAATCAGCTTAGTAGCTGAAAAAGATCATGCTTAAGAACAACAATAGCTTTGCTCTCTTTTTTCCGTTATGAATTGAATTTCACCTCTAATTTCTTACTTTATTTAATGCTCTACTAAGTTCTTCTTTTTTAGAAAAAAATTAAAAAGGTAAACAAAAACCGCAGTCATCGATTGCGGGAATTGTGAAAACTGTGATAACATGATGACTATATAGAAAATTGAACAAATTTTGCTATACCACAAAGAATTTCTGCAAATCTAGAGTTCTAGACCAGGAAAAATTGTATCACCATTGCCTGTATCCGTATAATTTTACAATTTCAACTATCGACACAAAAATTAAAAGATTGTCAATTTGAATTTTATATATTTTTTGAAAATTTTGATTGTTACCTGGTAAAGGTTAAATAATTACAACTTCACAAGGATTATGTACCATAATAAATGAGATCAAACCTTTTGGTTGTGTTGAAGTAGATTCTCTAGATGTCTACTGGAATTGAAAATTTGATGTATGAACTAAAATTCTTGAGTTGGATGTCTCGAGGATTGAAAAGGGTATAAAAAAGGGAGCATCAAATCTCACGCATCTGGTTTAAGTTAAAACTGAGGGAGGTATATATAGACTTGAATACCTGATATATGTTGGCTTTCTGGTGCATCAATATTGTATCCCCACAATTAAAATGATGATGGTGTTGTCATGTACACCATGTGCACCTAAATATTTGGGAAGATGCATGAAACAAACATATTTTGTTATTTGAATGCATGAATTTTGTATGTGGTGTATCTTTTGAATTTAATGGCATTATCACAAAGGAATTAATTTGGTACTGGATTAAAAAGTGCATGCATTTATTGCAATTTGATGGATATCACCCATTTAATGTCTTTTTTGAACTTGTAGTCGGAAAATATTCACAAATATATCTAATTTTATTCTAAATATTGGACTCATTCTACCGTTTATATCCTATCTGCTTTTTTTGGGTCAAAATATGAAACTCAAGAGTTAGCATGAAGTCAAGTCGCAATTTGAGTTTGATAATCAGAGAAGCTGTTTCTGCTAGTGCTATGAATCAGGAAAATTTTGAATCGTTTATTTTCTTAATAATAGACGGTTAAGATACAATCAATTTGATGTAATCAAGGAAAGAAAGCTTAAATATTAGTGAAAAAAATACCGTCTTATTAACAAATAATTATAGTTGGGTATAATCCATCTCATAAAGTACTCAAAATAGCAAACTAGACAAGATGTAATATATACTAGCAATTGCACCGCGTACTGCGTGGTTTCCATATAATAATTTGTAATTGAATTTATTTATGTGATTATGATAGAAATATACAAAAAAATTGGAGATGGATTACATTTTGTATGGCTTAATTTTGTATGGCTTGTAATGCTTAATTTGTCATGATTATAATCATACTATTAACTTAGGGTGCGACGGGGATCATTTTAGTTTTATTTTATTTCATTTTTTGAAAACCTGAAACAATTTTCTGTTACCATATTTTTGTTTTTGAATTTTTATTTTCACAGTTCTAATTCTAGTCATTATCACCAGAGAGACGGATAAAAAATATATAACAGCCATGGATTAAAATAATTTGCTCCTTGATTTTTGTTTAAATTAATTTGTACCGTACCAAAAACAACAATTTATGGCTGGTACCAATTTGGTACAATATAAATATCCAATATAAGCCTCGTCTCACGATCCTTCCAACACAGAACGACGATGGCCTCTCTTTTTTTATTCTTTTCATTCTCATTTGGATTTGTGGTTATCTTTTATTTTGTATTTGCTTATCTTTTATTCTATTCACTGAATTGAGTAAATTGACTATATGTGGTAATTACCAAGATTACAAAAATTTAATTGCAAGATCACAATTCTCTCTTTTAAAATTCGTATCACTAATTCACTACAATATATAATAAAATGAAATATGGAATCTACAATAGATTTAGAATGAATCTGCTCTGACACTAGAAAATATCTTGCCGATAGAAAATAAATGCAATCTAGAATATATCTAGAGTAAATCGGCTGTGATACTAGAAAATGTATATCTTGCCAATAGTGAGAAATTCAAATATTAGGCAATCACATATATATTTTTTAAATTTTTAATTATTAAAAAATTAGTATGTTATTTTTTGTTTGCCTCCTTCCTCCAAAAAAGAAAGGAAAAAATATATAGTTGGCATGTTATTAACTACGCAGGCATCCAAGGTCCAGGGACTTGTTTGTTATTAAAAAAAAAAGCAATGAACACTAGTACATGTGTGTTTGGATGGTGTAGAATAACATTATTTTTGGAATAGTAGTATTATTTTTGGATTAGCAATTATTCAAACACAAAATCAAAATAAAAAATAACAAAGAACAATGCTAATCCGCTAACTCATAAAAAATATTGAATTAGCGAATTAGTGTCCAAAAGAATAGTGAAAATAATAAAAAAATATATATATTTTCTTTTATTCTTTTACATTAGTATGGAGTAGGATTAAATAAATATTATTATTAAATAAAATACTAAAAAATAATTAATTATTTTAATTATTCTCTCTTTTCTCAAAATTTGACACTCTTTTTATATTTTCCAAGATATCACTAACCTCATAATATTTTCAACTACTAATCCAAATAGTGCTAATTCTTACACTAATCCTTTAAAAATAGCATTGGCTATCAATCAAGGGACTCGAGTGTCAATTGACTCTCTCTCTCTCTCTTCTGAGACCTTCTTTCTTTATTTTCCTCTCTAAAGAACAAAGTGAAAAAAAATTGAGTTCACTTCGATGGAAAATGACATGAAAAGAGATTATTTTAATTGAAGTTGATCAAAACAAAATTTAATTAATTAAGAATTCATTTGGACAAGTTAAAAAATAATCATAAAGTTCTATCTAATTACTAAATTATCATTGATTAAGGATTTAGATTAGAAAAAATAACAGTGAAGTGAAGTAAAACAAAAAATAAAAGATACTTGCAATGAAAAGGAGAATGTAGTGCTGTACTCGTCGGAGAAATTCATTTAGGGAACTCACCGATCAAGCAACCTCGGCTTCAAAGAAGAGAGAGACGATGAAGGATAAGCCCTCGCCTTCAATTCTCATCTGTACAAATGATAACGTTTGAACCATGATTTTCAGACAAACATGATGTGTTTGAAGGAGAAGGAAATCGCGCTCTATCGTCTCCCCCCTTCCAATCACGAAAGAGAAGAAAATTCCATTCCCATTTTGCGTTTTTTCCTTGGCAAGTTCGTATTGATCACGGGGTAAACCCTTTCTAAAACCCTAAACCTAGCAGAAGCCCAAATCAATGGGGAGGAGAAAGGGTCGATCGTGCGGTCGAAACTGGGCAGAGCTTCAGCCATATGTCTTGATGATGATTTTTCTAAAAATGGGGACCTTGGAGGTGCTTAGAGTCGTTGGATTTGTGTGTCGTTCATGGCGAAAGGTGGCAAAAGAGGAGCATGAACTCTGGCTAAGGATCAAGATGGACATCGCTCACTATAACTTTTATGTACCTATGGATCTGATCTACCTTACTATGGATCAGCATAGCAAGGGTCGACTGGAGTTCTCCATTTGCATGGAATATCTCGGTGATGATGAAATACTCTGACATCTCTGTGATTGATAAACTCTTTATTGCTTTGTTTTTTTCCTTTTTTTTTTTATAAAAGTTGGAATCAAAGGCTACTATTTTCTTGAATTTATTGAAACCATTGCTTTATTTTTTTTCTTATTAAGTTATTTATTTAGTTTAAAACTTATAAATATGATATATATACCTCAAACAACTAATCAAATTTTGTATTGCTTGATCTGAATTAAAATTCTATATTTCAACTGATCAAATGTAATCCAGAGTAAAAACTAAATATACTTTTACTCAAGTTTTCAGACAAGAGAAATTGAAATAATACAATTTACTTTTGCATTAATCTTTTTTATCGGGGTTATATACCTCAAACAACCTTTGTTAGTTTAGCTTATAGTACAATATAATTGTATATTTTTATGGTATAATAGGAGCGATAATAATTACTCCTTTATTATTTGTACAGGACAAGTATTCCTGAGATGCAATAGCTGAGAGTCAAAGGGCATCCCTACTTAAAAATTGTATTGTTTTCAATCTCAACTGAAGACTTACCCAACGAAAATATTTGTATCCAAAAATATCCGATTCTGAACATCCGCACTCTTTAAAATTTGAATTTAAATTCACATATTTTTGGATAATATCTGATCCGGTTGCAACCATTCACTACTTTGACAAGTCAATAACCAATGTAAAATTGTACTATTTTCAACCAAAAAATAATATAATTGACAAATTTCTTTCGACTCTCAACTATTGCAGATCATACAATGTAATTGTACGTTTTTATATAGTTAACCTTTTACACAACCTCGCATTCAAATATGATGAAGGTGTAAGTCGAAAGAAACTAACACTTGCAATTGTCATGCATGAATATCCTTCTCAAATGGTAGAGCATGATTAGTTCATTGATTTTATTCAATCACACCGCCCTATTTTTCAACTGAAATCACAAACTACTAGTCAAAAGGGGATACTAGAGATGTTCAAGGGAAAAAAAGGATAGACTTTATGATTTTTTTGGGTCACTTTCATGTCGTTTGAGTGCAACTATTGATCTATGGACTTCAAGGTAAAATAAGAGTTACATGTGCATAATAGACCATTTGATTGATGATAATTGGACAATTCAGAAAAGAATAGTAAGCTTCATGCGGTTGCATGGGAGACATTTGGGGATATATTCGTCTCAAGTCGTGTTGAAGAGTTTGTTTAGTTGGAACATCAGTAGAAAAATATTTTCACTTATTTTAGAAAATGATGGTTCAAATGGTGTGTGTGTGAGAGAGATGATTGTTCGACTTGACAAGAATGATGGTTTGTGTTGTGGCGGTAAAATTTTTCATGTTAAATGTGCTGCCCACATAATTAATTTGGTTGTTGAAAGATGGAATAAGTATGATAAAGTAAATAATAAACAACATACGAAAAATTGTTGGGAAAGTAAAGAATTCTCCTATATTGAGAGAAAAATTCGAACAAAGGGCTAAAGAATGCAATCTTGACACAAGGAGAACACTCTCCTTAGATGTTTCAACTAGGTGGAATTCAACGTACTTGATGTTGAGGGATGCAATCTATTAAAAAAAGGTATTTGACAGAGTGTGTATTCTCAACTTTTCATGATTTTTCAATTTTCCTATAAATGAAAAATGAAGGCAAGCAATGGAGTTGTGCAAAATTTTAAGAAACTTTAAATCCATTACAGAGTTTCTCTCTTGTACATCTTATCCAACTTTCAATTTATTTTTTTAAAAATTTTGTGATGTTAAGTTGAAAATTGAAGCATGGCTTACTAATGAGAATCCAATTGTTATTGCAATGGCCACCTATATGAAACTGAAATTTAATAAATACTAGGAGATATCAAACACCATGCTAGCCATAGCTTCCTTTATAAATCCCCGTTATAAAATATCACTGATTGAGTTTTACTATCCTTAAATCTACAAAGATGGAGGTAAGAGTGAGATGATGGAATTCAATAGAGTTCGAAGAGAATTATATGCAGAGTATGCATTGAAGTATCAAAATGTGCAGCAAATGACACGAGCTATTGCTATATCTAGTGGTGCTTTAGGCAATGGTGATGATGCAGAGGATAGTGAGTTCAGTCAATTTTTATTGGAAAAAAATCAACCATGGCATGTGAAGTCTTATCTAGATCAATACATTGATAGACGTATCATTATGTGTCCTCAAGGTCAATCATTTGATGTATTGGGCTGGTGGAAAACAAAAGGCAAAGAATATCACATTCTATCCAGAATAGCTCGTGATGTGTTGGTTGTACCAGTTTCCATTGTTGCATCGAAACCCGCTTTTAGCACAAGTGGTCGTGTAATCAATCCTTATAGAAACAAAATTGGCCCGAAGGCTGTTGAGGCATTAATTTGCCTACAAAATTGGATTAGAGGAGATAAGAAATATTTTTTTGTGTTTATTCTTTATTTAAAAAATCTAACATGTAAAGAAAAGATGATATGTTCCATTTATATCATATTGCTTCAATATGGGTCCGTTTGGCAAATCAAGGAATAACTTTGGAAGAGTGATAATTTTGGAAGAGTGATAGAATGGGTTTTTTTTTGGAAGAGTGGTAGAAGAGTGGTATTCTTGACTATTCGGAAGAGCGAAAATATCGTTTGGCAGTTGTTACTCAGAATAGTTAAAATATGAATAATTATGATACTAATAATGATGATGATGAGGATGATGATAATAATAATAATAATACTAAAATAATAATCATAATAGTAAGATAATAATAATAATAAAGTAATAAAAAATAATCATAATAAATAATAATATTATAATAGTAATATAATAAAAATATAAACATAATCATAATATAGTAATATAATAATACAAAATAATAATTACAATCATAATTATATTAATATAATAATAATAAGTAATCATAATTTTAATAATATAATCATAATATAATAATCATAATCATAATCATGATAATAATAATTATAGTCATAATCATAATAATATAACCATAATCATAATCATAATCATAAAAATATAATCATAATCATAAAAATAATTATAATTAATTATAATTATAATAATACAATAATAAATTAATCATAAATATAATCAACATATAATAATATAATATAATATAATAAAATAATAAAAAATAATCATAATAAATAATAATATTATAATAATAATATAATAAAAATATAAACATAATCATAATATAGTAATATAATAATAAAAAATTATAATTATAATTGTTACGCTTAACATCTTCTTTGATTTGTCGATTTGCAAAATAATTTTGAATTTTACAATTTGCCTTGTTTGAGTTTTGTGCAGGGATTAACATGTAAATGGACTAGTGCACAAGAACCAAGACTAGTGCTGGGATATAATAGCTTAATCAAGACTGCATTAGGTTTAGGTTTAGTTAGATTTAAACTGGGTTGAATTGATCAAGATAAATTGAGTTTACACAATAAGAAAATTGCATCTACCCAGGGAATCGTTATAACGATTCAGTAAACGTTATAACGGTTCATTTCAATACTCAAAAATATTCTAAGGCAGAAATATTCTAAAAGAAACCAAAGTGTATCGTTATGTAATGATTCAGTAATCATTACAACGATTTGGGAAACGTATAACGATTTGATAAATTATTATAACGTTTCAGTTCAGTTGATCCAACGGCTATTCTTTCTAAATCATTATAACGATTCGTAAATCGTTATAACGGTTCAGACCAGAAAAATAGTTTTTTTAGAAAATCTATTTTAAAATGATCACCTCTCTCACTGAAAATTATCTGATTGAGTTGGAATTTGATCTATCTAGTAAAATCATTACTCTAGAGAGCTTACTAGCCATATACAAAGTGAGAGAGATAATTTAATAGATTGATACACTCAATTAGCCAAATCTTTGTTCAAACTCAATCTTATTTCTCTCTATTCTCCCAATTTGATCCTTCGTGATCTTCTTAAAATCATTCTTTTGAGCTGTAGTGCTCACATTTTCTTAAGTGTGTTGTCACTCACATTTTGAGTGTGTTATCACTTACCTTTCTTGAGTGTGTTATCACTCACCCTTTTTGAGTGTGTTGTCACTCTTGTTACCAATAGGCTTGGCAGCCCATTTTTGTAAGGGATCAAGTTCTACAAGTGTAAAAATCATTTTTAAATATATCGGCTCAACCTCAATTGTTAGAGGTTGAGGGTCCCGGAGACGTAGGCATTGTTAAAGCCGAACTCCGTTACATCTTGTGTTCTTGTTTTATCTTTACTTTTCTTTTCTCACGTTTCTTTGATTGTTATATTCTTGTGAGAATTAAATTGATTTAAATTATATTCCGCTGCCTAATCACTTGAACATTAAGCCTCAAACCGGTTTATACATTTCTACCTTAGGTTCTTTATATTCTTGCACTATCTTGATCTTTCAATACCACCATCCTAGGGCTTCAAAGGTCTGTCAAATTGATATCAGAGCAGGAGCTCAGTTTTAATTGCTTTATTTGTGATATTTTTGGTTCAAGATGACTTCTTTAATGCATGTAAAAGAACCCTCAACTCTAGGTCTTAATTGTAAAAATTTCAGTTTTTGAAAGAAATGTATGGTGAACTACCTCAACATTCTAGGCATTTGGGATGTTGTCCAACATGATTATGTACCGCATTATGATCCTAGCAACCTCACAATGACACAAAAGGCCAAAGAACTGAAATCTCAAAATGATTATGCCGTCAATGTTATCTTAAATTCGGTTAGTGAAAAGATTGCTATACTATTTGGTACTACCGAAATTGCTAGTGAAATATGAGAGACCCTATTGAATAGATTTGATGGCAACACTCAAATAAAAAGAACAAAACTAATGGTCTAGAGTCCGAATTTGAAAATTTTTGTATACAAGAAGGAGAATCAATTGAGAATATATATTCAAGATTAATGCATATTCTTAATGAATTTGATGAAGTTGGAGAATCCTTGTCTAACTCTAAAATTATAGGCAAAATTTTTAGGACAATGATGAGAAGACCAAGATGAGAGAGCATGATTAGCACTTTAGAAGTAATGCAAGGCTCTTTTGGTGAATTCACACATGAAGAAGTATTCATCCATCTTCTATGCTTTGAGGAGAAACTACGACAAATGGAGAGCTCACACCAAAACTCAAAGAAATCACACTTCAAGCTCAAATATCTCCATCGCACCACTATTTGAGCAAGACATCATCTAGCTCATCTTCTATGAATGATCAAATCATTACGAAGATGTTTGAAAAAATGCTAAATCTTAAAAAGGAGCACAATGATGAGCGAGATGAGAAAGGAATGACATGTATATGCTTCTCATGCCATAAGGAATGTCACACAACACACGATTGTTCATTGGTCTTTCCAAATAAGAAGAAGCAAAACTTTGAGAGAATTGATGCTATGCTAGCCACAAACAATCATGTTAAGAGAAAGAAAGATGAAAGAAATCCACTTAATCTTTCCCTAATTGCGCAAGTGTAGGAGAGCTCATCTGTGGTGGATGTTAATGAGATTGTAGCTAAAAATAACATCACCGACTTGTGCACATTGGAGATCCTACACGACATTGCAATATCTAAGAATATGAAGATGAACTCATATGCACCTAAGGTACAAACTTCTCAAGAATTTCAATTTCATAATCTAGTAGTACCTTGCACTACATCCATTTGGGATGATGATTATGTTGAGAATGATGATTTTTTTGTTGAAAATGTAAATAATTTTGATAATGAGGATGTGATTGAATCTTTTATATCTAGTTTAGAGAGTCGTATTCATGATTCATCTTCTCAAAAAGAAATAATTAAGAGACTTGAAAATAAAATTTCAGAGTTTGAGTTAAAGGTTCAATCTTATGACTTTAAATTACAAAATCTGGAAAAGAATTGTCAAATGCACTTAGGTGAAATAGCAACATTAAAAGTGAAAGTGCAAACTTTAGAAACTGAAAATAGGGCACTAAAATCCTCATGTATTTCAACAAGCATTACTTCAATGGATTTAGACAAGGTTATAGGTCAAAGGCCTAGCAACAAGTCGGATCTTGGATATAAAAAATCTTCTAAGACTTTAAATTGCCCTAAATCAAAAGAGAAACAAAGTCAATGGTCAAATACAAAAATTGTGAAATCTACTAATGCTAAATCTTTCAATAAGAAACACAATTATGCATTTCAATATAAGCATTTTGATAAAAAGATTAACAAAAGAAAAATGAATTTTCAAAGCAACAATGCTATATTTTTTTAATCTTAGTTGGTCAAACAAATTACATTTTAAAGGACCTGATGGTTGGTTTTATGAGTTTAAAAATCAAAATAATTTTCAAACTAAATCTCAAATATATGAGCATAAACAAATTGTTTATCAAAAACATAAAAATATTTCTAAAGAAAAACTCAAGACTCAAGCTCAAGGATTAAAATAATGCTACCAAAATACATTTGTTAAAGGTAGTAAAAAGTCTCAAACATGTGTATTTTGCAATTGTTGTTGTCATATTGGTCATATCTCACTTAATTGCAAACTTAGAAAAGAAAATAACATTACAAATGTTGTTTGAATTCCTAAAATTAAAAATTAGAGACCCACAATACTTAATTGTCCCTTCAAATCATATATGCAATATATTTAGGGGGAGTTAGCTAATGTATTATATATTTTTTATTTTGGAAGTATTTTAAATTCTTTATCTTATACACGGTGCATATATTAAGGGGAGCAATCAATTTAGGGGGAGCTAAATTAAAATAAATTCTTTATTCGCACCATTTTGCCCGATTTCCAAAAAGAGGGAGAAGTTTTTGGTGAAATCCACATCATATGTTATATCTATGCACCCATGCATGTTTTGTAAATCGACAAAATGGGGAGATTGTTACACTTAATATCTTCTTTGATTTGTCGATTTACAAACCAATCTTGAATTTTATAATTTATCTTGTTTGAGTTTTGTGCAGGGATTAACATACAAATGGACTAGTGTACAAGAACCAAGACTAGTGCTGGGATATAAAAGCTTAATCAAGACTGCATTAGACTTAGATTTAGTTAGATTCAAACTGGGTTGAATTGGTCAAGATAAATTGAGCTTAAACAACAAGAAAATTGCATCTACCAGAGAATCATTATAACGATTCAGTAAACGTTATAACGGTTCATCTCAATACTCAAAAATATTCTAAGGCAGAAATATTCTAAAAGAAACCAAAGTGTATCGTTATGTAACGATTCAGTAATCGTTACAATGATTTAGGAAACGTATAACGATTTAATAAATCGTTATAACGTTTCAATTCAGTTGATCCAACGGCTATTCTTTCTAAACCGTTATAACGATTCGTAAATCGTTATAACGGTTCAGGCCGAAAAATAGTTTCTTCCGAAAATCTATTTTAAAAGGATCACCTCTCTCACTGAAAATTATCTGACTGAGTTGAAATTTGATCTATCTAGCAAAATCATTACTCTAGAGAGCTTACTAGCCATATACAAAGTGAGAGAGATAATTCAATAGATTGATACACTCAATTAGCCAAATCTTTGTTCAAGCTCAATCTTGTTTCTCTCTATTCTCCTAACTTGATCCTTCGTGATCTTCTTAAAATTATTTTTTTGAGCTGTAGTGCTCACCTTTTCTTAAGTGTGTTGTCACTCACATTTTGAGTGTGTTGTCACTCATCTTTCTTGAATGTGTTGTCACTCACCCTTTTTGAGTGTATTGTCACTCACCCTTTTTGAGTGTGTTGTCACTCTTGTTACCGATAGGCTTGGCAGCCCATTTTTGTAAGGGACCAAGTTCTACAAGTGTAAAAACTCTTTTTAAATATATCGGCTCAACCTCAATTGTTAGAGGTTGAGGGTCCCGAAGACGTAGGCATTGTTAAAGCCGAACTCCGTTACATCTTGTGTTCTTGTTTTATCTTTACTTTTCTTTTCTCACATTTCTTTGATTGCTATATTCTTGTGAGAATTAAATTGATTTAAATTATATTCCGCTGCCTAATCACTTGAACATTAAGCCCCAAACCGATTTATATATTTCTACCTTAGGTTCTTTACATTCTTGCACTATCTTGATCTTTCAATACCACCATCCTAGGACTTCAAAGGTCTATCAACCATCATAATTATAATAATAATATGATAATAATAAGTAATCATAATTTTAATAATATAATCATAATATAATAATCATAATCATAATCATGATAATAATAATTATAGTCATGATCATAATAATATAACCATAATTATAATTATAATAATATAATAATAAAAATATAATCATAATGATAAAAATAATTATAAATAATTATAATTATGATAATATAATAATAAATTAATCATAAATATAATCAACATATAATAATATAATACAACATAATAAAATAATAATAACGTAATAATAATCATAATTATAATCATCATAATATAATAATATAATAATAAATAATCTTGATCATAATAATGTAATAATAAAATAATTATATTTATATTCATAATATAATAATATAATATTAAAATTATATTTATAATAATAATAAATAATATAATAGTACTAATGGTAACGATAATATAATAACAATAATGATAATAGTAATTTAATAATAATAATATAATGATAATAATAATAAATAATAATAATAATATTAATATAATAATAAATTATAATCATAAATATAATATAATAATATAATAATACTAAATCTTAATCTTAATCATAATATAATAATATAATATAATATAATCAAACAATAATCGCTATTCTGACAAGAGCTAATCCGGTATTCCACCTATAAGTTAGTATACCGGATTAGTACTATTCTGCACTCTTCTACTTAGTCTAAAATTCATTTGGCAAATTAATTCGTCGGAATAACTATTCTATTATAACTTTTTGCTATTCCATTGAGTGCCAAACACTCCCTATATGATTTTGTTGAAGAAGTGGAAGATGATGCTCATGCAGATGCACCAAGCAATGGAGAAGATAAACTCATGTATGAAGCAAATTAGAATATCTTTTATATAGGTTTTTAGGATCTCTTTTGATGTTTATTGATCCTATATGTTTAGAACGACAAATTATATTTTGTGAACAAACTCTATCACTATGGACATTAGTGATTATTTTTTGTTGGTTAGATATTTTGTAAGTACAAACTTGTGATGAAAGTGGTACTGACTATAGCCTATAGGAATGACTTGTATTTTGTAAACAATTTCTGATGAAGAAAAATGCTTCAATTTTATGATCGAATCATGATTTAAGTTATTATTTTTCATGATATATTTATTTTGGTTAGTTATCCGACTTATGTCTATATTTGCATTATGTATCCGATAATATCTGATTCATATCCGTATTTATTTATTATCTTATTCATATCCGTATTTAAACCTATCCGTATTAGTATTTATATCTGAAAAATAATAACGATTTTTTTTATTATCCATGTGTATCTTATCCGTTTGCATCCGTGATTGATCCCAAAAGAAAATGAAAATTATAATATATTTTAACCACGCCCAATTAGTAATTCCAATTGACTCACCAAAATTAAGACAAAACACACAAACACACAATCAAAGAACTCCCAAATTACAGGGATGAATTATCAATCTTCTACAAAAACGGATCTCGATTTTTGTGTCCTCTGCAATTTAGCATTTGGGAAGATCAGACGGTGGCGGGGGCAGCTTCTGATTAGGGAGGCTTCCATCCAACACAAGCCATGCCATCCTCAGACCCCAACTGGTGTGCACTTCCAAGTGACAATGCATGAACCACACGCCTATTTTAAAAAAAAAAAACAATTTTTAAAAAATTATTATTCTAGAATAAGAAATATAAAAGAAAACGAAAATTTGAATGAAATAGTGAATTTAACAATTCAAATAAGATATAAAATTAAGTAAAATTAGATCACCTGGATTATCGGCAAGAAAACGAATAGCAACCCAACCACCAGCTGGAACCCCAACTGTGTTTCTCTCAACCGGGTCTATCAGATTGAACCCGGCTGGGTCTTTAGCTGGGTTGTAGTTGCCAAAACCTTGTCCGACAACAAAGAAATTGAAACCATGGATATGCAAGGGATGACTTTCGGCACCTAAAATGCTTGTGTCTTGCATCACCAACTCAACACTTGTATTGAAAGGAACCACCAAAACTTTGGTGTCGTTGGTAACAAATGTGTTGTTCGGAGGAGTGCCTGTGTAGTTGAATGGCATGAGGGGCATAATTGGAAAGTTTGAAGCATATACGCCTTTTGATTTTCCAGAGAAGTGAGATTGGAGGAGTGCCGTTGTTGGAAGTACGAAGGATACATTATTTACTGAAGCTGAAAGCTTTGTTCCATTTGGGCCCTTTTCACAGTACAGAGGATTGATGGTCAAACATTGAAATTGATAGAAATTGCCAAAATATACTGTTCGAAATTGATAGAAATCATATTATATTTTTTTCAAAAATGCTAACCTGACATGTTTCCTTCTCAGGACATGGGTTTGTGCCGAGCCCGACTGCGAAGAAGAATTGGCTGTCAACTGTTTGGGGCACATTTGCAGGATACTGAGCATTGGCCAAGCTTCTTAGCTTCTTAGTGAAGGTTGTTGCAAATGAAGTATCATTCAATATCGGAAGCATGGGCTTATAAAGTGGTATGTTTTTGTTTAAACTAGATGAAGAAAATCTTTTCGGGTTTTCATACTCGAGGATTCCAGCCACAGTTGAGTTGTCAAAGTTTGCTGGACCACTGACATACGGCCTTGCCTCCATGAAGAAATTTGCATTCGGGTATTGTGCGTGTGCAGTAAAAAGGACATTGGTGGTTTGACCAGGGCTTATCAGTAATGTTTCAATTGAAAAGGGTTTCACATAAACCGCATCGACTTCGACAACCACAAGAGAATGATTGGCTATTGAGAAGAACAGTTCATCGTTGAGTGCAGCATTGATGATGCGAAGGAGGTAAGTCTTGCCTGGTTTCACTTTCATCTTGAATGTGTCTGCATTTAGTTAGTTTTCTCGTTTGGTCAATTAATTAGGATATGACACAGGGACGACAAAGATTAATTAAACTGTAGAGCTATAAATATAATTTTTCTGCGGAGATGTGTTGTACAAATAAGGATAGTCTATTTAATATTTCAAAAAGAAAAATAAATGCATCTTTTTTATTGTTTTTGTCTATGAAGAATAAAATAAAAATACTTTAACAAGAGAGCTTGAAAATTATACCACATTTAATGATTTTTCATTAACATTTACATTTTCAAAATTTCAAACCTTTTGCTGAGCAATTATATAGTGGTCCTGGAAGACCATTGATAGTATATGCATCTGAAACATTTGGGCCTCCACCAGTTCGTAGAGCCTCGCTGATCACTTGTTCTGTATCAGATTTCCACCATTCACCTTTCACATTTCAAGTACATATTTGAGAAGTTATGAAATGCAAAGTAATTATTCATACTAATAATATTTGAATAAACAAAAAAATGAACTTTTATGTGTATGTACCAAAAATTATAGGGACTTCTTTGTCAGGCTTAGTAAATGGGTAAGGAACACCGAGTTTTGGAAGAATGACGATAGCTCCATACAGAGTTGCGCGAAGCCATGAGATATGTGCATGCCACCAGAGAGTGCCTCTTTGTCCCACAATGGTGAACTTGTAAACATAGGTGTTTCCTTTCTGGATTGGACATTGTGTTATGTAAGCAGGACCATCAGCCCATGCACTCCGCAGCTGCCGCACACCATGCCTACATTTTCAAAGAGAATATAAACATATACAATTAAGCTGGACTTTATCATGTGACTTTTAACTGATAAATCTCACGGATTAAATAACCACTACTGCTAATTTTATAAAAAAAAAAAAAACATTAATTAAAAAATTATAAAGAAAATCAATGACATACCAGTGCAAACTGATATTGTAGGGAACATGGTTAACTACTCTTACAACAACCCGATCGCCTTCCCTCGCCACAATCTTAGGTCCTGGAAACTGGCCATTCACTGTCACAATGCTCTTGGTTTCACATAGACGTGTCGCATTTGTCATTTGAATCTGTAATTATATATGATTAACAAACTTTAGTTCCAAAGACTGCTGCAGAGGTGGAGTACAACTTTTTTTAGTTTTTAAAAACTGAGAATTACATAAACTCACATCAAACTGATAGTGTCTTGTGCTGCCGGTTTTCTGACATTCTGTTGTGGCAGGAAAGATTAATAATAAGAAGCATAAAAAAACAAGGATTGTCATGAGAAAAGAGGAAGGAGGTAGAGAGACATCCATTGGTTTCTAGAAAAAAAGGAGATGTCAAGAGGCGAATGTTCACTGGATGCATGGCAGGAGAACAAGAGACGAGTATATATAAGGATTCATATTGAATTTTAAAATTGAGGATGTCTGTTTGGTGAATTGAGAAGAAGTGTCAACATAAATGTTAAGCTGACCAGATTAAGCATAGCTTAGATTGTATCCAAAGTATGTCCCAGCTCATTCAGAATATATATATTTTTTTAATCCAGGGGCATGCAATCTTAATTTATCATGATAATCATATAACGCCAATATTTCCCTTGAAAATTCTTTTTCTGGTTTGAAGAAATTAATTGAGCTGGCTTATTTCTGGTTTGAAGATCTTTTGCATGAAAGTCCACATGAATCTGCTTAATTAATGTTACAGAGTTATTCTCAATAATTTAACAATTTCAACAACAAAACACCTATTCCATTAACTACTATTCTCTTCTTATTAATTATATTATATATGGAGTCCTTCTCCAACATAATTTAAGGTTGTTAGACATGCCAACATCAGCAGATTAATTTTTATGCGAGAAAGAAATTAAGTACATCTATACTTGAAAAGGGACGATGGATAATCTGCTTTAACTTTAAGGTGTCATTGTCCAGTGTCAAATGGTTGAAGGCATTTCACTATGTACGTTATGTTACTAGTATATACAGTTGATTGTTAGAACTTAGAAGCCTCATTTGACTCAAGAAGCTTCTAACCAACTTTGACATTTTGGAGGTGGTTGAGAGAGAATTCTCTCTTCCTGTTGCTATATACTTGTGTTTATAGTACCTTTTTTTTTTAATATCTTTTAACTTTTTCAGGCTAAGTCTCCAATCAAGAGAGGGATGCCGGACCCAATTCCTTTTCTTAAGTTACAATTTGGTTGTTGTACCAGTACAATACAATAGGAATATCAGCCACATCTCCCCAATTTTTTTTTTTTTTTTTAAAAAAAAGAGAGAATAAAAAAAAAAAGCAAAAGCGATAGCCAGATTCAAAGCTCTTTCTGTTGCATTGTTTTCAACATGCTCATGCATTTTTTTCGAGTTTATCCTAATTTCATATTAATTCGTTACATATGACCTAGCTGGCTTATTTGTACGTGAAGAGGCCAATCTAATACAAAGGCAGCCGACAGAAAAAAAAATGAAATAACGCAAATTAATATTTAAGGCAGTCTCAAATTCCAAAATTTCCCATATATCATAATTTCATTGTTCCAGAAAAAATTATATCCATCATGAAATTAAGAATAAAGTCTCAATATATAAGCTAGATTTCTTTCCTTTTAAAACTTTGATCGATGAATTGAACAATCTTTAACCTAGCGGAAAGACACCAAAAATTGTAAGCACCGAATCAAATTTGCCAATTGCTAATTGCTAACTTTTCCATGGAAGTACGTACATTCATAAGCCCAATTAACATTCCAAATAAAGATACAAAGGCAAAACTATTCAGAGACATAATTATGGGAGGGATCTCTTAACAATGAGTTATTTTGACAATTTTGACAATGAATTTTTAAAAATATATAAAAAAAAATCTTAAAAATAGCAAAATATTTATAGATATATTTTTCTACTTATGGATTGGTAATATTTCAATTTTTTATATAATTTTATTATCGTTTGATAGTCCATTAAAGATAATTAAATTAGAATAGTTATAAATTGCATAAAATCTTGATCATATTTGATGAACTCTTAAACGATAATAAAATTGAATAAATATTAAAACACTATCAATCTACAAATAGAACAACATATCTATAAAAAAAATTACTTAATTTTTTTTGTATTTTCCTTTAAAAGTACATTGTCAAAATTGTCAAAATAACCCATTATCAAGAATCCTTCACCTATAATTATATTATTATATACTCTCCGTAAACAATAATCATCAATTCAACAGGATAAAATGAATCAAAATAAACATCTAGCAAATGAAAATGCCAAGGACTTCCGGATTGGACCCATTAGGAAGCTTCTAGTCTTCTCGATTATTATTATTAATAATATAATTAAATTACATTATTTCTCAGAACTATTGTCTATGTTCGACAAAATAATCAAAAAGCATATTCAAACACTCCAATTTGCACAAAATCAGGTGACTTTATATATGAATGTTTTTTTTATTAATTCTTAGGTCTAGTTCTTAGATTTAGAACTTGAAATTAAGTAAAAATATTATATTTGCGCTTCAAACAATCTTCAAAATATTATATTTTGCGAAACAATTATTATGATCCTGACCATAATAACAAGCTTGTGATTCAGAAAACATTTAGGGAGGTCAAAAATTTGAGATTCAGGAATAATTCGCTTTATTCCATATAAATGAAGTTTATATTAAAATGTTAAAATCTTAAAAATATTTTAAAAATATAAAATTTTAATTGAAATAATATATAATATATTTTATTCGCGAATGAACCATTTTTTGATCAAAAAAATACATTACATATTAAACTAACGAATTATTCGTGAAACATCCGGTGATGAATAAAAAATAAATTATTCATGAATTATTCGTGAGTGTTGTGACTATCATCTTGACTCAGAACATCAGAGAACTTGGCACAGGGAAAAACTCTGAAAGGAAGAAACATAAGATCCTAGAATACGAGGGGTACTTTGTATCTCTAAACTCGGCTTATCACTTACTCCAAGTATTATTTTTCAATTGTCTCCACAGAAATTTGTCTAACTTTGAAATTTGTCTCCGTAGAAAATTTAACTCATGATTACTAAATATGTATTCTAGCTACTACTTAAATTATTAAAATATTTACTAAAATATTCATTTTCTCAGTATAATCAATTTTTCAGAAGTTAGTTCAATGTCAATGCCGAATTTGCAGTCATTTTACAAAAGATAAGAGATCACATATGATGTCATAAATGTTTCGTTTTTGACGACTTTGGGTGGTAATTTTTATACCATTTCAATATGATTGAAAATAAATATATTAAAATATAGCTACATGTATAATTATATAGATATAATATCAATCTAAATTAATGTTATCAAAATAATATAATATATAATCATCAAAATACTCATATTTTAATTTATTATTGAGATTAATTAATTTTTGTAAAAGCGACAGTTGACCTTTATCCATTAGTATTATTCTTTAGCATTTGTTGTCGTTTCATTACATATTTATTATAACAGATAAGGATAAAACTAAAAATAAAATAAAATAAAATAAAAATAATTTTAAATAAATATGATAATGAAAATATCTCCGTTCAACTCATTTCTGACTAGTACGGTTCTCATTCATATCTCTAGTGATGATGCCACAAAAACTCCAGAATGACATCCTCTGGGAAGTTAACTCCTCACTCTGTGTGGGTGTGTATCCTCTGAGGTATTTCAGAAAAAAATGGGGATCCATTGACAATCAAATGATTCAATTTAACGGTATTTAATGGACTATCAAACGATAATAAAATTACATGAAATTTGAATGACAACCAATCTAAAAATAGAAAAATATATATATAAACTTTTTTCATTTTTAAATTTTTTTTTTATATTTATTTAGAAGTTCATTGTTAACCGATGCCTTCCCTTAAGAAAATGGAATAAACAGTTAACAAAGAGAACAATATAAATAATATTAGAGACAGTGTTTACATTCATGAGATTATTTACTTTTGAAATGGGGACAGCATTTTAAACCGTGCATTACCCAATGGATTTGGATTCTGTGGTGATTTGTTCTTGAACTACCCATCAGAAAGCAATACTTCTTATTTAATAATAATAAAGACCTCGTGTCTCACCACCATTGTGATTTAATCTAGCTGTTTAGGACTTTAGGTTAATGTATACAATATGCGGAGTTAAAAGAACTCAGTTACTCAGGATTGTGGCCCCAGAAACACCCACCGAGTTGGTTCAGAAATTAGAAGGGAGATCCGAGTAACTTCGTCCATTTCTCCCATCCTTGTGCTCTTTTTCACATCTCATACCGTCATATTCTTCCCCTTTCTCCCTTTTCTCGATCCAGCCAACCGGTGGTGAGGGTGGAGAGTGGAGACTAGCATCCATCTCACTGCTGATGTCCCCCTTTCCTTCTGATTATCTAGGGTCAGGGTTTTGAGCCTTTACTCTAGTTTGGTGGTTTTTCGGTGGTTCCGACACGCGAGGCGAGATCTTACTTCCATTAAGGTTCGCCTCTTCAGGCTTCTAAACCACTACAGGCCATCGTTTCAAATGGAGAAGATGGATCCACTCAGTTCTGCATATCTGAGCAAACTCCGAATGAGTTGATGCCTACTGCACCTCCTACTGTGACGGTTCAAGACACCCGTGAAGTGAAGAGAAGGAGACTTAATGAGTGGCTAGTGACTCCTACTCGGGGTATGCCCACCCTGGACGAATTGCCAAAGATGAAAGTTTTCTCAGGAAGAGTTGAGGAGGTCAAAACTTGAGAGATTCTCAGGGGCAGTATCTGTTTGAGGAAATCATCCCCCATGAGGATGTAGATTACTATGATCTACATGAGTTTGACGAGATAGAAGACATAACATTGAAAATGGTTCCTACTGGTACAGGGATTTCTTCCAATATCAGTGTGGAGAGTAAGAGAACCACTCAGCTAGAAGCATTTGCATTATGTTTCTGGGCTGCAAGTTTGTTGCAGCTTATTACCTTGGTACCACGTTTGAGACATTCTATGGATTTCCTTTTCCATATGTAATTTCGGTATCCAAGCACCAGCTGCAGAAAGTGTGAAGAACTATCTTGGAATCAACTGAGAGACTTAATCACACTCTCTATCAGCTCCTCCTTACTGGAGAAATGTGTCCAGAAGGAAGAAATATAAAAGAGTTCAGTTACAAGATCTAAATTGCATAAACAGGCCTACACCCATTTAATGGTTTTTGAGGGTCACGGGAGCCTATGGGTTGATGAAAGATGAATTAACGACTGCTCTTATGACTGGAAAGCTGAAGGCAGAACTGCATGCCATTGTTCATGAGCTCATAATATGATGGACAAAGGTATCAAATGTGGAAGTATGGGAGGATTTTAACTCTCGGTTCCTGAGCTCCTTGCAGACAGAATTGTCAATACTTCACTGTGGTTTTATCACATCTGATTGAGCAGCACTATGTACAAGGAAACCAAAATGTATTGAATATTGTGCAAGTGAAGAACATGGGAGGAACTAGCAAGACTGGCATATCATCATGCTAAGAGCGTGATTCAGATCATGGATATTGTCGGCAGAGACAGTGAGGCTGGGAGCTATTGAAGGAGAGTTTGATTTGAATCGTGGGTTGGAGCGACGAAAGAGCGAAGTGTTAACATGCCCAATCAAAAGGAAGGCCAAGATCCACTTCTGTGATTATTTCAGTTGGTGTGTCTCATTTCACAGTACTAGGTGGACTTACTTGTAAATCATGTTTTGATAAAACAGTTAGTTAGTTAGTTACGAGAGATTATGAATAACTCTCCCAATGTACTAAGTGGGTTGTTGTTGAACCAAGAATGCTATTTCAGTTGTCTTGTTAATTCTTTATTTGCTTTCTTGCAGTGTTTATCATTTCATTCTTTTCAATTTGATTTTATGCAATTTCTTAAAATTCTTGTAATTGGACTGATTTGTCTTCACATTGGAATGTTCAATTGCAAGATTTGAGCTTGTTAATTACCAAGGTAGATAACAGGTATTGAACAGTGCTGGTGCCCCCTTTTGCTCTGACTGATTCTCTAGTGTTGGGGTTTTGAGCCTCAAGTCTAGTTTTGGTGGGTTTTTTGCAGTGGTTCACGTGTGTTGTGAGTTCAGTTGAGACTGGTGATTACTTCTTGTTTGCCTCTTCTCCCTGTCACCTCTGTTTGACTTGCTCTCTCCGCTGCCTTTGTCACCAATTAAGAACATATCAATTTTCTGGTGTTTGATCTTTTGAGTTATGGTTTTTCTAGCGAAGTCAAAAATGATTGATCCAAATCGCTCAATCTAATCTTCATATCAAAATCTATTAGTAAACTAAATTTTATATTTTTTAGAATAATTTTGCTATTTTTTTTAATGAGGAGAAAATGACTTGATTTGAGAATTCTGATTCATTCAAAAATAATGTTTTTCCCCCTATCTAAAAAAATAGCAAATAAATTTCAAAAAATATAAAATTTAATTTACTAATAGATTTTGATATAGAGATTAGATTGAGCGGTTTGAATCAATCATTTTTTACTTAAAATTAAAAAATACAGCGCAAAGCACACAACGCTTTTGTACTTTGCAAAACACCATAGCATATATATATATCAATATTTTTTTGGAAAAAAAAATCAAACAAATAAAATAACAGAAGTTAATTTACTCAAGTACCTCCTAAAAATATTTTAATCCTACAAATATATGTCCACAAGAATGTTTGTAACCTCAAACTAAATCAAATATTATTTCATAATTTTCATTTAATATCAAACAATTATTGGACTCATTAAATATATATTTTTTGAAGTTTTCAAATGAAAGATTTTAAATTATATGCTATGTGCTATCATGAATTTAAACCCGTAGATATTCTTCTGACTAGCAGCAATGTATCAGAGTGAGTCAAGCTTGGAAGAAACATGTATCGTTGCAGGTCTAATAAGTGGAGCTTCCTCAGATAAGATATCCATACAATCAAAATAAGCGCTTTGATTAGTGCATGAGGTGACGTTATCAATTGATTCGACGTAGCTTCTAGTTTGGCAACTGGTGTTCCCTGAGCTGTTTTCGGTTATGTCAATTACATTGTCAGACAAATTACGTTCAATGCAAGCAGTCATGCACTCGGTTTCTCCACCAGACTGATGATTGCTTGCGATTTCTTCTGTTCTATTGTGTTCTGAAATAGTAGATGAGATGCTGAATGTGCCACGGCTACTGAGATTTCCAGAGCTCTGAATAGGTTCATCACCAAGAGTGCCAGGAGTTGCTATGCCTTCTAATACCAGAACAACCTAATCAGTAGAAACTTGTTAATAAATTTGGGAGCGTTGCACAATTTTTTCCATAACTAGTGACAATCAAATTACATACTTGACTCATAGGTGGCCGGGCTTGTGGCGTCCAACGCACACAGGCAAACGCACAATCAATCATGATCTTCATTTCTTGAAGGCTATAGTTATTTTCAAGTGTCGGATCAACGATCTCTTTATAATTACCATCCACTTGTGCTTTGAGTAGCAATGGCCTCACCTATAGAAAAATGTATCAATTATTTTACTGGATTTATAGTTCAAAATTAATACCATTTTTATGCTATTTTTCTGTAATTCTTGGATAGGGAAGTGAACTTACCCAATCAGCCAAACAATCTGGCGAGGAATCTGCATAAATGAGTGGCCTTTTCCCAGTAATTAGTTCCAGAAGCACTACTCCGAATGAGTAAGTATCAGATTTTTCTCTAATTTCGCCTACGGAAATTTCTGGTGGAAGGTACCTAATTCAATTTACTAGTCACATAAGGAACATGAATATATATTGTTCTGCAAGTCAACTTCCGTATATCAAAATTATGATCAATAATGAACAGGTGTCTATTTTTCAATATTGAGTCAGGCACTATGACAATCTTCTGGTTTGTTGTAGAATAATTATTTTTGTTTATACAAGCTGTCCCATAATAAAATATATACAACTGTTAATTACAATTCTAAAAGTCGAGTATTTAGGGAAACTAAATGAGAAGTTGGGATCAACCTAATCTGTGCTCAATAATTTTATGTCCGTGCAATGCAATGATATGGACGTGCAAGTACCAGCAGAGTCACTTACCCGCGAGTCCCTACAACCTGAGTAGCACAAACATGTGTTTCATCGTCAGGAAAGAACTTAGCAAGTCCAAAATCTGCCACCTGTTTCCACAACAAGAACATCAAGCATTTTATACCAGTTAATTTGCTGGTTTAAACCAAGCACAGTAAAATAATTCCAAGAAGCTTATACTTAGTATATAAGAGATCTCTTTTTATAATGCACAGTAAAACCCAGTTGTAAAAAATGGAAAAGGGTGCAGTACCTTTGCTTCAAAGGAGTTTTCTAGTAAAATATTTGCTGCCTTAATATCACGGTGTATTATCCGAGGTTGGCCTAGAAGAGATATATCAAAAAAAAAAATGACCATCTACTAACAAATTACAATTAATAGATATATTAGGAAATAAATAATGGGAAAAAGGTATCAGGAACTAACAATCTTCATGCAAGTATACCAGTGCTTTTGCTGAACCAAGTGCTATCTTCAATCTAGTAGGCCAGTCTAAAAACGATTCATGCGACTCTGTTGAACAGCAGAAATACGGAGTCTCAAAAACAAAATTATGTAGTCAAAAGAAAAAAAAAAATTAAAGATAAATGACTCCACATGGTATTTACTTTTATTGCAAAGAGGATATACCAATTGGTCTTTCAGAAAGAAAAAAGCTTCTGAAAGTCCTGGTTAACACAAAGTCAACTTCACAAATGTATCAACTTTTCAGAAAATAAATTTGTAAATTCAACAATTTCATATAATGCAAAATGAGACATGATATCATCAATAATTGAAATGGGATAAGCAAAAAAAAGGAAAAGAGTGCTGAACAAAAGTTAGTCTCAGAAAGTCCATACTGTGCAAATGAAACTCCAATGTTTTATTGGGGACATATTCACACACAAGCATCCTTTTTCCTGTGTAATGCAGCATCCAAGTAACTGAACAAGATGCCGATGGTGCACTCGGCTAAGTACGTCGACTTCCACAATGAAATCACGCGCACCCCACCTACCGTCAACACTCAGCTGCTTGATTGCAACTTCTCTTCCATCCTCCAACTTTCCTTTGTGAACACTCCCAAAACCCCCTTTCCCAATGAAGTTATTATCAGAGAAGCAATTGGACGCAATCATCAACTCCTCATAGGTGAACCCAATCTTAGGGAAACCAAATATCACATTTCCATTCTCTGTTGAGGTAGGTTGTATTATTGTGGTCTCTTGATTTTTCATAGCATTTGATGTTTGCAAGATTGCCTCTCCTTCTCTATTCTTCGTCTGATGACCTTTAAAGTTCATACTGATGGTTGAAATAAAGTTGAAAAAGGAAATTGAAAAAATGAACAAATAGTAGTGCTTGTTGGTCGATTTTGCTTTGCTGCTATGGATCTTCAATTTTGTTATGGAACTTTATAGTTCATACTGCTGTTATGTTTATTTAAATTGAGAAAATGGTTAAATTTTTTTTTGATGAAAAGATGAGGGTCAGCCCTCAAATTTCGATTTTATATATTTTGTAACACCGGTGGTGTTGTTATATACAAGAGTAGAGTTTCTATTATTCAGAGGGGGATGAAACAAATTAGAAAGGAAAGAAGAAAAAATTAACAAGACAACATCCTAAATTAGAGTACTTATGGTTGACTATATCTGTTACACATCCTGTTAACCATTGAACCATTCATTATTCTCGAAATATTCTGTTGCATCTCTCTGTCATGTTTTCAGTCATAATTTCAGAGCATTCTCTCTGTTGAAGTCTTTAGTTAAATACATTTTGCATTAGTTATATGGATATGCAGGAATTAATATATAGTATGCCCTCCTTTTCTAGCTAAGTATTACAATTTGAGTTCAGGCCATAATCGAGTCAAATTTTCTTGTGTGGAGCTCTTTTGCTTTCATTTTGACAAGTTTCGGGCCGTTTGCATCATTTGTTTGGAGTTGGGCCCTGTAGGCTTGGGTTTCCCATCAATTCGGCTGTGTAATGCAGGGGCGGATTTAGGGGGGGCGGGACTTATACGTCGGGGTTTAAATTTATCATGTATTTTTATTTCGTGCGGTGTATTTCCCCTCTATAATTTATCAATTTCAATGCTCTAGTAACGTATACCTGTATCTTCGCCCCCTATACAAAAATCCTAGCTCCGCCCTGGTGTAATGTACAATAGTAAAAATATGAACCTCTCTATTTTCTCATGTTTTATTGGGGATGGATGTATTGTCATTGATATTGTATATCCTACAATTTGATTTTGACTTTGGTTGAATTTAACCAGGTTTGAACTTCTTTCTTTTATGCAGGATTTGTGCCAATAGGCTAGGCTTGGATTTTGGGGACTAAAATACTGAAAGATCAAAGTACGGAAAGGTAAATTGATTTGATTGGATTTATTTAAGTATAATTCCCCCGTACTGTTTCATCAGAAGTGCTACATGGCATTACAAGACTATTGGTAACAGATAAGTATTTAAAAATAAAGACATGAGAAGGATTTAGTTAAGAAAATAGCTTACTAGTTAGAAAACACCAGTCCAATATATTCTTGGCGATAGAGACAAGGTGGTTCCCAGTGTTCACCAGCCCCCTTGGAAAAGTCTTGACAGGGAGAAGCCAAAGCATAAATTCACTATGTATACATGATATAAAAAATATAAATAACTTCAAACCAGCAGCCAGAATTAATTAAGACGACCATGCAAATTTACTGACTGAACTAGTTACAGTAATCATGCTGAAAATCAGAGGGGCTGGATCCCCCAATTTTTCAAAAACATTCAAAAAATATGTATAATTTCATAAAAATATTAAAAATTTATATATCTAGTCCTCTTAATATTTTTCTCTATAATAAATATCTGACTCCTCAAATCTTGTCCTCCACCCTGCTGAAAATTATCTGACAGTTTGTGCGCTTGCACTTTAAAGATGGAAAATTGAATTAACATAACTAATTAAGAAGTCTTAATAATTACCCAGCGAGGCCGCATAGAGTGGCAAAGAGGAGGAGGATGCATATAAGAGGCAACCCCATGGGCAGAGACAGCAAAGCCCACAGCGCCTTGCCTACAGCTTTGCACCATTCCATGACAGACAGTGTACTGCTCTGCTGCGTACTCTCTTTCCTCTCTCTTCTCCTTTAGTTTTTTTGTCTCCCTTCCTATCTCATCTCCTATTAATTGAAAGGAGGAGAAGTTCCACTGTTAGTCAAAGGCCGTGCTCTGACTTAATGAACCAGGCCCTGATATTAAAATTGGTGTGGCAACTTGCAAGTCAGGATGAGAAAGTATGGATAGAAATAATGAGAGCAAAATATTTTTCAAGCGGAAGCCTATGGGAAACACATGACCAGACACCCTCCTCAGCAATATGGAAAGCAATACAGAGTACAAAGCATATGATCAAGGAAAATATATCATGGGTGATAGGGTCTGGACAAACAATTAAAGCATTTCATGAGCCATGGGTGCCGTTCTGGGATGTACAACAAAGGAGAACCATACCTCCGGTGCTTAGAAATCTTGTAGTGGCCGACTTAGTACACCCAATTACAGAACAATGGTGCAAAGAGCTGCTGGAACACCTATTTGGGAGAGACCAAGCAAAGCAAATTATGGAGAATATTAGCCCACCAAAGAGGAATTCAACACTTCCTGATAGACTGATCTGGCAGGCGACAACAAGAGGGCGATATACAGTAAAAGAAGGATATGCAAAAATTAATATGCATGGGCAAAACACACAAATTAACAATGGGCAGCCTTGGCATATAATTTGGGGGGCAAAAGATGTAATGCCAAAAGTCAAATTATTCCTCTGGAAATGTTGCCAAGGTGCAATTCCGACCATGGGAACTCTGCACAGTAGGATCACAGCCGACATGTCAGAGGTGTAACAAGGAAAATGAATACCTGAACCATATGTTGTTTTTCTGTGACAGCTCAAGAGCCGTCTGGTTTGCCTCCCCCCTAGCCCTCAGAGTCGACGGGTTGCCGCTGAACTTTACTCAGTCACTTCTCAATCTGACAACCACAATACAATCACAAAACCACCAATTGCTATTTAACATTATGTGGTCTATTTGGA
Organism: Schoenoplectus tabernaemontani; assembly: GCA_037127355.1. Classification (NCBI taxonomy): domain Eukaryota; kingdom Viridiplantae; phylum Streptophyta; class Magnoliopsida; order Poales; family Cyperaceae; genus Schoenoplectus; species Schoenoplectus tabernaemontani. Next base: position 4,067,064 of record CM073738.1, read on the forward strand.
AAGCAAGGAACGAGCATACCTTTGAAGGAAGAACCATCAATCCTGTAAAGGTGCTACAATTAGCAGAACGTATGACCCACATAAAACAAGGAAATAGCAGACAAACGCCAAGAGGAGGAGCTCCAGCCAAATACCCGGTGTGGAAGTATGAGGCGGTGATGTTACTGGATGCATCATGGCAGATCTCAGGGAAAGCCGGGGTGGCAGCATTGCTATATGGTGCTCAACAAGGCTTAATTTGGATAATGGCAAAACCTGTGATAGCACATGACCCCTTCCAGGCAGAAGCGATAGCTGTCCATGAGACAACTGCGCTAATTAAAGAACACGAAGAGCAATGGGGAATAGAACAATTTAACATCTTTTCAGATTGTAGGGTTCTAATTGAGACACTAAAGAATGGAAACATCACAGACTTACCATCCTGGAGGGCAGCGCAGCAGATTGAAGGAAGCCGAGAGAACATTCAGCAAACCAGAGCCAAGATCCGACTACACCATGCCAAGCGAGACGCGCTCCAGCAACCCCACTGCCTCGCGAACTGGGCTAGGAGAACATAAGGGACAGTACAAGGAGCGCCGACTCAAGCCTTTGCTGCTGAACAATCCCTCAGCAACCGAATAGATGAAGCAAAGTTCAAATGGGAGGACATAGAACCGGATTAGACGAAATTGAAGGAAAAGACGGAGTCGCCAAGTACCAATAGAATACCGACAATAGGGAATGGTCTCAAGTAATACAAATGGACTCCAGTGGGTGATCTCAAAATTCAGCACCCACGTCAAACTTCTACCAGTGATTAATAATTCCCAAATCTACTTTTAAAAAAAGCTGTGTTGCTTTATTTCACAGCACACGTGTTGTAGCTCTGTCCGGTTCTTCTGTGTTCCTTTCTTGTATGGCGAATGCGTGGCAGGTACTTGACATGTGTCCGTACAAATTATAAAATGTGATTTTTTTTTCAGTAACTTTTATTTGCTTTTCTAATTTGTAAATGTGGCCAAACTTAATCCGAACTGATGAACTCATCCGATCAGATTTTTTTTTTTTGAAAAGTCGACGTCATGTAGCAATCATTAATAAATATAAAACAGAAACACCTACGGAATTTTGCAATTTTTGAATTTTTCAAAGAAAGTGGACAAAAATTGACTTATATTGGAAGATGAATTGTCTATTTCAGATCGTAATTAATTAAGCATGGTTAAGAATAATTATTATGGTGCCCCTAAGATACACAAGGATGTTCACCGTCAATTATTTAAGCACTTATGCTTTAATGCACTAAAAAAAGTGATTTAAAGTGAAATAAGTTAAAGTATGAAGACAATCTTTTTATAACACTTTTATTTTTAAGATAAGATTTCGTTAACAATATATTTTGATTATTAAACAAATGCATTAAGGGCATGAACAAAAAAGAGGATCAGATTCCTTTATGTTCGTATATATGTAAGTGTTCTTCTCTTCTTCTTTTTTTGTCACACGAGCATGTATTTAGTAACAAATACACGCATTCAGTTTTAGACACATTATCGCCATGCTTATATAATTATTTATATTTTAAAAAATGCAAGAAAAAAATTATAATATTAGGATCAGTATCTATTGAGAGGACAATTTTTAATCAACTAAGAAAATAAAAATATGTTGTTTGTCTTTTGATGAATGATGAAATTTGCAACAAATTTTGATCAATGGCTTGTAATATAATTAACATATAAATTAGAAAAGGCAAAGTCATGGTTCATCATATCTGAACCAATAATATTACATGATCACAACTGAAGGGGAAAAAAGGCACAGAGCATCATGAAATTCAATTCCTACTATAAATCAATTCATACTGCTACAGAAATTAGCGTAGTCCTCACTGTGTAAGAATATAAAATATACAATCAGTGCACTAAAATCTTTCACATCTTTAACATTAATATGAGGTTACCTCTGCTGTCATGTACTCTGTGTTTAAACTATGTGTCTGATTCACTGTACTGTATTGTAACATGCCCGTTGAACTTGTCTGAAGGTCTCCTCTTGTAGCATTGATACAAGGAACAACAGCTGTCATGGTGTCATTCGATACAACTTCATCTGCAGGAAAATCGACACAATCGAGTCGTTCATCCCTCAACATGGTCTGGTTCATGGATGCAGCACCATGACTTGGAATTGGTTCAGCAGTACCTCCTGACAAATGAGATGCGGTCATGTGAGGATCCATAGGTATTCTTGAATCGACATAAGCAGTCATATATTCCGTTTCTAAATTAATAGAAATGTCGCTTGTATCATCTGTTGTGGTGTTCCCTGCATCGCTGGATGACATACCGTATGTACTGACACTAGTGAGATCACCGGAGATCTGAATAGGCTCATCACCAAGAGTGTCGGGAGTTGTTATGCCTTCTAACACCAGAACAACCTATTGAATAGGAACATATTAATTGGCAATGAAAATTGTAATTTCTTGTGATTAATTTTTGTAAATGAATTGCATACCTGACTCATAGGCGGTCGAGCTTGTGGTAACTGACGCACACAAGCAGAAGCACAAGCAACCATAAGCTTTAATTCACTGGGATTGTAATTATTTGCTAATCTTGGATCCACTATGTCACTGTAATTATCCTCCACTAGTGCTTGCACTAGCAATGGCCTTGCCTGTAAAGAAAGAAAATTAATAAGCTTTCTTTGTGAAATTCTGACATACATGTTGTACCTCTCATTTAAATTTTACAGGGAAGATGAAGCAACAAGTTATGGGAATAAACCTACCCAATCTACTAAACACTCCACTTTATTCTCGGTACGAATAAGTGGAGTCTTCCCAGTGATTAGTTCAAGAAGCACTACTCCATATGAATATGTGTCAGATTTTTCTCTAATTTCCCCTGTAGAAGCATACTCTGGAGCCAGGTACCTATTTTGACCAATGTTAATACAGGAGAATAAATAATAATCATAACTCAAACGACAGATAATACTCTGGAGCAAGAACAACCCTACATATTATTTATGTGTAGTGTACTTTCATTTCATCATTGAAAGAAAATGTGTGTATTGATACAACAGGAATTGGTATATACATCGACCAAATTACTTACCCACGAGTTCCTACAACTTGAGTTGCATAAACATGTGTTTCACCATCCGGAAAGAACCTGGCAAGCCCAAAATCTGCTACCTAAAAAAAATTATATGGGGCAACAATTTTTTATCATCAATCTACTTGGAAACTTGCAAATTATCTTTATAAATTTGAGCCTTTGTAATTTCACAGATGACATATTGGGTATTAAAGTAAAAAAGAAAAACTGTTTTTATTTTTCCTTTTTGCAAAATTAGCGAATTTCAGAATTTCACCTTGGCTTCGAAGGAATTTTCGAGAAGAATATTTGCTGCCTTAATATCACGGTGAATAATACGAGGCTGGCCTACCAGAGGGAAAAAAAGAAGATAAAATTGTTACAACATTATGTTCTCACTTTGGTAATTACAAAGGTGCAAAACTCTTAATAGAGAGGAACTGAGATGAGAACTAACAATCTTCATGCAGGTATGACAGTGCTTTAGCAGAACCCAGTGCTATTTTCAATCTAGTAGACCAATCCATCAAGGATTCACGTCTCTCTGTGCATCAATAGATTTAATAATTTAACAACAATATAGAATAGAAAATATTAATTGGTGCATGTTACAAACAGAAATTCTAAGCAATGTTTCAGTCCTTGTTTCATTAAATTTCTTGAAATTTATTAGAATATTATGATGCTTGAATAACATGTTAGTAAAAGCCATGAAACAAACCAATTAATCACCCTGCTCAAAATTAAACTGAATATGATATTTATATACTTTCTAGTTGAAAAAAATAAGTTATTCTAAGCTATAATCAATCACAGTGTTAAAAAAACGGCCAACAAAATAAATTAAAAAAGAAATGCTATTAAGAACAAGTGTAATTATTACTTACTATGCAAATGGAACTCCAAAGTATTATTGGGGACATATTCACAGACGAGCATCCTGCTCTCCTTGGTTATACAGCATCCGATTAATTGGACAAGGTGACGATGATGCACCCGACTAAGTACATCAACCTCCATAATGAAATCACGCTCGCCCCACCTGCTATCTATATTTAGTTGCTTGATTGCAATTTCTCTTCCATCATCTAATTTACCTTTGTGCACACTCCCGAAGCCCCCTTTCCCAATAAAGGTCGAATCCGAGAACCCGTCACTGGCAACAGTTAGTTCTTCATAGGTGAAACCAATCTTAGGGAAACCAAATATTACATTTTCATTTTCTGGCAAAGGGGGCTGTCTGATTGCAACCCCTTGATTTTCCATAGGATTGATAGTTTGAATGTTAGCATGATCTTCATTGTATTCTGCCCTCTGAGCTGCATGCTCAAATGAAAATGATAATAAGTTCATAAAAAATAAAGATATTGACATATACAAATAAATAAATGTTTGAAAAAAAAAAGTAGAACAGAGATATGGAAGGAAGCAAACAAATATGGATACACTTTTTCTTTTTTCTTTTTTGATAAACAAATTGTTGATACACTTAATTAAATTACTCTAATTGGGATGACAGTATCATTCTTCAGATCTCCGTTTCTTTAGTCCAATCCTCACTGGATCTCTAACATACAGTTGAAATTCTTCAACAAATTTCCAAATTTTCTAAATTGAAAGTATTCCGAAGAGAAAAAGAACCATCTTACTCATAGGCCAGCACCACTGTAAAATCTTCTTGGCTGAAGAAATAAGGTTATTTCCTGCACTTATCAGCCCTTTTGGGAAAGCCATGCCAGGTAAAATCCACAGAAGAAATTCACTGCAATAGTTAAGTGGCAACCATGTTGTCACAACCATCATTCAGTAAGAATTTAGTCATTTATTTATTATACTAAAAGTGGACATGTTAGAAGTGGGAAATTTCATCTTAATTACCCTGTGAGGCCGGAAATTGCAGCGAAGAATAGCAGAATGAATGCGAGAGGGAGGCAAAAAGGGGCAGTGAGCAATGCCCATAGTAAGTTCCCAATGCAATAGCACCACTCCATCTAATCAAATTAATATGCTCCTTTATTTATGTCCTTTCGTTTCCATTGAGCCTTGATCTCTCTCTTTCTTCTCCTTAGCTACTAAGCATCAGCAATAGAGACGAGGTCAAGGTCTCAGGGATGAATGGGGAGCAAGGGCTGATCTAGCGTATAACGGGGAGCAGTTACCTATGTGGATTTTAAAAAAATAATATTTTTATATTAAAATTTTGTTAATCCGATTTCTTCTTAATTAAATTTTTTATTTTTTCTAAATTATTTAATTATTTTTTATTGAAAAAAATATTTAATATTATAAATAATAAACAAATTATATAAAAGTTTTAAAATATAAAATCTTCTACAGAAAATTTTTCTTTATCACTATAATTATTTATTATTTAAATTTTATTTTTTATTATTTTTAATATATAAAAAATATTATTTTAATATTTTTATTTAATACTTAATTAATTAATTAATTTAAATCCGATAATCTAGTGAATTTATAACATTCCGATCAGAATCCCTCTGATTACAGCCAATTTAGTCCTTTTCAGACTCAGACTTTCCGTAGAGATCAGTTCCCACTTGTTCATACGGGGGTAACAGGGTGTTGATCCTCTGTGGCAAATACTATGCGCCACAAGAGGTTTCTAATGTTATGTGCCCAATAAGGTGTCCGGCTGAGTAATAATCATAATAACATAATTCGTGAATTATTTATAAATAATTTTTTTATTTATAATCAGATATTTTATGAATAATTTATCGGTTTAATATATAATATATTTTTTAGTTAAAAATATTTTATTCATAAATTATGTTATGAAGTTAAAATAAAAAAATTTGATTGTTGTTTGTACTTTAACATTTTCCATAATCATTCAAAATAAGTATGACAAACAATGAATCAAAGAAGTCTCACGGGACGAGCTCTTCGAGGAAAAAAAGTCCCATCCAAAATTTTAAACCCTAGGCAGGGAATAAAAGTTCCATTCTTCTTTCTAGTAGAAAAATTAGATAGTTGTTAACTCCTCTTCAAAAAAAAAAGTATGACAAACAATAATAAACATGTTGTAGACTATGTAGAAGATAATGTGTATATATTGTTGAATTTAGGTATAAATGTATTTCTAAATAATGTTGACTGTTAAGATGTAAACAAAATGCAAAATATAAGATGGAAAGTTAAGTTCTTTTTAGCTATTACCAATTAGCCTTTTTCGTTTTCTTTTATTCTTATTTACATCATTTCTACAATTCTGTCTGTCTGTCAGTGCAATACTACACTCCCATTCACATTAATTTTGCAACTCGACTTAGTAGTATTGCATTGAAAAAAAAAAAAATAGGATACCTCGACTTTCCACCATCCACTCGATCATTTTTTTTTTTTTTTACTATTATTCTGTATCGTGGGTAATGTGTCATTTGATTTGGCGAAACGAGCTGGGAATGTGACCCCTTACAGTGAGCTTGTTTCCCTCGAATCTTCACGATTAGAATCTTCTCTGTGTTCGGATGGTGGTGAAAGAATTAGCAGCGTTTGAGTTAATAGTTGAGAATAGTATAAAATTAATGATATTTTAAAATATATAAAAAAAATATTATTTTTTACTATTTAGTATTAATAAATTTTATTTAAATAATAAATTGAGAACAGTGAAAAAAATTAGTTAAAATAATTAATTATTTTTTTGTTTTTTTTAAGTAGCCGATAATATCAACTATTTGTATTGATAAAGAAATATTTACAGCTGTCCTTACTAAGTGGCTACAGGATACAATGTTTCTTCTCTCTATTAACTCAGTATTCTAATCCTCTACTCGTCTTTTCCTTTACTCATCTACTCAATTACTCTTTTATTGACAATTACAATTATAAGGTGAATAGAATTAGTATTTTATTTAATAATAATATTTATTTAATACTATTTTATATTAATATAAAAGAAAAATATATTTTTTTTATTATTTTCACTACTCTCATGGAGCACTAATCCGCTAACCCATCTTTTTTATGGGTTAGCGGATTAGTGCTCCATCAAGGTAGTGAAAATAATAAAAAATATATATTTTATATTAGTATGGAGTAGTATTAAATAAATATTATTATTAAATAAAATACTAAAAAATACTGTAGACTTGGACAAAAAAAAATATTAGAAAATTATAAATCTAATTAGCTGTTGATTGATTTGTATACTTATTCGTCCGGGTTGTGGTAGGATTTCTAATATTTCTCCTTATTTTACTAATTAGAGTTTGGCAAGGTAATGTTTAGTTTATTTTGTTTGAAATGAAAATGTTGAGTTTGGTTTTATGCTATTAATGTAGGGATATTGTAATAGTTTAAGTAAATACTCAGATACCGAGTTGTGGTATCAATTAAACTCTATGTTTCTTAATGAAACCGGTGGTATAACCACTTTTTGTTAAAAAAATATATATAAAAAAATGCTAAAAAATAAATAATTATTCCCTCCACTGTTCTCAAATTACTATCTAAATAACATTTACTAACCTAAAATAATAAAAATTAACATTATTTTCATATTTTTTAAAATACCACTAACCTCACACTATTTTCAACTACTAACCCAAACAGTGCTACACTAATACTTTCACCATCAAAACACACCAATTTACAGAAACCTGTCTTATTTTACATAAAATGCTGAATTTCATAAATAAAATATGCCCGATCAATTTTGTTCATGAAGCATAATCAGTTTATGAATATCATGAGATTCTTTTAATATATATATATATATATATATATATATATATATATATATGTTGAAACTTGAAAGAGTAATTTTTCAATGTCTTAACGTATGTTTTATGATATTCTAACCATTATATTAAATATTTATTATAAAAAGGTAATAAGACTCAAGTATTCTCAGCTCTATACTTATTTCTGAAAATAAAACATAACCATTTTATACTGTGGTTAGAAAGAACTATAAAATAAATGATGATATCATTCTTAACAAAACCTATAAATAAAGAAAAAGAGAAGATTCACTCATACACAATAAAGAGGGCAAATAAAAACCGAATATCTAAAATTCTGATAATAAAATATGGCGATTTTTTTTATAAAAATATAATATAATATATTGGCAGGAACCAACCATCTTAAAACATCTTAAATCCTCCGTCTCATATATCATAATATAATTGATACGTGGATCCCAATATTTATTTTCCAAAGACCAAAAATTCATTCAATTACGTAAGAAGTTGAATCAAAATATCAAATACCGTTACGAAGCTGACATCCTAAACTGAACTTCACCGAAATAATTGTAGAGAAACTGAATGTTATTTTGTAAAAATGCTCTAGTACGCTAGTTCGGATGAGAAAGAAATTAAAAGTCAAACCCACTGATTGGTACGTGTACCGGTCGGTGCTGCTTGGAAACAACTCGGTACATTCCATAGTGGAAAAACACAATCCTGGTAATTGCCTATGGGTTTACCAGTTACCACCCAAGAAAAAAAAAATTAAACTAACGAAGAAATTAATTAAGAAAGAAGGAGAACAAAACGAACATCTTGCCTTGTACAGTTCAGCGTCACAAGCAGAGATACATCAACGGAGATTGCGAGAGTAAAGAACTAAGGATGCAATGGTGCAGGTGCTTTGGACAGGTGATATGGGCAATGCTTACGATTTCACTGAGTTTGCCTCTCCTCCTCTTTCTCATTTCCGCTGCTGCAATCTGTGGACTCACTGGGTGAGCCTTAAAAGTTCAATTAGATACTTTTCTTAGTTTATCTTCTCATTTCATTTTATTTTTTAAATTAAATATTCCAGTGATTGGGCTTTATTTACCAGTAGTAAATTAACTCTCCGGTCCTATAATTTTATACCAGTGAATTCCTGATATGGCTTTTACTAAACAATGCCTTCGCAAAGGAGATGGTTGAAACAGGGAAGAACCTTGCCTCTGTTGCCAAGAAGATCATCTCCTGGTGTTTGCTCAAGAGTAAGTCTTGGTTTTATTATACTAACAATTTGCTGAGAAAAACTCCAAATTTGTTCATTCTAGTGCATTGGAATTCATTGCAATTAACTTAGATAACTCAGACACAATAATTGGATTCTGAATGGGAAAGTACAATTAAATTAATATCATTGGTTTCTTCTTCTTAGATAATGCTGTTGATCATCACAACAATATAAGCCCGGCTGGAAAAGAGAGAAGCGCTGCACTTCAATCCACACGGACCCTTGTCGAACATGTCATCAACATGACACAGCAACCAGTCCCTCTTGTGACCCAACTGCCATTTACAATCCCTCGGCGCACTATTATTTATGGTTTCCCTAAAATTGGATTCACCTACCAAGAATTGGCAGCTGCAACAAATGGATTTGCTAAAAACAATTTGTTAGGAAAAGGCGGCAGTGGTAGAGTATACAAAGGGAGGCTACTAGATGGAAGGCATATTGCCGTCAAGTGCTTGAATTCTTGGTCCCGTGCTTCGAAAAGCTTCATTTCAGAACTCGATTTGTTGAGCCGGGTCCACCACCGACATCTAGTGCAATTAATCGGATGTTGCATCACTGAAGGAAAGAGCCTGCTTGCATATGAATATGTTCCAAATTCTTCACTTTTTGCTCATTTGCATGGTACTTAATTATGTAGTCCTAGCTAGTTCCTAATATATTCATAGATATAAATATAGCCAAAGCCGTTTGCACTAGACCAGGTATGGTGCTAATTGTTGAATGATTGTGCTTACTAAAATTGCATGAAATAAAGTATATTAATAAAGTCATATACTGTGTAGGGAAGCAGCAGTCCATTGATTGGCCTACTAGATTGAGAATAGCGATAGGTTCAGCCAAAGCACTTGCTTATCTACATGAAGGCTGTGAGTCCTTGCAAATAATTAATTAGTTGAAGTATTGAAATTTGCATGTTTAATTCAAGAATCATGATATCAAATTTCATTTATTTCCCCCCAAAAGCATGAACTTATGTATACAAATTTCGGTGTACCTATAGGCCAACCTCGGATTATTCATCGTGACATTAAATCATCAAATATTCTACTTGATGATGACTTTCAACCAAAGGTAATTATTGTTGTATGACACATGCTCTGCTTTAATCATATATAGGTTAAGTTCCATAAGGCCTTAACAAATTTGCATAAATTACAGAATATGATTATTACTCTGCTTTTTAGGCTTTTTGGAGAAAAAAGCATCCTTGATTTTTAGGCTTTTTGGAGATTCATATTTTTTTTTTGTAAAATATTCAAAAAGTTTATGTTGTTAAGTACATTCATGTTTGTGAATAGGTGAATCTATTTCCTAAAGTTTCTGTTGTACAGGTTTCTGACTTTGGCCTTGGGAAGTTGTTTCCTGATAATGTGACTCACTTTGAAGTGTCATGCATAGTAGGAACTCATGGGTATGACTTCTTTTCACAATAAAACTTGGAAAACATTTTCTATAATGGCAATATAACTTTATAAGAACCACTTCATATATAGCAAAGCATTGTTAATTTTTATGATATGGCAGTTATATTGCTCCAGAATGTCGAAAAGTTCAGGCCCTGAGTGAGAAATATGATATTTACTCATTTGGAGTAGTGCTTCTAGAGCTAATCACTGGGAAAACAGCAAACAGTGGTGATCCTGATCCATACCTTACGCTGGCTCAATTTGTAAGTAAGTTCAACCTTAAAATGATAGAATGCTTCTTATTCATAATTAATTTATATATATGTATGTAATGGAACTATACCTAATTACACTGGTTTATATGGCAGATGGAACCTAAACTAGCTCAAGCATTACAAGAGAACAAGTTCAGACAAATAGTGGATCCAAGACTAAGGAGACAGTATAATCATGATGAAATGAAGATGATGATTGCTTGTGCTGCTGCTTGTATACGCGATTCGCCCCAAGAGCGGCCGCCTATAAACCGAGTATTCTTTTTTACTTCTGATTTATGCATGCTGATCATAAATTATTAACTAAAAGTTATGGCAAGTTCATGCAAAGATTTATTATGTTAGAGTGCTTTTATGATGGGTTCAGTAATCTTATTTAATTGCAAGTCGTTTATATATACCTGCTCTTGAAAGATGATGTACTAACATACTAATTTGAGTATAACTTATATTGGAGCAGATTGTGCTTGTGCTAGGAGGAAAGTTGTCTCCAGAAATTCTAGGATCAACCTCTAATATTCACTCACAAAATGAAAATGAAAATAACTATTTTGAGGTGAGTGCACTGCAAAATATCACTGAGGAATTTAACAAAGGAGGACGATAACCTTGTGTAATTAAAAATTTGGTGACAATTTCAGATTCATGATTTGGGTCCTTCCTATCTACAGATTTTTTTTTTATCATTTACAAAATTTGGTCAATTTACCGCCTTGGGCAGTATAATAATTGTAGTAGTTCAATTTCTTTTCTTTTTCTCCTTTTTGAAACAGAGTACATGCAGAACTTCACATCTGTCAATTGAATTTGGACTAATCAATGAGATGGTCAGTGACAGAGATATTGGTGTCATTTGACACCATTAAATTTAAGAAAATTATTTTATAAATTTATATATTTAGTTCTTATTATTTACAATAATCTTTATATAAAATATATAAGTTGACACCACTAAATATATTTTCTGCCTCCGCCACTAACGATGATCATATTAAGTAAATCTAACATATGTATTGTATATGATTACGTTATGACAAAGAATTTTGTAAATTTCATAAGATAATGTCATGGCAGGCTCCATATTTTGATTTGTGATAAATCGATTTTTGAACTTTTTTTTAATTTGAACAAACATCCTTGGAATTATGCATTCAGCGTCAATTACAGATGAAAAACTTGCATTACTTATTAACGACAAAATACATCTACATGACACATTTTTGACGATATTTATAGAACCAATCCATCTCTACAACGCAAAATGGACAATGCAGATGATGAAATTATTGCTGCGAGCAGCAATCCCTATTCCTAATCGAGGAGAAATGTTCAAATACTCAGTTTGAACACCTGCATTTTTAAATTTATGATAAAAAATAAAATTAAAATTAAAATTAAAATAGTACAATAATACCATAATACAAAAAGAATATCACAATCAGATCTTCATAATTATAAAAACGTCATTATGTTTTTACAGTTAAATGCCTTAAATCTAACTGCAAAAACATCACAAATTAGTTGACTTAAATCTAGAAGAAAATTGTACGGACAAAAAGGGCACTTCTGTAAAAATCAGAAGAAAAAACTAACTCAAAGAAAAATAAACGCCATTATGTACAAATTGGTTTCGGTGTGTACACTATCATGGTTCCTGAAAATCCATTGAAGGAATTGAAACTGCATGAATTTCAGCTGATTGAACTCCAAAAATATCATCAGGAGATGTCTGTCCTGCCAAAAACTAATGCCACCTACTTCCGGAATTGAATTAAAAAGTACACAAATTGGGAATGAATTTTGTTTACTGTTTTCCTTTCCAGAAATATACTTTACAATATTTGAAAGGAATATGACAACTGATAAGATAACAATTCTCCAAATTAAATATGATTTTTTTTTGCTTGAAATAAACGAAACTTCAAATGAATAATTCCCATTCTTCATGCAGATATGTCAGTCAACCAATGCAGATATATTATTAATTATCCGTGGTCTTTTATTTTTTATTTTTTAATAGGCCTCTGCATAGACTGCGTATTGGTACTTGATACTGCTTGGAAAACTGTAAGGGAGTGTTTGACACTCAACGGAATAGTAAAAAGTTGAAATAGAATAGCTATTCCGACGAATTAATTTGCTAAGGGGCTGTTTGGCAGCGTGTTTTCTTCCGGAAGAAAGAGGAAGAGTGAGTTATTCCGGAAGAAATATACCAAACGGAAGTGAAAAAAGTAGAAGAAAGTGGAATATTTTCTTCCATCTTTTTGGTGGAAGATCCACTCTTCCAGAAGAAAGAAGCAAGATTAGCTTTCATCTTCCACTCTTTCATTTATTTATTATTTTTTTTATCTCACATCTATTACCAAACACTCAAACCTAAACAAATTTTAGACTAAATAGAAGAACGCAGAATAGTGCTAATTCGGTATACCAATTTATAGGTGGAATACCGGATTAGCTCTCGTCGGAATAGCCATTATTGTTTGATTATATTATATTATATTATTATATTATGATAATGATTAAGATTTTATTATTATAATATTATATTATATTTATGATTATAATTTATTATTATATTAATATTATGATTATTATTTATTATTATTATTATCATTATATTATTATTATTAAATTATTATTATCATTATTGTTATTATATTATCGTTACCATTAGTATTATTATATTATTTATTATTATTATAAATATAATTTTAATATTATAATATTATATTATGAATATAAATATAATTATTTTATTATTATATTATTATGATCAAGATTATTTATTATTATATTAATATATTATGATGATTATGATTATGATTATTAATACTTATTATTATTTTATTATATTGTATTATATTATTATATGTTGATTATATATGATTAATGATTATTATATTATTATAATTATATTAGTTTATAATTATTTTTATGATTATGATTATGGTTATATTATTATGATTATGACTATAATTATTATTATCATGATTATGATTATGATTATTATATTATGATTATATTATTAAAATTATGATTACTTATTATTATTATATTATTATAATTATGATTGTAATTATAATTTTTTATTATTATATTACTATATTATGATTATGTTTATATTTTTATTATATTACTATTATATTATTATTATTTATTATAATTATTTTTTATTACTTTATTATTATTATCTTACTATTATGATTATTATTTTACTATTATTATTATTATCATTATTAGTATCATAATTATTCATATTTTAACTATTCTGAGTAACAACTGTCAAATGATATTTTTGCTCTTCCGAATAGTCAAGAATACCACTCTTCAAAAAAAAATACTATTCTATCACTCTTCCAAAATTAACACTCTTCCAAAGCTATTCCTTGATTTGCCAAAATGACCCTAAAAAAAATTGGCCGATAGTCTGCCACAATATTGAGAAATTGAAAGATTATCAATAAATAAATAAATAAATAAATAAAAATGAAAGAATATACACAAATTCCTTTAATTTAGGAAAATATTTTGTACATAAAAAGGCCGTAAACGAAAGAAAACCTACTATTTCATTTGTTTGAGACATTCATTAGTGCCGTATAAATTTATGACACTTGCATAAAATGATGAATATTGTGTGTATGTGTGTGTGTGACAGACAGAGTGTGTCTTTTAAAAGTGACGGACAATAAGTTTAAGAATAGGTTTGTAAATGTTTAAGGATATATTTGTAAATGATTTTCATTTTTAAGATTTTTATGAACTTATTTAAAATTTGTTATCAAAGTTATTTAAAAATTTATTTATCAATGGATCCCACCTAAGGGTGTCATAATCGATCTAACATGATCCGAAATAAATAGATCAAATATGAATCTAAATTTTTGTATCCATCTTGAATCGGATTAACCCATTTAATTATTTTTTTTTAATTGCAAAACAAAATTTACATTAATCGAGGCGTGTTTATATACTAATTAAGTATATTATATATTAATTAAGATTAAAATACATAAAGTATTTAAAAGATAGTTTTAATATATTTAATCATCTTATGTCCGAGATTTTGTTAAATCGAATCAGAACAGATCGGATCGAGACAAAAAAAATATATAAAATAACACCTACTCGACCAACACATTGATACCCTAATTCCACCTTATTTTGAATACTTCGACTTTTTTAAAATCTTATTAAAGAAACTGTACAAAATTAAAAAATAAAATAATAACTTGATGCGTATCACAACCGACTTTTTAGAAAAATTATAAAATTCACTAAGGTTAAAAACAAATAAAACCATGTTTATTTCTAAATTGTCTGACAAATTTAGAGAAACAAAACCTACGAAAATGTTATAGAAAAAAAAAACTTTTAACAAATCCAAACGAAGAAAAATAAATGAACCTACAGAGAAAACATTATAAGTAAGTTGGTTGTAGTTTGTGCCCTGACTTTGATTCGTATCACAAGGCATTCCAGAAAACTTTAAACAAAATAGTGATTTTCAAAACAATGAAAATTATGTTTTTCAGATTTATCTACAAATTTAGTGGGCTTGAACTTATAAGAAAAATGTAAGAACAGGAAAATAACAAATTGTTTCAATCTGCGGATTATCGTGGTTCGTGAAGATCCATTGATGAAATTGAAGCTGTGTAAATTTCAGATGATTGAACTCCAATAAGAATATCATCAGGCGATTGTCCTGCCAAAACTAATGCCACCTGCTTCAGGAAAAAGTATTAGAAGACACAAATTGGGAATGGATTTTGTCTACTGGTTTCTTTTCCAGAGTTCCTTTGTCAGTTGAACTCACTAATTGCAATATAACAAAAAATAAATATGGCAACTGATGAAATCTCAATTCTTCAAATTGAATAAGGAATATTTTAAATACTAATCTTTGAAGTCTAATTGTACCTTACTCATTGAAGGTCGATGCTGTGGTGATTGTTGTACACAAGCAGCCGCACAAGTTATCATCCGCTTCATCTCATCATGGTTATATGTCTCGCATAAACGTGAATCTACAAGGGAATCATAATTACCATTTTGTAATGCTTCTGTTAGCAATGGCCTCGCCTGAAAAAAAAAGTGTACATGTTATGTTACCCCCACATTAATTATTTTTTTAGAACTTTAGTTAATTAGGTAAAAGGGGCTAACCCAATTTGCTAGAGTTTCAAACGGATTCGATTCTTCTGAGAAAACAGGGCGGGTAATTATTGGCTTTTTTCCAGTGATCAGCTCAAGAAGCACAACACCAAATGCAAAGGTATCAGACTTTTCTCTAATTTCTCCCATGGAAAACTCTGGAGCCAGATACCTATCATCCTCACAGAAGCAATTTTAATTTTAGAATAAGAAAATCTCACTATACTGGTCAAACATGAGGTTCTCATTTCTCATGAAAAAAGAGAGTCTGACTGAAATTATTTTTGTTCAGCAATTTCTTGTAAATGTACAGAAAATATGAATAACCTGTCCTTAAAGCTTACAACACGATATTGGTATGCATGAAGAATTGGAAAAAACAATGCCAAACAAGAAGTTGGATTATTGAAAAATCTTCGCATACCCACGGGTACCCATGAGATTTGTTGCAACAATCAGGGATTTGCCATCAGGGAAAATTTTGGCCATGCCAAAATCTGCTACCTACATATGGAGTTGAATTGTTATACATATATTAAATATAAACCAAGCATTTTACAAATACAGATTATCAAGTTGGTTGAGCATCCACTGAGCATCCACTGAGTACCTTTGCTTCAAATGAAGAATCTAGAAGAATATTAGCTGCCTTAATATCTCGGTGAATAATTCTAGGTTGGCCTATCACAAAAGCAAATTAAGGCAAATGGAATAACCACATTTGGGAAAAAATTGCCAAGTTTATGCAACAGCACTAAGATTTTTTTTTATATTATAAAACCATTAAAAGAATCACTCACATTCTTCATGCAGATATGCTAGTCCTTTTGCAGCTCCAATTGAAATCTTTAGCCTAGTATGCCAATCTATGGTGTCTTCATGCTTACCTGAAGAGATATGCACACTTTAGTAAATTTCTAGGACAGATCAAACATTTCTATAAACTACATATTGTTGATTGGCTTAGATTGTTATATACTTTTGGGTATATTTAGGTACAAGGCTGTTCTGCAAAATTGTAAAGATCTTTCTTCTGTTGGTTATTTTGCAGATGTGTATATATAAGCTTGACTGTCGAATGAAAGAAGTATTTTTTTTTCTATCTCAAATTACTTCAAATTAACCATGGAAATCTACACATTTGGAGGGGAATGTTTCATTTACCATGTAAATGATAATCCACCGTCTTATTTGGCATGTATTCACAGACAATCATCCTTTTATCTTGTGTCATGCAACATCCCAAATATTGTACAAGGTGCCGATGGTGAACCCGACTCAATACGTCCACCTCAGCCTTAAACTCCCGCTGGCCCCATGTGTTGTCAGACTTAAGCTGCTTGATTGCCACCTCCCTTACATCAGACAATATTCCTCTGTGCACAAAACCAAATCCTCCTTCCCCAAGGAAGTTCTGAGAAGAGAAGCTGTTTGTCGCTACCAGTAACTCCTCATACGTGAACCCGCTCTTTGGGTAGTCAATGGTATTTTTAACAGATGATGGTGGATCTACTGGCTGTCGCAGATGCCTCTCCAGATGATGGTTAACTGGGATTTGTACAGTTGGTGCCAGCATGGGATATTGATTTTGTGGGTAGTACAGTGTATCAGGTGGATTCATGCTCCTTGATTGGTAAGAAAGTGATCCAAACTGTTGATCTGCATACAATATGCTTAATTTCACATCAAAAGATCAAAACGTGCATGTGTCCTACATGTGTGGATAGTAATTGAGGGATCTGAATTATTGTGTTGGGATTTTTTTTCAATCACAAATTAAAGGTCATAATGTTATAATACAAAAACAATTTATTACAATTATCTAAAACTGATGTTTCAATAGCAGATGGACCGCATGGATTAGCACACCAAATGTTGTTTCGTATTAGAACCTTTTATAAGCACAATTCAGATAAAAACCTATTTTTTAGGGAAAAAGATAACAAGTTGGATACCTAATAAAAACTAGTAAGAAGCAAGTATAAATCTCTAATAAAATTATACGAATTTGATATACTAGTATCACAGAGGTGCAGGGTTTGGTATATAATATATAGATGAAAGACCAAAATCAAATTAAAATACTTAAATCAGTAAGAAAAAAAGGCATGTTATTTTACCATTTATACACATGGAGCCTCCAATCACCCGGATACCGGCTTCAATGAAGGAATCAGCAACAGCCAAGAGTCCATTCATGAGACAGTTGTCACAGCAGCAGATGGTGAGAACTCCCCTGAAATCATTTAATAGTTGAATTACCTCAGCCTAAACTCTCCGCATCCAGGGAAAAAAAAAAGAATTGAAATTAAGAAATTAGACATGAGCAGTTAGTTCATGTTTGATTACAGCAAAATCCCTATGAGGGCAATGAAGAAGGCGAGGAAGTAAAGAATAATCAGGATTGGAAGGATCAATATGAAAATCAAGGGGTGTGTCACACCACGGTACTTGTTGGGAAGCATTTCTATTTGGGTACTTAATTTGTGGTATACTTAGATTTCCTGCCCTGAATAAGAGCGCTAACAAGTTAATAATCGATTGTTTGTTTATTATTTTTGGAGAGCAGAGAGAGGAGTGTAGAAGAGAGAAGATAGAAATTGTAGGTGACGAAGAGGAATTGCTCCATACCAAACCTATTGCTATTGGGGTGTTGGCCTTTTGGGTCACATCCTGGGGCCTGCGCCTGGCCGGTGGCCGCATTCGGCGCCTGGTCTTCCTTTTTTCTTCCCTCCACACTTCCACAGTTCCCACTTGGCCAAATCTTCCATTGTTCGTCTTTGACCGGGTTCTGAGTTGTTGGGATTCCTTGTGGCGTGTACTGAGATTGAGATGTATATCAATATCATACACACTCGCTAATAATTCGCGAATAATTCACTAGATGAATAATTAGTCAGTTTAAATGTATATTAATTTAATATACAGTACATTTTTTGTCAAAACAAACATTTTATCTGCAAATTATTCGACAAAAAAATATATTATATATCATTTTATATAGAATTTTATAGTTTTTAATGTATTTTGAATATTTTATTTATATTATGTGAAACGAATTATTTCCGAATTATACTCATATTATATCTGAACGTTGAATTTTTAATCTCATCGAACGTTTTCCGAATCACGAACTTGTTACAATACATTCAACACATACTACTTAGTGACTACACTCACTACTCGCTATATTATAGAAAACCTGCATATATTCGACAGACGAATAAATTCTAATTGTACGCGACAACCTGCATATATTATTTGTAGACTAGTAGTTAGAAGCCTACACGTTATAGTGAGATTGACGATATTGTACTATTACAATATCTGGTGAGAAAAATGAAAAAAAAAATATAATTGTTCTTTGAGTCCTTTCATTTCTCAGGTCCTCCTTCAATTCGGTAATTTCTTTTTTTTTCTTTAATAAAAAAATAGAAAAATCTAATCAATTAATTCACCTAATTTTGTGGATGAATTCAGCTAAATAAAAATTCAGTTAATTCATTTTCTGTTGTTGCTTCATTTAATTCAGCTAATTTTCAAGATGAATTAAGAAAAATCTAATCAATTCACATAGTATGCATTTTTCACAGTTTTTATAAATTTTAGGGTTTCACACAATAAATGCAAAAGGTATATGTTCAACAAATGAAAAGAAAAAAAAAAGAGTGAGAGAAACGGAAAGCATACAAAAAAAAAAAAAGAATGCACGATCATTTAATCATCTGATATTGCAAAGTTCAATTATCCAATTGTTTGGCAGCTGCTGTCAAGGTTTCAAAAAAAAAAAATTATCCAATTGTAAGTTAAGAAAACGGGTGCTGATAATTTTATCGGTACCTCAAACTATAGAGTCAATTTCATTCTGTTGATTTTTGTAAGTGCTTGTCTATTCAGCAATTTCGTTGATTTATTATTTTTGGGACCCACCATTGGATCCAATCTGACAAAAAAAATATCCTGATTGACCCCATAAACAAAGATCTTGCATGGTATGGAAGGAAAAAGGACACGATTCTTTATTAAGAACCATCATCAGTCAAGTATTTGGGAAGATTGCATCTTTCTGTTATAATGTAAATCATATATGTTATTTTCAGCAATCTGATAATCTCATGCTTATTTTATGCAGTTGGCCAGCGCTTAGGTTTCTCGTGTGAATTATTTAAACAGCCCAAGTGTTAATATTTGAAATTTGCTTGGTCAAATTCAAGTCAGAGTGCCAATATTAGAAAAGATATTTCCTTCTGAAAAAAGGAATCTAATTGTAACATTATTGGGCCGTTTGATTCATCAGAAAATAAGTGATTTTTTGGGTGTTTAATGTTCAAATTTTCAGGGATTAGTAAAGATTGCCTCTTTACTTTCTTCCTCCGAAATACAAAAGAAAATAACAGCTTACATAAGAAAAATAATAAATGATGTTTGTTATTTCAATTAATCCGTATTTCTTCGTAAAAGATAAC
This sequence comes from Schoenoplectus tabernaemontani, assembly GCA_037127355.1. Taxonomy (NCBI): domain Eukaryota; kingdom Viridiplantae; phylum Streptophyta; class Magnoliopsida; order Poales; family Cyperaceae; genus Schoenoplectus; species Schoenoplectus tabernaemontani. Next base: position 4,087,457 of record CM073738.1, read on the forward strand.
AAAACCATGATGGACAAATTTAAAATGGCGCTCTACTAAAATATTGAGCAGGAATAGCAATAAAGATTAGCCTCAATTTCTTTATTGTTTAGCAGAAAATTTGCAATCTAAACCTCATTTAGTTCACTAATTGCAACAGACCAACTAACACGACTGCTAGCCTAAAGAGTGAAAAGTGATCCTCCCAACTTCAAGTGATTAACCTTTTTTCCAAATCTAATCATGTAATTCACTACATAAAAATTCTTACACTCCTTGATAGTAAAGCATTAGAAAATCAAATGCTGAAAAAGAAAATAAGAAGCAAAGAGGAAGAGATTAAACCAAAGGGGATGGTGGAAAGAGATTTTGGGTTGGGATCTTGACCTAGCTCATCCACAATCGGGCACATGTCATGCTGTCCAGAAGCCAATTCTGCTTTAAATTTTGTGCATGGTTCACACTTCACACAAGCAATATTGACACTTGTTGCAAGCGAGATTGCACCATTGGTGAAATGATGTGAAATTTGATGTAATGATGCATTTTAATGTTAAAAAGATATTGATAAACTATATTTGATAAGTTATGTTTAAGAAAATCAAGACTGGACTGTTGTCAGCAGAACTTGTACATAACTGAGACTTTGAAAAATACTTTAAAAAATATAAATACAATCATAAAAGTTCTCAAATTTTACCAAAAGATGTATTTTATTATTTATCAGGTATTTATAATCTTAAAAAGGGTATGAAATAAGAGAAAAAAGAAAAGAAACCTGATGACAAGAGCTGAAGCTTTGTTACCGGTGTTGTTCCGAAAAATATTTTAAAAATAGGAATACAAACTGGAAAGATACCAAACAACATAAAAAAGATGTATTTAAATGTTTATTAGGTATTTATAATCTTGAAATGGTGTATTATGTATAGAAATTTAAAAAAATGGCCGGAGCCTCGCTTTAAACAAATGGAGAGTCAAGCAATGGTTCCCAAGGTATTTTTGGCATTTTGTGAGATTTTTTATTAATAAAATGCGAAAGATAGATTACAGGATAGGCAAGAATATCCATTGATTTTTTTCTATATGTATTTATCATATATAAGATTTGACTGTTTTTGAAGCAAACGTTGGGATTTGATCGTTTTTTTCTATATGTATTTTTTATAAGATTTATCATATATAAGATCTGATCTGTGAGAAGAAAATGTTGACAAGATTTGACTGTTTTTGAACTTTTAAGGCTGAGATCGAAAAAATCATATAAAATCACATAAATCTCAAATAAAATTTTTGTATGCATGTACATCCGGTATATATTTACAAAACCACAAAGTTTCGATGCTATTGGATAAACAAGTAATTTATATTATTATTTTTCTTTATTGAACGATACAAGATATTTATATATGCATTGAAATAAATTTGCACCTGATAATATGTGTAAAGATTTCATGGTGCTGATCTCTGTTGTAAACAATGACTTTCATAGTCAATTCCATTAGAAGGCACCATTTCTGACATCTGTTTGTAACAGCTCAAAATTGATCTACAATATGCTGCATCTGATGACTCAGTACTAACAATTGTAGCATATTAACAAAGTCTCAACTTACTGTCTAACACAATACTTCAACACAACAGATAGTAATATAGGTGGTCGATGGTCGTCCTAGTTTTAGAGCCCTGCACATCCTTATAAGTAGAAATTATTTGTCCCGAAGAATACTTGTATCAGCAACAGCCAATCCAGACGCCTTAAAAACCTATCAAAGAAAACACAATAAATACTCAGCAAACATAGTTGCTCTCGATCTGACAAATGACATTGAAAAAAAATGTTCTTTAATTACTGCAAATATTGTACCATACCATATATGTGAATATAAAACCAACTTTATTGTACATTGATATAATACTAACTTGCTATGACAGTGTGGTGAGAAGTAGGAATTTTTTTTAGCACTGACAGCTTTGTCCCTACTCTATAAAGTCTTTTCTTTGAGAACCCAAAGGTCAACAAAAAATAAATTCAAGCTGGTTAAGCTGTTGTGATTCAAATTTATATAAAGGAATCAACATGGTTCATGTAGTATGAAACAGTCAGGGGCAAAATAGTTTGTTACTGTTTGACTTCACCATGATTTGTAAGTCTTCAATATTCCTGTGCCATTAGTAAATAACTGGAGATGGTCATCAAAATGCAAGTATTCAGTTGTAATAAAACAAATAAAAAAGGAGGAAGCACAGAAGAAGTAAAGAGGCTAGAGGCTACAATAATAAGGCTTTGTTCGCTTTGTTTTATCCTCTCCAGAGCTTCACCTCTTGATTTCAAAGCTGAGTTAAATAGCTGGTCTTTTCTTTCCATCTCTGTATAGTTAATGAATATCAACATTGACAGCCATATTACAGAAATGTAATGTTATTTTTTCTCACATGCAAGTGTGATAAGATACATGACTCGTTACAAAAAGAGTCGCAAAATGATTTCTTGCATTCTTTATATTGATACTAAATTCAGGATTCACCAACAAATTATATTTTCAAAACTGACAAGAGTTTTACATCAGTTCTGGATGTCATTTAAGATTTCACTAAAATTCAATTCTTAACCAACAAAAATGAACAACATATAATTTTATGTCCATCATAAAAAAACCTTCATATTTAAGAAAATATTTAGTAATCTAGTTAGAACAATATAATAAAAAAGGACAAACATAAAAGTAATGTCGGAAAATCAGAATCAGATTTGCCCATGTTCAGAGTAATTTTCTTCTGAAAATCAATAGTTATATCGTTGACTTGGTTATCAACACTGGAATCTAAGAGCAAAAAACTTTTACTCTTTATTATTGCCAAATTATTTGCTACAGAATGTCTCAACTCATCCCTTACTTACTGAAATTATTTAGATCATGCCATCATTCTCTAGTTATATAAGACAAAAAAATTGTGTTAATGTCATTTGAATTGTAATTACATTCAATAAGTCAATCACTCGATCCATTAATGAGACTGTAACGCATTCAAAGTCAGAACCCTACAAATAGCAGAATAAAGCATATAAAGTCAGATTCACACATTTTGCACCGGATTACACATTCTGGAAGCTGGCACCGGATATCTGAGTTTTAAGAATTCTCGAAAAAAGCTGAAGAGCGTTTACACTTCTTATTTGCTGCGAATTTGCCCAAAGGAGGAGGCAGTGGTAGTTGTTTTTTTCTAATCTACCAATGGAAAATGGAGGTCGACCTTGAACCTGTCGGAGGAGTAAACGTGCAGAGATCGGGTGAGGAATCACGCACACGACGTAGATCCAGATCTTGCACCGTAGGGAGAGAGAAAAAGAGTCATCGCTCGGATCACGATGACCTGCATAGACAGAGGCGTGGCCGTAGATTTGTCGGTTCTTTTCTTTATTCTTTCATTCCATTCTCTCCTCAAAATCATCTGGAAAACACCATGCCTGGTATAATTGAAGTTCACATTTTATATAGAAAAAAAAAATAATTGCATCTTCAAAAATCTAAGTAACTAAAACTTAACATCAGTACTTTATCATAAAGCAGTTATAGATTTTTCCTTTTTCTTTGCAACTTTTCCAATGAATCAAACATTATAACAGGAAAAGAAAGTAGTCGACGAAATAATCACAGTTCAAATCAAACGGGCCCTATCATCACTTACCACCATAATTCCAAAATCCAAATGCATTTGTATTCTAAATCTTCTAACCTAAGGCCCATTCAATTATTTATAAAATAAATAACAAAAAAGAGATCCAAGCCCATAATTAGTGTGGCTAAAGCAGGCTTACTTAATTTAATCTCTTTTCTTATCTCTTCCCTTGTAATTGTAAACCAACTTCTCGCTTCCTCTCTTCCACAAGAAAAACAAATTTCGACCTCAATTCTTGCATTCTTGATCGGGCGATGGCGTCGTGGAACCCTCTCGGTCCTCCCCCCAGCGAGAAGCCGGAGAAGGAGAGCTACCTGTCGGCGTCGGCCGCGGCGGCGAAGTACTGGAGCACTTGGACGATGAAGAAGGCCAAGGTGGTGGCGCACTACGGTTTCGTCCCTCTCGTGATTATAATCGGGATGAATTCGGAGCCAAAGCCACAGCTCCACCAGTTGCTCTCTCCGATCTGATTTGGAATTGGTTTCAGGATCTTTTTTCTCTCTTTTTTTCTCTCTCCTCTTAGGATCTCTTAAGTTGTGTGCGTGCTTTCAGTCGAGTCGATCTGCTTTGATTCGGAGAGGATTGAGGGTTTTATCCTTGATTTATCTGAGATCCAGGTGAATTTTGTAGTCAGATGGGTTTGACCTGTAGTCCTGTACTTGATTCAGTGGATTCCATAATAATTCCAAGTATGTATCTGGTTTTTGCTTGCTCTAACTAATGGATGGATTGTCTGAGTTAAGTAGTGAACTTCAAATTTCTTTGTTTCCATGGAATTTGTAACCAGTGGCATGTGCTTCAAATTTGTTTTTCAGTATTACATGGTTATTAGTTTCAGTAATCAGTTACTGGTAAACGGGACTTCAGCAATATCATTTATGGTCATGTGCATCTTCTTCAGACACTTCATAATTTAGATGTTGAAATTGAATTAGTATAAAAGCTTGGTGTTTGAAATTGAAGAGACTTCATAATTTACTGACAAACTTTTAATTCATCTGTCACAACTCACAACATAGTAGCTGGCCCTGTGCGATCTGAGTTGAAATCTATGCGTATCACACTTTAGTAATCCTCTCTCTAATGAGGAGGTTCAGCTGGTCTAAATTGCTTTGAATTATAATAGTAGAAAAATGTACCCTTCCCTTTGTTAATAACATTCATTCGCCTAATTAACTATACTCAAATGCATTGAGAAAACAATTTCCTCTATTTTGACCATCTCCATTTTTAATTAGTGACCAATTTAGTACGGTATATAGCTCAACTGGCAGCAGTTTATACTTGAGATGTGAAAAAGAGTTCCAAACAGTGCCAGGGCTGCCAGGCCATCCGTTATAGATGTGAAAGGCCAAACCATACTTGATTACACACACATATATTGGGATGGTGACTGCTGCTGGACAACTACTTAGTCGTATAAGATAATAAGTCGTCCGAATCTGATATTGATGCTCCACATCTCTTTTGACATAATGAGTTCGATACAAATTACAATTCATGAGCAAACCTTGGATGATGTGAGAGAAAAATCAACATCTTGTTTTATTGGTAACACGCATATGGACTTCACAAATGTCCACTTCCAGTTTCTATTTAATCAATTCTAAGTTTCTAACATATGTAAAATGTCACATAATATTATACTGCTGTTGGAAATCCGGAGCCATCAAACCACTTGACACAGTTACAAGTTTAGACTTGTTAAAAGTGTGATATTCTACTGTTCTATAATACGATTACCACAGTATTAGCATTGTCAAAATAACTGACACAAAATGATGGACGATTCACTATATCATTACATGCAGTCCAAACTGATATTGTATTTCAAAATTATAAAATAATAATGATAAAATCAAAGAAAAAAAAGCAGGTACAGCACGTGTGAGCACTACCAGGAAAAGCAAGAAATTAAGTATGAAATATGAATACTATACAAATATAAAAAAAGGTGAACAATATACAAATTCAATAATTTGTAACAGGTACACACACCTATGGACGAAGAATGGAGGTTGTACCCAAGGGGGTGTTTCTGGGGCGATCGTTGGCGGACCCCAATTAAATATCTAGAGTCTGAATTTGGATTTTTAATCCATCAATAATTGAATATTATATAGAGGAATGTTATTGAACAGAATGCCTGCAAAGGATCATTAACCAATAACTCCCTTTTTCCTCCCCCCACCTAAAACCAACTCTTAGGCCTACATATGGTTAGCAAAGTATGTGACAAAGTGGTGAATGGTATCATCTCTGTATTTTTTCTAGAAGTTGCTTGGTAACAAAGAAAGAAAGAATCGACACTTCATACTTGTGGGTACCAATTTTATGTACCAGAGGAGCTCGACAGTATGATGAAGGCACAAACAACTGAGAGAGAGAAAACAGACACCCATGTGTTCTCAGTGTACATCTCCATTGCATCTGTGAAGGAGAATCGGGTTCTATTTTCTGCCCAATTGCAGATCCTGTCTGCCTCAGCAGCATATAGTGCCTTACCCTGTATACAGTAGAACTTGTTAAAAAGTATCCCAATTCTATGCACAAAAAACTCTTTTGTAAATTACAAGTTGAAAGCAGCCACGAATAAGTCTGTGATCCATACATGGACACAGCTGATCTTGTCGAGCCAAAGTCAGGCATATGATGAGGTCAAGTCAATGTTGGGTCTTTCTTTTAACAAAAACTTGGGAGAACCATTACAATGAATACTACACCGTAATATATCAAGTGAACACAAATCAACAGATAAGAGCAAGGGATAATGTGAACCTCCTCATCAAACCATCGGCTACGTCGGAGCCATGCTGTGACCAGAGCGAGCAAAATCCTAGGTGGAGTCAAGTAATTAATAGCCTTGCCACTTCCTTTCACCACTCTCATTCTAGGCACCAATGTCCTTGCCACTGTTTCTGGCAGTTCACATATTATATTGAACATCTGCTTGTTCCTTAATGTAGAGCCACTGTGACAATGCACAGGCACGTCAGGAATTGCTTGTATGAGGCATAGTTTGGAAGACAAATGTTGAAATGCTGACACTCACCTTAAGAGTAAATCAGTTAGAACCATTCCAGGAGAAGCTGTATGGATGCCAACTTTTGATCTTTTGCTCTCTGCTAAAAGCGATGCTTGGAGTTGCCTAAGACCACACTTTGTCGATCCATAACTAGGAACCCACAATATAAAATGTTAAGACTATTTCCAGCAGGGACTTACTAAATTTAACCTAACAAAATTGGAATTTATGATATCTTTCAAGGATAATTACAAATTGAAATGAAATTCTCACACAGCAGTCAGGGGTGTGCTAGATCCACCAGACCCCGCCCCATCCATGTTAAAGACATGACCACCTTTCTCATTCATGACCCGCATTGCTTCTCTTGTGCAAATTAATGACCCAACCAAATTTGTTGATACAATCTAGTAATTATAGGAACAAGTATGTCTAGATCACAAAATAAGCTGCAGCAGGTACACTATGATGCACATAATTAATCAAAATTTAAATATATGAGTTCGGGGGATTAACCTGATTAATATCTTCATCTGTGAATTGCACTAGAGGTCGAAAGCCCTTATTTGTCCCAGCATTGTTTATCTGTTCATTAAATTTAATAAGAACATGGTCTCATTAATAAATTGAATACTCAAGAGGTCCAAACATTACTCACCCAAATATCTACTGAACCGAATTCCTCTAAGGCGAAATCTGACAATTTTCTTACATCCTCAGGTTTGCAAACATCACATGAAATACCGACTACTTTTGCTTGCGATAATTTCACTTTATCCTTGTTCTTTGCGACTAACAAACCAGCACTTATGTTATCTTTCAATTCTTCCACAGTTTCCTGTACAGATTCAGGGCTGTCTTCACAAAAAGGATAAATTTATTAAACATAAAGGAAAAAACTGAAATATACATGAAAATAGTCCATAAAATATCCAAGAATCAAGAAACTAGTACCACCTTCTAGATGCAACAACAACATGGTCGCCAGAGAGAAGAAACTCCCGTGCAAGTGCCTTCCCTAAACCTCTTGTACTGTATATTATAAAAATTTACAATGATAAAGTCATTGACAACAAAATAATAACAACCAGTGTTTCTCATCTTGTAGTCAACATTATTGTGCTTCTGTTAGTTGCAAATAGCACTCAAGAATGCAAAACTAAGGCAAACCCAAGCAAAACCTCAATATTACAACAATGTCTGATGCATTTGCAAAACTTAGAAATCTTATGAGTAACTCCAAAATTTGTAAAATATCACATGCCATATTTGCATAAGAAATGAAAAAGAAGAATATTATATTATTATATCCTATTTACTTCATTTCTTTCAAAGTTTTAGTGGATAGCAAACTGCATATACCTTCCAGTTATGATAACATTGCGGGGTCCAGATTTAGCATGTTCTTCTAAAACCATATTGGACCCGATCATAGTACCAATAATGATGCCGCCAAGCCAACTGTACCAAATAATTGTATGCATCTGAGAATCTCCACCTTCAAAAGTTATATCCCCTCAGTAAAACATCATTCAGAAAAAGAAAAAAAAAATGTTAAGAGAAATGAGTAGAAGGGTACTTTACCACTGTTGTACCTGACAATTGAAAGCCTATGGAGAGAATAACACCAGTACTGATCATGGTGAAAACATATCTGCCAACTTGTGTGGCAACCTCAATAAAAGAATAAAAATACACAAAATGCGATGTCAAACTAAAGTGATACAAAGAGCTGATAAACCTTTAAATATATTTTTGTTAAAATCCTTAAATTCGTCACTGGAAGTTACTTCAGTCCAGGAAGAAACTGAGTGTTTTTTTCCTAGAAAGTCATAAAGAAAGGTGATCCATATTGGTAAAGTGCCAATCATGACAGAGCTCAATACAATGTTGCATATGACATTCTCAGTTCAGTATAAAGGTCCCATTTTCAGTAATTTCCCAATTGTAACTGCATAAATTCAGCTACTTAATAACTAAATCTCCCTCAATTTTACTGTATTCAGTATACATCTCTCAGTAGCTAATTTACCATTATCTAACTCTGTCACGACTATCAGTACTGAGGTGGTTTACTGAGGTAAAAAAATCAAAAAGCACCGTACTCCAAATTAGAATGCTTAAAATCCTGGAAAAAGATAGAGAAACGAACAGAGAAAAAGTCCTCAGCTTTCTCCACCGCACGCTTGTAGGCCCCTTGATACTCTACATTTGTCGATCCGTTAAAACCTAAAATCAACGATTTCAGCGCATATAGCGGTCCTTTCCTCCTTTTCGTATCGATCTCTCTGTTTTCCACCTTATCCACCTCAAGTTTAGACTCCACTCGCAGCGCCAGTCTCCTCGCGGCGATCGCCGGACTCCGACGAGGAGATCGCCGGAGATATAAGCTTTGAACCGTTAAGTGGACTGCCACCGCAGCCATGGCGCCTTTAAGTTTTACTTTGTATTTCCTCTTATATTGCTTCTCTCCAATTTTTGTGGGTTTTGAAGTGAGTGGCGACTAGCCAACTACCTCTTCAAATCCCTCAGATCCCTTCTCTTTCTCTTCCTGCTCTCTCTCTCTCTCTCTCTCTCTCTCTCTCTCTCTCTCTCTGAGCGGGTCCCACTTGAGGTAATTTTTTCTCTTCTTCTCGCTTAGTAAAAGATACGCAAAAGGGAACGAGAAGACCACACGTTCAAGGAATCTCATCTGTGCTCTCAACGCGCCACGTCGTCGTACCAGTCCACGTCACCTAATCTAAAGTCGATATTTGGTACAGTACTGACTGGACTCGGTTCATGCAGAATTTATATCACCTGCTGCGCTGCACCCAGCAGCGCAGATGGATGTCCCTTAGATTTGCAGTAAGATCCGTGCATATACAATCTCAAGAAATCTCTTTATTATCTAATGGTGATTAAGCTATGCAGCAATTTCCTGCACGGCAGAGGACATGAGGCTAATGCATAGGAGCTGTTTCTGAAAGTGTTCCATTCAAACGGTTCAAGCAACAAAAAAAAAAAAACATGTCCAAATTATGGGAACAGGGCGACTACATCCATAAATGCATATTTAGATTGTTAACTCATGTTATTGACCGTTAGATTTTATTTCATGTAATGATTCTCTCATCAGCTTTTACAACAACAAAAAAAATTATTTCCACACCACAGTGCTAAAAAGAAAACGAATTTATTTTTGTGGACCTCACTAAAAGGAAAAGGATGCAGAAAGCAGTAATACAATTTGTTATAAAATAAGTATATTAACTATTACATGTATATGTCATTATTTACTTTCAGTATCTAGAAATTCTAAATATTTTTCAGTGACTTTATATATAGAAAAAAAATCATATATCATATGTACATCACTCAAACTAATTCAAAAAAATACTAAACTAAAAAAATATTAATTAAAAGTGTATTAAATCATCATTATTTTCAAAAATATCAAATAGTTTATTTATATGATAACGAAATAATTTTAGTTATCCATAAAGTTATAGTCGTTAGGACCGTTGAAGCAACTCATAACGGATACTTTTGGGGATATTTTCGGGTCGAAGATGTTTTACTTTTGGGGCGTTTAAGAAATCAATTAGACATTCTACAAAACGGTAGGCCCAATTATAGGCCTAAAGGACAACTTTTAATGGGCCTGAAGTCTAAATTCACCAGTACTGATTTGACCCATTTAAACTAAATTAATTAATTCTCCATAAAGACTTGTTTTTCTCCTTGAGTTTATACAAGAGGTCCAATTAGTTGGATATTGTATCTGTAAGGTCACCTTTTTATTGATTTGATAATTCGAAATCTGCAAGCGAGGACAACAACGTTGCAATGATAACTTGTAGTTTGAGGCTAATTCCAGATACACAAATTTAATTAGTTAGAGTTCGACTCGATTTTCTTTTAAAAAAATCAAACTCAAAATCGTTTTGTTGGCTTGCTTGAGCTCAACTTGACATAGCTCGATATCTAATTAAGTTTTTTTAATTTAAAATATGAAGTCATTACTATGTAGTGAGATGCTTGTTCCCTTAGATATATAAATGTGAGTTTTTTTTTTCAAATTTTATAATAAAATCACTAAAATGTGATAAATTAATGTAATTCAGAAAAGAGTGAAAATGTATTTGAATGTTATTTTTTTCTTTTGAATTTTTACAAGAGGTTAGTTTAATGAGAATTTGATTTAAGAAATTGATTGTATTTTCAACAAGAGTAAATGAAAATTTCATAAGTATGAAGTTAGTTTTAGCGGAAAAGATAATTGAGTAAATATGACAATTTTCAATAATGTAAAAGGGCAAATAAGATATTACTATTAAAATCGGAAATATGTAATTTTAAAATTTTGGAAGGATATATATGATATTTGCCTAAATTTTATTTTTTGTTGCTTGTTCTCTATGTTTTCTTTCCCCTTTTTCACTTTGCCTCATAAAAAAATAGTATTTTATGGCCTGCTTCTGCAATTAGACCACATAAGACTTTCAACCAGATTTTTTTAAAAAAAAAAAAAAAAAAGAAAGAGAAATTGACCTTGTAGACTTGTAGTACAAAATAGGATGGTCCAGATCATAAAGCTGATCACATGGAATGCCCAGCTGGACAATGACAACAATGTGTCATCACAATAGTGCTTCAAATCATATTTGATCATATGACTGTTAGTTTTTGTTTTTTTCATATTTAGAGACAGATGAAATCAAAATTTGAAGTTTGAATTTTTAATTGACAAATAACAAGCTCACAGAATTGATAATCATTCAGCCAATATATGATTCTCCATCTTACGGCTGTTAGTTGATATTGACAAGTGACAAACCCTACGTTGATTATCTTCTTATTTCTTAATATTAAATTTTTTTTGTTTAATATTGTGCAATCCATCTGTCAGTGACATTCAAAAGTGCTTCTATATAGTTTAGCATGCAAGAAGACAAGCATACATTTCATTAGAAAAAAAAATAAAACTAAATTAAGTGCAGCAGTCCCTTTATTATCAACTCATCATCATGTAATCCATTAAATACTCCCCAGAAATCTGATAGAAACCATACATAAAAAATAACAGTAAAATATTCAAATGCTAAATATACAATACAACAAGGGGTAACTTCCAGCAAAGCAATTTCACTGCTGCACGGTGTCACAGTGGTGGCCTAAGCAGGCACCAACAACAATGGAAAGAAATCAAAAACCCCCACTGGGCCGTATATCCTATTTTCTCTGAATCCAAAGAACAGAGCTCTGGAGAAGAAGACAGCAGGAGAAAAGGCCCGAACCTAATCGCCTATGCATCCCTAGGTGCAAAGTGCAAAGTGCAAAGTGCAAAGTACCATTTAATTAATAAAATGTAGTTCACATGAGGTGATTTGAAGGGAAAAGGCACGAGAAAGCAATGGCATGGAGAATGTGGTAGCATTTGGCATTCTCTTGTAAGTCAAGTGCCAATCAAGCAATCATGGTGCACCTGACTTTTCCCCCGGATTTCACCTCTTGGACCCATTTGGGTCCATAGATACAAATCTAAGATTCAATTCAAGCATTGTCAATTAGGATCTTCTGTGACCATGTTGTTATATTGTCAATTTGTCATCATGTCCAAAAACTTATTCATACTGTTTATATTGTAATAACATAATGAGTAAAAATCATATTATATGTATGCTAGAAAGTAGGGGCGGATGCATGATTTTGGTCAGGGACATCAGTAATCAGTTTCAATAATTTATCGGGTTCAAATTCATTAATTAACTAATTGGATATTAAATAAAACTATTAAAATAATATCTTTTATATATTAAAAATAATAAAAAATAAAAGTCAATATCATAGATAATCATAGCGATGAAGAATTTTTTTTTTTTACGATACTTTATATTATAAAACTTTTATATAATCCTTACATTATTCATGATATTAAATATTTTTTTCTCAATAAAAAATAAGCAAACAATTCAAAAGGGTCAAATTTATAAAATTTTAGCCTAAAATACTATTTTTTTTTTAATTCAAAGGAGTCAGTTGATCTCTCCCTCCCCGCGAGAACCTTTGCATTTGCCCCTGCTAGAAAGCATAGTAACAAAATTTATGAATTATTCAGATTTCATCTTCTCATGAACATAACAACAAATAATTCGATGATTCACGTATTATTCAGTTAATATGTGTATTATACGTGAATAAAATAAATTTTACGAATAAAATACGATTTATTCGATAAAATAAACTTGTTCAAATTTTGGCTAGTTTGACTTTCCGTATCAAAAGTACCTCTCAACCGAAAATCTGATATGAGAATAATCAATACTTGTACTGTATCTCTTGAACTAAGCTATTTTTTTTTTCGCATAGTTGACACATATGTCACCTATCCTACTGAATCAAGCTATCTACTATCTATCGCGTAACGAAAACAGAAAGAGTGGGATTCATTGACAATGAATTATTTTGACAATTTTGATAATAGATCTCTAAATAAATATTAAAAAAATTTAAAAATAAAAAAAGTTTATAAATATATTCTTCTATTTTTAGATTGATGTTCATACAATTTCATTATCGTTTGATAATCCATCAAATACCGTTAAATTAAACCGTTACAAATAGCATGAAGATAGAAAAACACATCTATAAATATTATTTTTTTATATTTATTTAAAATTCCATTATCAAGATTGTCAAAATAACCCATTTTCAACCGATCCCTTCTCAAACAGAAATATCATATCTTATAGATTCACTTGAAACACTAGCAGTATTTCATAAACAACACCAAGTGACATTTTTCTCTCTCGTCAAATCTGATGCTGCTTAAAAAAATTTTTTATCATTTTATTTGTTTATAAGATATGCTATATAACTCCGATATGAAGCATAGAATGACAATTCTTGAATGCATTTATATATATATATATCATAGAATGACAATCTCTATATATATCATTTCTTAATGCATTTATATATATCATCTTTTAGCGTATAAATTATAAAATGAATTATTTTTTAATTATATCATAATCACGAATTTTTGACCTGACTGAACAATTATTGAATCATGAAATTCTTACTATGCTAGAAAGTTGTTTCAAATGAACCCACCACATATTATGCCACACAACAGTATTCACATTTATGTGTATCCAAACTCCATCATGTGCTTGTGACTCTGAATTCTCTGGAGCCAAATACCGACATACCATATATGTTGCCTAAAAGCCTCCTCTTTTATTTGTAGTATAGCACCAACTTGTTTAAATATACAAATTATCACTGTTTTAAAAACCAGATTATGTCATTCGTCAACCTCTATTTTGTTTGTTTCCTTTTATTTGCACATGTTAAGCCTTGTAATCACACTAGTTGTCTATATTTGAGAAAAGGCACCTCAATGCCTCCAAGCTTATACTGGACATATGGATCAAGACAATGCTTATGGGATTCATGAAATAACAGAAGTACAGAACTAATAAATTTAGCAGCATATCTCACTCTTTTCTCTCTCTTGCATGGATTTCAAAAGTTTGAAGAGGGATCTACATATGTCATCCTATTGTCAATTAGTCAATAGTCTATATATAAACTAGCTATAATATAATAGTCTAGTATCTACACTTGTACACAGCATCTGATTTTTCTACTTTTCTAATAAATTGCTTGGCTGATGTCCATTAGGTTAATTGTCGGCTGGATACCCAATTAATTCGTACAATCTAGGTGTATGGACTATCGATGGAGGCAAATTTCTTACAAAAAATTATAATGTATATATTATGAAAAAAATTATTTTTCTGTGGAATATCGATCTGAAGTTCAAACTATTGTGTACTCTTAACTGGTTAAAGTTTTAAATAACTGGTTTTGTTTGCGAAAGTTTATAAAAGATTAGAAAGATTTATTTCCCTTCCTCCTAATTAAGTGGTTAAATATAAATTAAATCGCACCAATATTCCTTTTAAACTTGAAAGTGAATACACTAAATTAATTATTTGTTAAATAGTTTCACACTATTGCTGGACAAAGAAATTAAGGAAGGGAACTTTCAGGGAAAATCCAGGACAAAATAGGATGCTTTCTTTACGAATAAATCATCAACAAATTATTCATTATTTATTTATTTATAAGCAAAGCTATACTAGCTTAAGCTCACTATATAAGCCCCCCTCCCCCTCTCCCCTCTTTGGTGAGCTTCATTAAAAAATATATTCAAATATCTTCAAATTTTAATTTTTGTCGCTCAAAAATTAATTCTTTATATAAAAATTTCTTGGGATACAAAAATTTTCATTTAAATTTTGAATTTTTTTTTAAATGACATATTTCATATACAATCATTCATAATTTTATTATTATTTTAGAGCACACCTTAAAAAAATTTGAAAGAATATATAAAATTTCTACAATTTTAAAAAATATATCCTAAGATTTTTGATATAAAAATTTATTGAGCAACATAAATTAAATTTTAAAAATATATTTTTTGAGTCAAGTTTACCCAATTATTTGATGAGCTATCTCAATTAAGCTCATTCTAGCTTATACTAGCTTTTTTTTGCTCTTTATTTATTTGCACACTATCCAAACTTATACTAGTTTTTGCTCTTTATTTTTTTGCACACTATCCAAACCCTAGCAGATGACAACAGAGCATATAATTAAGTACACCATCACTCTATTACATATATATTAATTAAGTACATGCATGACTCTTGCATAATGCCTAGTGCGTAAAAGATGTAAGCATTTTCAATGTTAATAACATCTGTAACGAACATTAACTTTTTCCTGCTTTGTGAGATTCCATGATCATGGTGCGACTGCATTGTTTTTTGTTAATTTACTGTTCATCCAAGTACAACTCCAGAGCACAGTACAATGGTTAGACTTCCGAGTTTGGGTTAGCTACCGGCTATTTTGTTTGTTGTAACTTGTTTAAGCCTTCAAATCCAAACTTTCTTTCGAAGTTAGATATGAATTATTTTTCTACACTAATTTGAAACTTGTTTCGGTTCTATCATGTCATGAATAGTACCTTGTCTGCATGGAGAAAGATAAATCCAAATCAATCAATAGTGTGACAATATGGGTTGTGTACCATTTGATTCAGAATTTATAATATCAAGGACTGAGTTTATTGTACGGATAACTCTGTCTAATGCGAGACTTAGAAACCGGTGTAGATCTAAGATTTTTGCATAGCTAATTAACAGGAAATCAAACTTTAATTATGTTTACTATTTTGTCTATTTCATTCGGGACATGTTTTATGACTGTCTAAGGTGTACACCTGTTAAAAAATAAAATGATTAAGGTTGTAATTAATTAATCTAAGATCCGTGAGAATATTTTTGTCATTGACTAATTTAAAAACATGTCATTCAATCTTTCTAATTAATTAATTAGAAAAGGGGTTGTAATTTTCTTGTATAGGCAACATGGCATAGGAACTGTGTACAGTAAATTAAGGTAGGTTAAGCTGTAACGATAATATTTATTATCGTTTAGATAATTATCTATAAATAAGGCACTGTAAATACTATTCAATATAATGAAATACAATCATTCATCATCTCTGTCACAAAAAATCACATAGCACAAATGTTAACATGATATCAGAGCACTGTCCAAAGCAACAAGCTTTCGGCAACAAGATCAAGCATCATCATCAACAATAATCAGTCGAAACTTGTACCAGTGACTAATATAGAGATAAACCACACAGCAAGTGAGGAGCCATGTACCAGCACCAACACAGAATCAGAAAACTAAGGCAAATAAGGGTCTAGTATCCGCTCTGTCCAAATTCAGAAAACTATCAGCAAAATACCAGATAAGTCAAACTGTATCTGTTCAAATACCAGTAAAATACCAGAAAATTACCAGAATCCAGAACCAAAGTAAATTATACCAGAAATACTGAGAAACAACTAGAAATGACAGAACCAATGTTTTCATTCCTTCTCCAAACGAAACAACTCAAATATCCACTATTTTAAGGCCAAATGTTGATTTCAACAGCTCCCAAAAACTGATAAATGTTCCTTTCAATGGAAAAAACTACATTCCATGGGCAAAGACTGCCAGGCTAACTCTTAAAGACAAAGGACTGCTCGGGTATGTAAATACGAGTAGAATAAGACTAAGTGAAGGAGCAGAAGTTCAAATTGTGGGATATGATTGATAGTCAAGTAATGACCTTAATTTCACACTCTTTAGAGCCTCAATTGTCATAAATCTTCTACTATGAAACAGTAAACGAGTTATGACAAGCCATAGAAAACTAATTCAACAATAAAAATAACCATTCACAAATTTATCAGCTCAAAAGAGAAATTACACAAATCTCACAAGATTCCAAAAGACATACCAGAGCTAATCGGCCATGTAAGAGTCAAGTACGAAGAATTAAAATTGTACATACCACCAGTCACTGATCTCAATGTTCTTCGTGAAAGGGAGGAAACCGATCGAGTTTATACTTTATCGCGGCCCTTGACCCAACATATGAACCGATTAGAGCTCAAATCCTTCTTTCAACCAAACAACTCACTTTTGATAGTGTGACCGCTCTCATATGACAAGAGGCAACAAAGCGGGTTGCCATGAGAACCTCTGACTCAAACCTGAAGCTAGAGGCCCAAGCCTTCGCCGCCCAGCATCTCAATATCGAAAAAGGCAAACCAAAGAGGGAGGTTTATAGATGTAAGCATTACAAAAAGGATGGGCATACGTAAGACAAATGCTGGGTATTACATCCCCATCTCAGACCCAAGCGATCGTGGGAGGGAGCTAAGCAACGCATGGAAACCCTAGAATGAGGAGAGGGGGAGAAAATAGGGTTGGTGCTGTCGAAAGAAGAGCACAACATAAATAACATGAGCCAGAGAGAAATTACTTCGAAAGAATTGAACGAGGAGAGACATATTGGCTCGATAGACTTGAGTCTATGTTATCGACGTTGATGGGCCAACAAATGGGGCAGAGTAAAGGCAAGACTTCTAACCTTTCTCTATTTTATAAAACAAAATAATTAGTCCAATGGGCAGAAAGATGCACAATTATAAAACCAGCCCATTTATCAACCAAATTTTGTTAACCAATCAAAATAGTATAATCCACAAATGTTTGATTACCAATAACAAAGTTCAAAATTATATTAAATGGGTGCTTAATTCCGAAGACACCGATCATATGATGGGAAATCAAACATTATTGAATAATTATCGAACAATCAATGGAACCGAGTACTTTACCATTACAAATAATGATAAAGTTAAGATTAAAGGATGGGGAATGATTAGTATTTTTTTAAAATAATTTCTTCAAGATATTTTTTTATGTGGAAAAATATTCGATCAATCTTTTATCTATTAGTAAACTTTCTCGAGACTTACATTGTGAAATAATCTTTCAAGAAAAATATATAATTTTTCAGAATCTAGTCACCAAGGAGAAGATTGGTGAAGGACATTTAGAAAATAGATTATATGTATTGGATGGCAACAAGTTGATTTTCAATAGTAGGAAAAATGATGATTTGAGTAAACTTTGGCACAAGCGTGTGGGACACCCTTCCGACAAGATTTTAAATTTAATGTTTGATTTTTTAAAGATTATTGTAGTAAGTGTGAAGTTTGTAAACTTGTTAAACTTATGAAACTTCCTTTTTGTAATTTTAATTTCAAAAATAATAAAATTTTTGAACTTGTTCATTCCGATGTGTGGGGTCCCGCCCTCGTAACATCATACAATGATTTTAGATACTATATTATTTTTATTGATGATATTTCAAAAAATACATGGCTATATCTCATGAAAAATAAAAGTGAGGTTTTCACTCACTTTCAAACATTCACAAATTTAGTGGAGACGCAATATAACAAAAAATTAAAATCTTTACAACGGATAATGAAATAGAATTTATTAACCAAAATTTCTCCAATGTTACAAACTCGAGGGGTATCATCTATGAAACCACTTGTGTTTACACACCTCAACAAAATGAGGTATCCGAAAGAAAAAATCGCCACTTACTCAAAATGATGAGAACGATACTATTTCAAAATAACGTTCCAAAAAAATTTTGATCGGAAGTCGTTCTCACCGCGGTCTATTTTATAAATAGATTGCCTAGTGTCACTTTAAATTTCAAAACTCCTTTTGAGATTCTTTATGGAAGAAAAATTAAATTAGGTCATTTAAAAGTATTTTATGCACGTGCTTCGTTTATACACATAAATTAGATTTCACTTCAATATAGGCTATTTTTTTAGGATATTCATCTCGAAAAAAGGGGTACAAGTGTTATGATCCAAAAACCAATAAACTTCATATTTCACGAAATGTATTTTTTCTTGAGAATGAATCATTTTTTTAAATAATTGATGAACAATATTGTGATAATTCTCCTTTAAATGAGTTTATTTTATCTTGTACCACTAATCAAGAAGGAAGAGAGATATTTATAGAAAATTATGTAGGTGATCAAGGAAATAAAAATCGTGAATCATCACATGAAGAGAGCGAAGAAGATGAAAGTGTAGATGAAACTCAAGAAGAAGAAGTACCGCTAAGGAGATCAAGCCGACAAACTCATCCTTCAACAAGATTAAAGGATTTTATCACGTATTCGGTACAATATCCAAATCAAGATTATGTTTCTTATAATAATGTTATCAATGATCACTATGTGTTCTTGAATTCCCTATCGAAAATCGATGAACCAAAGAATTTTGAGATAGCAAAACTTGACACAAAATGGTGTAAAGCAATGGATGAGGAGGTTCATGCTTTAGAAAAAAAAATCAAACATGGGAAATATATTTTCTACCAAAAAATAAGAAACTGGTTGGTTGCAAGTGAGTATATAAGATTAAATATCATAGTGATTGTACCATAGAACGGTACAATACTAGATTAGTTGCCAAAGGATACACCCAAACTTATGATATCGATTACCATGAGACCTTTACACCGGTGGAAAAAATGAACACCATAAAGATCTTATTATCAATTGCGATAAATAACGGTTGGAACATTCACCAAATGGATGTAAAAAATATTTTTCTTCAAGGAACACTTGAAAAAGAAGTGTATATGAATCTTCCACCAGGTCATAGAAAAGAGAATATTCATAATCTTATTTTTAGGTTAAAAAAATTAATTTATGGACTAAAGCAATCTCCAAGGGCATGTATGTCAAGCTTAGTCATTTTTTTAATTTCTCATAATTTTAAGATTAGCGGTGCCGATTCGTCCTTGTTTACCAAGCACAATTCCAATGGTACAACCGTAGTATTAGTCTATGTCGATGACTTGATCATAATCGGTGATAATCAAGTAGAAATTAATTATGTAAAAAATGAGCTCAAATAAAAATTTGATATAAAAGATTTAGGCAAATTAAAATATTTTTTTAGGATAAAAATTGCTCACTCACTTAAGGGACTATTTATATCCCAAAGAAAATATGTGTTCGGTTTGCTTAAAGAAATCGAAAAGTTAGGGTGTAAGCCGGTATCCACCCCAATTGACTCAAATGTTAAATTAAATACCGAGGATGGTGAGCCATTCAAAGATATACACCACTTTCAAAGGCTCATAGAAAAATTAATTTATTTAACCGTTAATCGACCGGATATGTCATTCGTCGTAAGCTAAATAAGTAAATTTATGCATTCACCAAGAATACCATATTTAGATGTCGTTAAAAGAATATTAAGGTATCTAAAGGGAACCCCCGGTAAGGGAATTCGGATGAAAAGAAATAACACTAATGCTATATGTGGTTATTCCGATGCAGATTGGGCGGGATGCTTTGATAGAAAATTAACTACTGGCTTTTTCACATTCGTGGGTGGAAATTTAGTCACATGAAAAAGCAAGAAGTAAAATATCATGGCTCGATCGAGTAGACAAGCGGAGAACCGAGAACAATGACATCCACCGCGAGTGAATTGACATGGATTAAGCAAGTACTAACAGATATGAACATAAAAGTCGAGGAGCCAATGAAGATATTTTGTGATAATCAATCGGCAAGATACATTGCAACAAATCCCGTCTTTCACGAGCGCACCAAACACATCGAAGTTGAATGTCACTTCGTTAGAGAAAAAATACAATCAAAAGAGATTGAAACTTCATTCGTCAAGAGTGGGGACCAATTGGCCGACATCCTCACAAAGGGATTAAACGTCAAGGCATTTGAAAATATTTCGTGCAAACTAGGATTATACAATTTATACAATCCTAACTTGATGGGGAGTGTTAAGAAATAAAATGATTAGGGTTGTAATTAATTAGTCTCAGATCCGTGAGGGTATTTTCGTCATTGGCTAATTTGGAAACATACCATCCAACCTTTCTAATTAATTAATTATAAAAGGGGTTGCAATTTCCTTGTATAGGCAACAGGGTACAGGAACTGTGTACAGTAACAATATGTTAGGTTAAGCTGTACCGATAATATTTATTATCATTTAGATAATTACCTATAAATAAGACACTGTAAATATTGTTCAATATAATAAAATATAATTATTCATCATCTCTGTCATAAAAGATCACATAACACAAATATTAACACTCCCAGCACACCGCTTGAAGAACTAGTACCATTATTATAATATCATAAATTCATAATTCTGACTGGTTGAAATACAATTTGATTAATATCTTGGTTAATGTTGGTTGATTAGCTTTCAACTTATGTTATTCTAATCAAGTTGAAACTGTTTTTGTTTCATTTTTTAGTTCAACCAATTCCAAGAGCAAAAAAATTGTTCTTAAGTTATTACTAATTAATTACTTAAAGGAATTCATTAATTATGTTTAACGATTTTGATGAATTATTATCTGGCTGTTATACAATTTAACTAGACATAATTGCATATTGTCGTGATCAGGCAAATAAATTAATATTCAAACAAGTCAATAATGATGTTGTCTACATCTCAAATTCCAACTTTGAAGAATAATTCTCTTTTGTTGCATATGAGTTACAAATTGCTACCAATTCTAAAATTCTATGTACTGCCTCAATTTTGTTTTTTAGTATTCATGCAAAAGGTAAAAGGGGCAGAATAAAACACATGTCAGTGCCAAGCCATAAGACCCTACAGAAGTACAGCTACAGCCAGCATATAAGCAATGTACCTCTTAAATGCCGGAGGGAACCACATTTACAATTTTGAACAAATGCACGAGTTAACTGCATGAAATTGACGTGCCATACACATCGACATGATAACTTTTTTTTTTGCTTGGGACAAGAACTGTGGGTACAATAGAGCACTAATGAGAGACATGTGTGCTCAGTTAATTAATTAGGTACACATCAGTAAAGGAAATAGATAGTGATGGAACCTAAATCTTATTTTCTATATGGCAGGAAACATCACTATAAATGTGCCATAATTTACACATAGAACAATAAATCAAATAAAGAATTATAATAAATTTCCGCCTAAATTAGAGTATAATCTATATAAGATTACGTAATTTTCAATAAAAAATAAGATCCCATAATTTATATCATCACTTTAAATAGACTTAAGTACTTGATTTGACATTGCATATGAAAAGAGTTAGGAAAATGATAAAATATTCAAAAAATATATATAATAAATTATGCTCAAAATTCATACGTTTTAAAAAACAGTTCGGAAACTGAGAAAATATTCTAAAAATTAAAATGAATTATACTCAAAATTCAGATCTTTGAAACTTTCTCACTCAAATAAGGTCTTCTAAACTTTGTTATCAAACACATATTGAAGTTCTTTCTATTATATAATAGAGCACGTGGAGTCAAAATAGACCATCTAATTTCAAATGGAGGGTCCAGAAAAAGCAAGAGTACGTAGCCGATGAGGAATTTTTTTAAACTATTGGGTGCATTAACTTAATTACAGCGCTAATTACATTTTTTCATAGATAATCATGTCAAGGGCGCAAATCCAGCTCACACTCTTTTAAACTGCATTTTTTAAGTCTGACAACTGACCGCCTCGAACCAAGTTTAAAGGCGCAATCCTGGCTCATGCCCTTCAACTGGGCTAAGCACAATTTTATGTTGTCTACATAGATATTTTCGTGAGATTTTCGGATTGTATTTAAACGTCCCGATTAGTGTCTTCCATCAAAAGTTATATATATTTAAAGATCAAATTTTAATTATTAGTTATTAAAATTTTATATATAATTTTAGTTATTTCAATACATAATAAACAATGAGTTGTAAAAATAATTTTTGAACTATTTTGGACTACTACATTATTTTATATACGGTGACGATTATTATTTAAGTATTTTCATTATTGTAATAAGTAATGGACTGAAAAATTTCTAAATTTATGCAGATAAGCTCAAAATTTTATATCTCAATAAATAAATCTTTTGATAGAAAACTCCGATTGAAACTTTTAAATATAATCCGGAAAGATCTCGAAACGATCTATCTGCACAACATAACAAGTTAGGAAAATGCTAAAACATACTAAAAATCAAAATGAATTATGCTCAAAATTCAGATATTTGAAACTTTTTCATTCAAAATAAGATATTTTAAACTTTGTTATTAAACGCATACTAAAATTTCATTCTATTATATAATAGAGCACATGGAGTCAAACTAGACCATCTAATTTCAATGGAGGGTACGTCCAGAAACAGCAAGGACTACTCAATGAAATTGATACAATCAGATATAATAAGACCACTTCACATTCAGTTCAACACGGAACTAATTCACAATAAAGGGTTAAACTTTTAGTTGCGTCACATAATCTAAAAGTGTATCAATGTTTTTTTAAATTTTAATTTATCACTCTCATTAAATTCTTCATATGAAAATCTCATGGGATACAAAAATTTTAGGTGTTTTAAGTTTTCTAAATCACTATTTTTAATTTTCAAAACAAATTATTAATATATTCAATATTTATACTTAGTTTTTGAAAATAATAGTAAAATATTTAATATTTGTACATTATTTTCAAAAATAAAAAACAGTGACTTAAACTTGAAACATCCCAAATTTTTGTACCGCAAAGATTTCAAAATGAAGAACTTAATGAGAGTGATAAATTAAAATTTAGAGACGATTTAATATATTTTTTGAGTTAGAATCACAAAAAGATTTCGTACTCTTAGGAGCATGTTAATTTTAATATATATATATATATATATATATATATATAGAGAGAGAGAGAGAGAGAGAGAGAGAGAGAGTAAAGATCTTTGTGAGCTTAACTCCAAAAACATATCAAATCATTTTAAAATTTTAATTTATCATTTTGATTAAATTCTTTATATAAAAATCTTGTGGGATGCAAAAATTTGGAGTGTTTTGAGTTTTTTTAAGTCACCGTTTTTATTTTTTTAAAATGATGTTCAAGTATTAAATATATTATTATTATTTTTAGAGTTGATTCTCAAAAATTAAAAACCACGACTTAAAAAGCTCAAAACGCTCCAAATTTTTGCATCCCACAATTTTACATATAAAGAATTTAATGAGAATGATAAATTAAAATTTCGAGATCATTTGATATATTTTTTGAGTTAAGCTCACGGAAAGTCTCGTGAGCTTAAGCTCACGGTATCTTTACTATATATATATATATATATATATATATATATATATATATATATATATATGTATATAAATTAAATTTATCGTGTGCTTAAACTCACGGAACGCCTCTGTGAACTTAACTCAAAAAGTATATATATTAAATGATCTCCAAATTTAAATTTTTTACTCTCATTAAATTCTTCGTATTGTAATTATTTGGGTACAAAAATTTGGGATGTTTCAAGTTTTCTAAATCACTCTTTTTAATTTTTGAAAATAATGTACAAATATTAAATATTTCATTATTTTTTTTAGAGCTGATTTTTAAAAATTACAAAGAGTGATTTAGAAAACTCGAAACATCCCATTTTTTTTCTACTCCACAAGATTTCAATGTGAAAATTTTAATGAGAGTGAAAAATTAAACTTTGAAGATCAATTGATATACTTTTTGAGTTAAGCTCATGGAGACCATTTGTGAGCTTAAGCACATAGTAGATTTACTCTCTCTCTCTCTCTATATATATATATATATATATATATTGGTTTTGCTTCAGTTTCAAATCTCATATATCGAAAACTCAAAATATCAATATAATTAATCCACAATAATCTAGATATTTAAAACTTATTGAATACTAAATTTTACTTTTTTTGGAGCTTTGTAACTATTTTTTTGAATTTTTGAAAGATGACAAATTTATAGGTGCGTCTATCATTATTTTATTATTATTTTTGGCACATTTGTTAAAAATCCGAAAAAAATATTTAGAAAGCTCCAAATGTAATCAAATTTGATATTCAACAATATTTGAATATATAGTTTATGTTGGGCGAATTAGATTTATAATTTGAACTTTAGTTTTGTGAGATTTTTTAGACCGAAACAAAACGCATGTTTGCTTCACAAAGCACCGTAAGTATATATATATATATATATATATATAGAGAGAGAGAGAGAGAGAGAGAGTTTGACTACGGTGCTACGCGTAACACGGATGGCCATGTGCTACGGATCATTTATCCGTCTTTAAAGTTTAAATGGCCAATCGGACCGATCAAAATATTTTTCATATGAAAAACTAGTTGGAGACAAAATTTTAATTTTTTTAGGATTTTTTTACTATTTTTTAAGATAGCTAGAAAATGACTCCTTTTGAATGGCTCATAATAATTAAATCAAGTGATTTTCTCACAAAATATAAAATTCTAAAGAAACGATCCGTAGCACGATTGCCAAACTCTATATATATATAAAGAGTGGGAGACATTTATGGTGCTTAACGAAGCAAAGATGGATTTTGCTTCAGTTTCAAATTTCATATATCGAAAGCTCAAAATATGAATCTAATTAATCCATAATAATCTAGATATTAAAAATATATTGAATACCAAATTTTACTATTTTTGAAGCTTTGTAACTTTTTTTTTGAATTTTTGAGAAATGACAATTTTATTGGTGCACCTATCATTATTTTATTATTAATTTTGGGATATTTTTTAAAAATCTGGAAAAAAATGGTTAGAAAGCTCCAAATATAATCAAATTTGATATTCAATAATATTTGAATATATAGTTTATGTTGGGTGAATTACATTTGAAATTTGATTTTGTGAGATTTTTTAGGTCGAAACAAAATGCCTATTTGCTTCACGAAGCACCGTAAGATCTCTCTCTCTATATATATATATAGAGAGAGAGGGGGGGAGGGTTAGGCTATGGTGCTATGCGTAGTACGGATCATCCCCGTGCTATCGTTCAGTTCTTCATTTTCAAAATCAAAATTGTCGATTTGAATCATTCAAAATGATTTTCATATAAATATCTAGTTATACACCAAATTTTATATATTTTTTAAATATTTATTTAGATAGTTCAAAAATTGCCTCTTTTGGATGTCTCATAATAATTAAGTCAAGTAATTTTGTAACCGTTAAAATGTAAAATTTTTAAAAAACTATATAAAATATAAATTTTGATCCCCAACTAGATATTCATATGAAAATTATTTTGAGAGCGGTTTGGATCGACCATTTAGACTTTCAAAATGAAGAACCTATTCATAGCTTTATATAAAAATCTTGTGGGATGCGAGCTTTTTTGTGCTATGCATAGATTTTCAAAAATTAAAAACACAATAGCTCAAAACACAAATTTTTGCATCTCTATTTTCATATATATATATATATATATATATATATATAGAGAGAGAGAGAGAGAGAGAGAGAGAGTTATGCTACGGTGCTATGCATAGAACGAATGGTTCATGTGTTACGGACCGTTTTTCTATCTTCAAAGTTTCAAATGATCGATCCGACCGGTAAAAATATTTTTATATGAAAAACTAATTGAGAACCAAATTTTATACTTTTTAGAATATTTTATTATTTTTTAAGATGACTAGAAAATCACTCTTTTTAAATGGCTCATAAATCAAGTGATTTTCTAACTATCTTAAAAAATAGTTTAAAAAATCTAAAAAGTGATCCCAACTATATTTTCGTAAGATTTCATGATTTTTTTGTATAATTGATATTCCAATAAATTAAGTTGGTAAATGGACAATTATAAATTTTGAGTAGTCTGATTACTTAAGAGTATATTTGCGTGTGATTTTATCATTGAAAATATATAAACTTTGAGGATTTATCAAAATTATCAAATCAGTTAAGTTTATTATATATTAAAATATTTTTTTAATTCATTAATTATACATAAGCTTGTCAGTTTTTTTTTTTTGATTCATTAATTGACGTGACATCGTTTACCTTGCAGTGATTCGTTATGCGCTCCATACACTGTAGACTCTCCTTGGATCTAGAGCCACAAATATTGGAACACAGACAGCTACCGATCGAGCTACATATGCCTTAGCCTACATATATCATATATGTAGACTACTATATCTATTCTGTTTAGTTACAAAGGCCGCATTTAATTTGCTTCGTGCATGTAGTACTCATGTTCCCTCCTCAGTTCATTAGTGATTTATCCATTCTGCTTCAGCAGTGACTGAACAGGCATTTATTAAATTCAACATTATATATTATGCCCTTAAATAATTTTATTTTTTAAATAGAAAATATTAAATGTCCCAAGCACCGTGCCTTTGAATTTATCCCCACAACTGAAAAATGACCCGTAAAAAACTACACGGGTTTATCATTATTATTATATTATTATATTATTATATTATGACTATGGTTATATTGCTATGATTATGACTATGATTATTATAATCATGATTATTGTTATTATTATTTTTTCTATGTTATATTATATTATTATATTAAAATTATAGTTATGATTACATTATTATTATATTATTATGAATATGACTTTGATTATTATTATCATGATTATGATTATTATTATTATATTATGTATTATTATTATTATAATTATGAATACAATTATAATTTTTATTATTATATTATTATATTAGGATTATGTTTATATTTTTATTATATTATTATGATTAGTTTTGAATTTTTCAAAATGACCTAGAAAATATATATTATTTTATTATTATTATTATTGAATCATCATTCAAAATTCAAAAATAATACTTAAAAAATTTAAAAAAAAATAATTTTTTTATATCCCATCATATTTTGATATAAAGAATTTATTGAGATCTATATATCAAGATTTGAAGATGATTTACCTATATTTTTTAGTCCGTAGGAAATTTAATCATTAACTACGCGTAATACCATAACCTAACTCTATTATGAGTACAACTATGAATATTATTATTTATGATGATTATTTTATTATTATTATTATTATTTTAATTATTCTGATTAACAATTGTCAAATGATATTTTTCGCTCTTCCGAATAGTTAAGAATATCACTCTTCTACCAATCTTCAAAAATGATACTATTATATCACTATTTCAAAATTACCACTCTTCCAAACCTATTCCTTGATTTGCCAAACGAATCTTACAATTATAGTGGGGAAATTGGGAGTAGTGTTGACGTTTATTCCCACCTATTTTTAAAACTTTAATACTTTGTTTCTATCAAAAAAAACTTTAATACTCTGCTGGTGATTTTTTTTCGAATTTTAAATCATATTGAAATTAATGTGAAATATAGTCAGTTTATAAGTTTAAGAATATCTTCGAAAACTATTTATTTTTCTATTTGTTAAAATTTATCAAAAAGAATAAAAGATTATTGTTAGTGTTGCCAAATTAATAGTTGCCAATTTATAATCTAAGAAACAATAGAATCTTACAATGAAGATGTCAAATGTATGGGAGGATCCCTTAACAATGGTTATCTTGATAATCTTGGCAATGAATAAATATGAAAAAAATTTAAGATAGAAAGTTTATAGTGATTCAAAAATTGTATAGTTTTACTGTTTGATAGTCCATCAAAGATAATTATATTTTTATGTAATTTGTAATAGTTTTAATTTGACGATTTTTTATGGACGGTTAAATGATAATGAAATTGCATGAAATTTAGACCACCATTAATTTATAAGTTGAAGAACATATCTACAAATAATTTTCTATTTTCAAGATTTTTCATATTTATTTAAAAATTAATTGTAAAGATAAAGTGATCCCTCCCCTATAAGATTAGTAGCTAGCGACCATGATAAACGCTAAATATGTTGAGAAGGGTTCATATGCCTCCATCATGTCTCCATTTTTTTATTTTTGAAGGACTCAAAATTCAAAACTAAAATATCAAATTAAAACTATTAGATTTAATTTATATTATATTATCTTCTTGTATATAAAAAGTTATTATGTTTTCACTTTCATTTTATACGAATTAATGAGTTAAAAAATCAATGTTTTGAAATTATTCATTTTAGTACATAAATAAAGTGACACGGATCAAGTCTAACGTGTTCTTTCGATATTTTATTTCTTATTTTTTAGTTATTAGAAATTTAAAGTGGATGTATGGTGGATGTACAAAAATTACAGGCATTTGAACCCTCCTCATATTTATTTTTATGATTTAATTTGTATTAATATGGTGAATTCATCATTTGAAGAAATATAGAATGTTTAGATTTGAATGAGAGTATGTTCAATAATAATATCTTCTTTGGAAAGTTCCAACAGAAAACTGTTAATGGTTAATTGATTATACGCCTCGTTATATTTCCAAATCCTTTCCAACCTTCCATAGCGGAAAAAAAATACAATACTGAAACTGAGTATTACGGTATTACCATTAAATCTTCTCAAAAAAAAAAATTATGACCATTACACTTTCATGTAGGGGTGTCAACTATCGATCTGATCCGAAGGGTTAATCCGACCCGACCCGACATGATCCGAAAATAAATAAGTCGGGTATGAGTTTAACTTTTTTAATCTGAATCGGGTTGGGTCTGGTTCGGGTCAACCCGACCCGATTAATTATTTTTTAAAGTAATTTTATGATTTAGTACTAATTAAAATTTAAATATAGTACTAATTAAAATTTAAATATACACTAATTAATATTAATTATAAATTAATTAATATTTAATTTCTTAAAACTATATAAAATAGTTAATAAATATTTAATTATTTTACGCGGATCGGATCGGGTCGACCCGTAATTCGATCGGATCAGGTCGACCCGTAATTCGATCGGATCGTCGAATCGTAATTGATCGGATGATCGTCGACCCGTAATTCGATCGGATCGGATATGGATTAAAAATTTTTGACCCGAATTTAATCGGGTCAGGTTTAGATCGGATAAATAAATAAATAAATAATGTGATCTGAACCGAACTCAACCTGACCCGACTCCCCCTACTTTCATGCAGTGTTTTTAAATGCGGCCGCATATGCGTATGCGATATGCAACCCGTCGTCAGAAAGTCATGCGGTCCAATATATGCGGTTATTGCTCATATGTGGGTCCATACGGTTTATATGCGGGTCCATGCATTCTGTATGCGGGTCCATACAGTCAATATGTGAGTCCATACGGTTTATAATGTTATAGTTGAGTATTTTTTTTATTATTTTCTATTTAAAAATAATAAAAAATTACGTATATGTGTCCGCGTGAAAATCCGCATATGCGGTGGTCTTTCGCATGTATAAAAAATCCGTATTTAAAAACATTGTTTTCATGTAAATCACTAAATATATAAAAATAAAATTAGTTACAAAATTTTTGTAGTGAATCGCTTTTGGCATCAATGAATCCACTTTTGGCGTAGATCGGTGCATGACCACGAGCTTTTTAACTACTTTTACGTCATATATACATTTTCCCCCTGAAAGAGGGAGGGGGAAGAAAAAAGCAGTTTTGGAGGGAATTACTCGCAGTCGCAGTCAACCCCCAGTAATTTTGAGAAGGGAAATTGAAATTGTACGAATCCTAACGCTATCCTACGGATCACAGCGACACAGCCTGTGTGTGCACGGTACAGCGGACCAAATTAAAGAATGCGATTATATGAATTCGTATTTTGAGGCAGCGTTCAAACTTCAAACGACCCTGGCCTGGTGTAGAGTCACGGGCTATTCGTGGCGTTTGACGAACACGCTCTGTAGCCTGCAGGTAGGCACCAATCCATCAGCTGTCAAACTCTTTCAATTTCGATTTCAATTGGAGCTTGAACAAAAGTGTGGCCGAGAGATGGGACTGGAAAAGGAATAAAAGCTGCACAAGGGTCAAGATCCCATTGATACCGTCTCGCTCCCTCCGCAATACAAATCTCAAATTACTCTGCCTGTATATCTTTTTTCTCTCTTTTTCACGTGTTGCATTTATTGAACAAGAAAAATTAAAACAATTTTTATATTCTCAAAATCATATATGATTTTCTATAAAAAATATATATATATTCGTAGCTCCCAAAATTAGAGGCGGGTCTAACAGGAGTCAAGGCAGCTATCCCTAAATAAAAATTATTATTATAAATATTATTATAATTATGTATATTTTAAATGAACTCCTTAACCTTTGTGTATGAATTTCTCACTAGTTTTATCCTACTTATGTACTGTGAAATATATCATACTACGAGAATGATCACTGAAAATGCTTGCACCGCATAGAGCCATTTTTTTTATAAGACGTGTAGTTTTTGTTTTGTAATAAATTGTTTTTCGAATTATACTAATTGCACAAACATTCCACCCCTCCATCCCTCCATGGAATAAGAAAAATCAGTGACGATGACTCCTTTGCTACTTACTTTATTATCTGCCGTTCGGATATAACTATGAAATGGCAAGAATAAAGTTGACTGAATTTACTGTCATTGTCATATTTTATCAATTATAATACTATATTTTTTTAATGAAAATTTAAATTTAAATTTATCATTTATTCTTGCTTTAAATGTTTGCTATTAATATACAAAAATAAAAAGTTCATAATTTTATTTATTTATATAAATACATATTTCTGATAAAATAAAATATAATAATACATAATCAAATAAACGAAAAAAACTGTAAATACTTTTAATATTTTGAATATTTTATCGACTAACAATATAATAATAAAATAGATAAAACATAAACGTTGTACTATAGATTACAAATGCATTAGCCTTTAGAGAGGGGAGGGGATGTTGGTCCAAATTTGATGTTTGAAGATGATGTTATTAACCTTAAAAAAAGATGTTATCATTAAATATATAGCAAAATAGTAATTTAGTATAATATCATTCTTCTTTCCTACATGTCTTTCACCAGTGCAAATTAATATGTTTATGTATATAATACATATAGATACAAGACGCGCAAAATAACGGCAATTGTTTTATTTGAAACTGTTGGAATTTTAACTGATTTATTATGATATTGTGCATTGATTAGGTCAAAAGACTTTAATAAATCTTTGAGTGGATCAGTTACGAGAATATTGAAACAGACTAGTAACGGCCGTAAGACAATAATAAAAAAGGAAAATTTTGAATTTCAAAACAAAAATCTAACAGTTTCAAATTATAAAATCAAAATAAAAATAACTTGAGTTTAACTTCACATAGATATTCCGTGAGTTTAAGCTCAGGTATTCCGTGAGTTTAAGCTCATGGAGTTTTTCGTGATCTTAACTGAAAAAAATATCAAATCATTTTAAATTTTAATTTATCATACTCATTAATTTTTTTCATATAAAAATTATGGGATATAAAATTTAAGGTTTTTTGAATTTTTTAGGTCATTATTTTCAATTTCTGAATCCATGATTCGTAATTTGCTAACAATTGAAACAATTTTTTTTCCAACGAAGTTCAGATTTTACTGTATTTGAGGTAAAAAAGGGCATCAATCAATTACGGAAACCAACAATAAGGTAAATGTATCTGAAATTACATTATATTTTCAAACTAAAAGGTAGCTGATCAAAATTTATGGAGGTGTCCATTTATCATAACTGGAGAAGACAAGAGAAAAACATACATTCCAGTATTACACACAACTTGAAAAATAAAAATTGTACAAAAGACAGAGCCCTGCACAGTACTTACCCTATTATCAATTTCTCATACTTCAAAAACTTTTATATAACCTCCACCATCGCAGTTCTTGATTCTTCCTATAATTATTGCCTAATAATTCATATTTCAATCTGCCTTTTCTCCTTCTCCTTCTCCCTCCTCTTTTTCCTTTCAAATACCCCCATAACCCCACCAAACACCAAAGAGCCATATACCCAAACAAAGGAAGGAGAAGAGAGACCATGGAGAGCAATGTCAAATCAAGTAGCAAGCTTAAAGATCGACTTGCACGCATGTTTCGTCGGAACTCATGCAACTCCAACACCGCAACCTCTGTGACTCTTAGTTCCGGCAACACGTCAAGCCGAACACTCCTTTCTGACATTACACGCAACCCATTCCGTTCCCTCTCCTCCTTAGACCACCGCAAAGACCATGCAGGCTCCACGACCAGTGCTGCAACTGCCCGTGTCTCAGTAGATTGTGGCGTTTGTCGGCCGAGCCGTGACAACTTTGTCCTTCCTAAAAGCAATCCTATTCAAGTTCAACCTTTACCTTTACCGCTCAAGAGTGGCACTAAGGAGAGAAGGGTAAGAAGGAATGGGCTGTTTTATGATAAAAGTGTTGGTACCTGTATCGGTGCAGGTACTGGTAGAGGTGCTGGTACAGGTGAGGTTCCATCACATCCCTGCGCTCAAGTCTCACCATCCTCTCCAGTTAACAAACTTGCCTCCAATTCATATCGCATCTACTACTCTCTAAATAAAGATGGCAAGACAAAGATCAAGAAGAGGTTGTGCAATAACGGGTACGGGTTTAGCGAAAGCTCGTGTTCTTCATTGGAGAGTGATGGAGGATATGGGCTCTTCTCTAGCGAAGACGAAGGTGGGGCCCATAAGCCAGAGACAGAAACATTCTTCTCTTCAAAGAGTTTCTCCTCTGATTCTTCAGAGTTCTATGGCAAGCCATTGCAAAGTCACAATCTTTCAAAGAAGAAAAGGAACAAAACCAAGCAAAGGAGACGAAGGGTTTCAAGCTGCCAGAATTGTAACATCAAAGAAGGGTTTCAACCGTTCATTTCTGTTGCATCTAGAGATAAAACACCCAAGAGCGAACGGGTTAAGAAGGGCTTTGCTGTTGTCAAAAAATCCAGCGATCCATACGCCGACTTCAGAAATTCAATGGTGGAGATGATAATTGAGAGGCAAATTTTTGGAGAAGAGGATTTGGAGAAGCTGTTGCAGTCTTATCTGTCTTTGAATGCACCCAGACACCACCCTGTTATACTTCAAGCATTTTCTGATATTTGGGTTGTTTTGTTTGGTACCTAAGATAAAATTATTGTAGGGAAGTTGTTTTGTTTTTGTTGTGCTTATTAATTTTTTTTTATGTTATGTTGTTTATCTTAACTTAGTATTAAGGCTCTAAGGTGTAAAATTTTAATGAATGTTAGCTGTTTTCTTGGTTAATCTATTCTGGTACATTGCCTAGATGCACCTATTTATTAGCCTACTTATGCACATTTATTCAGAGTGAAAGGTCTTTTGCATTCATGCATTTTTTTGGTTTTCAAATAATTGGATTTAACATGTTAACTTCTAATTTTCTAGTCTATAAAAGCAAATCTTACCTAATAACTATACGCGCTATGTACGTACTTCTCGAATTTAAATATTTATTGTACGAATTAAAATTATAAAAATCAACAGTTCAAATATTTGATTCTTGCATCAGTAATAAATTAACAACGTATATATTTTTCTCCAAAGAAAAATAGTACTGTATTTATTAATAGGCTTACATTTAATTTTTCAACAGAAAATGCAGTTTATACAAATGTTATGCAAGTGCTAGACGGCAATTAATATGACATACACAAATTTGATTTTCTGGCCATAATGTTTTTTTCCTTTGTCTGGTATCTAATCAAATCAACGCGAATAAGATATTCGTCAATTTAATTTATTTTGATTTTATAGATTCTCGAAAATATTTGACGAGCCGACAATCAAATACACTCATGATGAGATGACTGACGAGATCGTGGCCCCATTGGAGACTGAGCAGTCGGACGCTATCAGCTTTGCCGAAATATTCATCTGCATATTACACTGAGATTTATGAATTCTTAGGATAAAATTGTAAATTATATTTGGGACTTCGAGAGATCTCAAATAATTTGTTGTAGTAAAATAAGAAGAAAATCAAACTAAAAGTGTTGAGATCTTTAAATAGAGATGCTGTTTAATAAAAAAAATCCTTTTTACTACCAAAAATATACTTTTTAAAAATAACCAATAAAGGGGACCTTTTTTATCTTGCAAGTTTCATGACTGTGGAAAGGTCAAAAAGAAGAATTGAAGCTAAAGTTAGCCAAACACTTGGGATTTGAGCTGCCTTCTCTGGTTCTCTTTTCAACTCTTTTTTACCCTAGTCGATTTGTCTACAGAATCTACCACCTAGTCTTTTCAGATTCGCATCATCAGAACTCAGAAGAGAGGAAAGTTTTTCTCTTTCACCCTCAAAAAAAAGTTTCTCGTTTTTTTTTTTGAGAAAAAGGACGGCTTTTCTATGAAGTTTGAACTTCCCACCTTACCAAATGGGCCTAAACTCTAAAGTCATCTAGTTCCAAATTATATACCTTTTAATTATTTTCTTTACTGCGATTTATAAGTTATGACGTATGTTTCCGTTTTTTATTCTTAGGTAGAGGAGGATTTGCTACCTCGCTTAGAAAAACTTTTATAATTGCACAATCCTTTTATATTTAATATTGGTAGGAACTTCCGCTCGACTTATCAAGTTATTCTTCATTGAACTTTTTTATCACATTTTGAAAAAAATAGTAGTTGATGTATTAGAATTATCAAATTTACCATGCATATATAAAAAAATACTCTATATAAATAATTTTAAAAAATAGTTAAATATTCAAATAATCAAAAACTCTTTAATGCATCAGGTTGAGCTTTCTCAAAGCCGGACCTAATGAATCTATGAGTGGATTGGGTAGGAATCAGATGTGTTAAAGGTGTTATAAGGATTATATTCAAGAACCTGATTTCTTAGGAGTGAGGTCGATCCTTATCAACCTCTCCAGATCTTAAGGATCGGTTTTGAAAAATGACTTTGTCATTTTGATTATTTTTTACTTATTTTATTTTTTTGAAAGATAGCT
Source organism: Schoenoplectus tabernaemontani (assembly GCA_037127355.1). Taxonomy (NCBI): domain Eukaryota; kingdom Viridiplantae; phylum Streptophyta; class Magnoliopsida; order Poales; family Cyperaceae; genus Schoenoplectus; species Schoenoplectus tabernaemontani. Next base: position 4,123,332 of record CM073738.1, read on the forward strand.
AAAATATAATACAATATTAAAAAATAAAGTAAATATAATTATAAATGTAAAAAATAGTATTTTCTTGTTTTATTTTTTATTATTTTTTTAATTTATCCAGATTTTTAAATATAATTAAAATCAAGATTTTAAAAAATGTTTCATGATTTTTAACGGTAAGACGATAATTTTGAGTTAAACCGGTTTAAACTGGATTATTTAACGACTTTTAATGATTTTAATGTTTAAACGAAGTTTTTTACTTACCATTAAAGATTTTGATGAAGTTAAAACGGGTTTCAATGGTTAAAATGAAGTTTTTTTAAAAAAACTTAATTAAAATATAAGGGTTTACTAAGAGATGGATTAGATTTTGAAAAAAAAGGTCGGATTTGCAAAAAATCAGGTTAGAAGGGCTCATTTTTTCTGAGATTGAACTCGGTCTTTACCAAATCTAGATTTTATAAGGGGAAAGGGCCGGACCCGGTCTGGTTTTTTCAGCGGACCGAATTCACGGATTTTACCCTTATAAATTATCCCCAATCAGAATTAATTAAATGCAACATTTTAAAAATCACTTTATCTAAAATAAAGTACATGTTATCAATATGTTACTCTTTACGAATCAAACTTTAGAAACAAACATTAATAATTTATATTTTTGTCATTGTAAGTAAATCGAGGGTATGAAGCCAATACTTCGTTCATTAGACGGTTTTCATATTTTTCTTGTTGGAAAAATATTTGCTTTAGGTTGAAATTAAGAAAAGGAAAATACTGTTGATCAATTGGTCTTTCATTCTTTTTGGGTAATCCATTAGGGGATAATTTTTTTTCTAATTTGTAATGCATTTCGTGTTCGATTTGATTTTTAGCTCAAATTCAATTTATTTGATTAGACTTTTTTGACAGTTCGATTTGAGTTTGGTTCAATAACTTTTAATGAACTAGTTCGAGTTCGATTAGTAATAGTTTGATATATAGTTATTTATGTATATTTTAATTAGTTCATAAATAATATATATATTAATATAAGAGAAAGAATCTGATGTCACCGGCTTTAGTGGCATCCGATGTCATCAACTTATTTTTTAATTTATATTTTAAAATTCAATATTTAAATTTTGAATCCAAATTATTGATATTGTTCATTTTTATGATAGATATATGATCATAAAGTTTTATGATTTTTAGAGGTCATTTAATGCTAGATCAAATGATTACAAAATGAGTGAACCTAATTAACTATGATTGATTTATTTTTATGCATCCATTTTGTTACTATTTGACTTGTATTAAATGATCTTTAAAAATCACAAAAATTTATGAACATGCATCTATCATAAAAATAAACAAGTTCAATGATTTGAATTTAAATTGTAAGTATTAAACTTTTGAAATATAAATTAAAAGATTAATTGGTGGCATCGGTTACTTCTTTCAAATTATAATATAAAATTAATAAAATATTAATTGTTTTAGCTCTAATTATTTATGAGAATAAAAAAATATATAAAATTATAATAATTTAGTTCATCTAGAGTTCAATTTCAATTTAAATTAATTTCCAATTGAATTAGCAGAACCAAGTTCGATCAAATTTAATTTATTTGCAGCCCTTTAATCGATTATAGAAAACATGGTGTTCGTTTGATTAAAGTGAAGCAATTTTTTAGCAACTACTTTTGTTGTACGAAGTCAGAACTGAAAAATAACGTTATCAGAGCAAAAATACATTTTTTTAATGTATTTCTATGATTTACAAATATGAAATTTCGTGCAAGTAAAATTCTATCACTAATTAATATCATAATTTCTCGATTATAATCAATTAATTTTGAATTTTCACCAGGTTTGATACATCGTATATTCATACTTCCTTATTTTGACTGCTATTTTGTTTTTCAATTAATTATTATTTATAGTTTATTGTTAGTTTAACATATTACTTCTTTATATCTAGCCCTTGCTATGCTAGCATGATTTTTAATGGGCATTCGTACGCAGTGATATATATTTCAAATTATGATTGAATTAACTTTAGGAAGCGCTTGAAATTATTTATATGAAACGCCCCACTTTAGGAGGACAACTAAAAAAATGTAAATTGTATTTCCGAGTATGATTGAATCGATCGCGCAAGTTTAAAGACCAAAGTAAATATCATATTTCTTCAATTTTAACCAAATGGACTGATTTCTACTTAATTATAATTTTCATAGTTGGGACATTCAAAGATCTAATTCAAAGGTGGACACAGAATTTAAAATTCGGGGAGCAATCATCAATGTACGTACATTTTTTTATTTTTATTATATACATGAATTAGGTGTCAATTATTGATCTGATCCGATGGACTAACCCGACCCAATCCGACATAATCCAAAAATAAATGGATCGGTATGAGTTTAATTTTTTTGACCTGAATCAAGTCGGATCGGGTTCGGATCAACCCGACCCGACACGATTAATTATGATTTTTAAGTAATTTTATGATTTAGTACTAATTAAAGCTTTAATGTACACTAATTAAGATTGATTATAAATTAATTAATAATTAATTACTTAAAATTATATAAAATAATTAATTATTTTATGCGGATCGGATCGGGTCGATACGTGACCCAATCGGGTCAGATATAAATTTGAATCGGATAGAAAAATAATAAAATAATATGACCCGACCCGAATCTGACCCGACCCGAACTATTAGCACCTAACACGAATATAAAGGACATTTTCAGAAAACACGTCGGAAAGTATAACAGTTGGATAACGCAATATTTTTTTACTGCGTCTGTTCTTGAGATGTGTAAAATAATAATTTTCGGCCAACGAGGAAAGTAAAATTACTTTTACGGCTTTTCATGTAAAAATTTATAACGTTCGATCTCAATAAATTAAATGGAGTTTTGACTTCAGATTTACTAAAAAATATATATAAAAGAGGTAAACCTAATTCATTTTTTTGGGTTGATGCAAAAGCACACTTGAAGCCCGAATTATGCACCTTTTCAGATAAGAAGGGGATGTAAATTAAAAAAAAAACACTCGAGGCATTTGAATTCGATAACCTTTTCAAGTGGGAATTAGTTTAAAATTGTGAAAATTATATGCATTTTGAACTTTGAAACTAAGAGCGCATTGGCACATTCTTTCATCATGCCCAATGGGATTTTTGGCATTAATTAATTAGAAGAAATATCGGGATTAGGTAGAGGGGCTTGTTTCCCATAAAGTATGACACCTAAACTTTTGTTGCTTTCTGCTTCAAAATTCGCACCAACACAGGCCAGTGAGATTTAACGCTTTATTATTTATTTTGTTTTGTCTGTGATATGAAGGAAGATAGTTTGATTCTCCCTCTGTAACTGTAAGCCAAGTTGACATTGACATCCAGTTGCAGAGCTAGGAATTTGGCGTCAAATAGTATAATTTAAATTAAATTACAATTTAATTTTAAAAAACAAAAGAGTTATACTTGCTTTAATAACAAAATACAAGGTTAAAACCTTCTATTTTTTTTTTATTAATTTGAACCAAGAAGATAAAGTGGAAATGCAAAATAATGTAGTTCAGAAACTAGCAGAAGACAAAAAAAATGATATTTATTTGCGAGCAATTATCGCCAATCTATCATGTTATCATTAAGCTAATCCTTCAAATATGTCTCTTCATCATTTATCACATTTATCTGTGAAGTATTTGCCTAATCTATACAATATGAAATTCGTCTGACACAACAAACCACAGAAATTACATAACTAATGTTAGAATTTATCAAACAATCATTTTTAACTTCTAATTGTTGTTTGAACTGTAAAGGCATTGCTATCAGTGTCAACATAGTAAAAAAGATCTACTTAATTACAAAAGCCAATTAAGAAAAGTCACTTGTCCATCTTTATCTAACATATTAAATTTTCATGGTTGAAATTCAAAATCATATATTATACCTGCTGATAGGATGAAAGTGAAAAAAATATTAGTGCGGACAATTAGTGCGGACAATTAGTAAAAAATATTAAAATATTAGTGCGGACAATTAGTAAAAAATATTAAAATATTAGTGAGATCAAAATGGTAAAAAGATAGTAAATATTAACATAAACGTAATATATTTAAGCAAATATTAAAGGGATTGGAGAATTCAGTGGTGCAAATTGAACCCACTGTCACATACATACCTCGCCACTGTTGACATCCTTGATTGTAAACAGTTTTCTTTTGTTTTCAAGTTAACTAGGGTTGTAATTTGGGTTTTGTTCCGATAATATAGTCTTCAAATAAATAATTAATAATATAAATTTTGAAATATATTTATTATACACATTATTTTAAATTAGGAGAGGAAAATTTTTTTTATGAACCTTTGGATGTCAAAAAGATGAAAAGGTTTAAATAAAATTAATGGTGGAGAAAAGTGATAATGTGGTACACTTAAAAAACTTAAAAAATTCAAATTAAAAATTGTAATTAAATAGTTTCTTTGTTAACGCCGACATTATATCTTAGTCTCATGGGGATCGGTCCTCTTCCTTTTTCTTTCCATCCTTTTTCAAAAAGGGAGGTGCTATTTATACCAAAACTTTTACTCTTTTTTTTTTAAACTATTATATTTTTATAATTAAATTTGAAATGATTATAGTAATAATATATCAACTAAAAATCTAAAGGGAAAACTTTTAAATATAAGTGTTATAGTGAGTATTAAAAAAATATACTAGTTTAAAATATTTTTTATTTGACGTGCGGAGTAAAAATTACGGTGTAAATAGCACCTTTCTTTGAAAAATTACATTCAAGATTCTATTTTTTTAAGTGCAATTTATAAGTTTAATTAGTTTTACATCAGGGTTTGTAATGTAAATTGTGTTGGGCAATATATGTATATATATGCTCCGAATAAGCTACCGTAACAGAGCAGGCTGGATAAGAACTTGATGATTTTATCGCTATGTAAATTATAAGCTTGAGTTAATATACAAAATAAAAAGATTATCTACAAATGCAACGTTTGCAATGCTCAAAGTTACATTCATGATATTTTTCCAAATTATAAGTTTGTTCACTAACATATGGCATTTTTTCAAATTTTTTGTCTATCGTCTAAAAAAAACTATATTACTTTTGGTATAGTTCAAATTCCGTGCGTTAAACAACTGTCAAAACTTATTCCTTTAAATTATACGCATCATTAGCAAGTTTACCAAATAAGATCGACTATAAGACGCATCTTGACAAAATAATGGTAAATTATTTTATTATTTCATTTCAATTATAATTAAAGCTGGACACGTGTAGGGTCCGCTGGTCGTGAGCCTATCTCAGCTTCATCCATTAATTTCAAGAATAAAATGTTTTTAATGTTATTAACAGTAGCTTGTAACCTATCCCAAATTATTTCAATATAAACCGTTCGAATTCATGATACAAATTTCAAAATACAAAAAAGAGTCATACTTTTTACCTTTTTAGTTATGTTACATTATCAATGTTCTTTCTTTATTATTAATCTTATTTTTTTTATCTATTTTGATCTAACGATTGATGCATAATTTCTCTCTTCTACGAACTTTTGAAGGTAAAAATCTAATTCTTAAAATGATACAAATTTTATTTTTGTTTATATTTATTTATGAATATCTGTAATTAATTGTGTTGTTATTATTATCATCATCATCATTATTATTATTATTATTATTATATCCATCTATTAAAATATAGCGTTCAAAATTTCCTTAATACAGACTATTTATTAAAATTATTTTTAATTATTTATTTGATAACTATTTTTTCAAAGAATTATGAAAAACCGTCCTAGTTGTTACTAATATTTCGAACCATTACCTACTTAAAAGTCATTTTTATAAAAATAGAAAAATGGAAAAAAAATTTCGCATCATGCAACATGATTGTGCTGTTTTTTCCCCTAGGATATGCATCGTCCAATTTTTTTCCGAAACAGATAGATGTACCAAAAAAACCCAAGACATTTTTTTCCACCGAAATGTCATATCATTTCTGTTAAAAAAATATCAGACCCAAGTTTTTTTTAACCTTCTGGCCTGAAAAAAAAAACAGACTTGAAAAAATTGGGTCATGTTACTCCACATAAAAACTGGCATAATCATGTTAGAATATGTGAAATAATTTTAATTTTTATTTAAAAAAATATAATTTAAAATATGCAATTTTTCACATTAAAATATATGTACGTAGCAGCCTCTGGTTAGTGAAATGATATGGGAAATGGCCTATGGAAGCTGACGTTTCATCCACTAGGTACAAGGTACAAGGTACAACTGCCGACCGGTACAGAAATCACTTTTGACTCCACCAATTAATCAATTAATTATACATCAACAACAAGTCAGGCTACGCTCATTGCTGGCACTGCTGGCCTTGGTGGTGGAGCAGCAAGTTTTTAGGATTGATAATTGATGCTTCATGCCATCATAACTTCAACTCAGCTGGTCTGCAAAAAAAAAAAAAAAAAAAAAAAAGACAAAAGAAAATAATTGCATAGATGCTTCTTATTTCCCCCAAATCACTCAAACATTGAATTTTAGAACTGGAAAGGAAAAGAGGAAAAGAAAGGTCTTATGGAGGAAACCCAGAGGTCAGCAATCAGCAATGCACCATCCTGCTCTTTTCAGTTTTCATCCTTAACACAGGACAGGTCTCTGATTTCTTTTGGCATAATGATAATTTCATGTATATTCCTCTGAAACTTTAGCATTACGTACTTCCACTTTTGAAATTCGTAATATCAAATTTACTATTCTAAATGATTAAATTTTTTCTATATATCCAGTAAAATTGTAAGATATATCAATAATATTGAAAAATATCTCCTCATTAACCTCAATAAATGTTTTATAAAACAAATTAAAATCTTAATAAATATTTCATCACAATTATATCTTTAGTTTCTCTTATTCAAATAGCCCCGGTATAATTCTTCTAGTACCAAAGTATATTTTACATCGTGTCTTTTCATTTAATGAGAATTCAATTTTAATTTCAAAGAATTTTTAATTTTTTATAATTGATATTCATGCTTGATAATTATGGAGACTTTTCGGTGCTTCGCGAAGCAAAGAGTGATTTTGTTTTAGTTTTAAATCTCATATACCGAAAGCTCAAAATATCAATCTAATTAATCCATAATAATCTAGATATTGAAAATTTGTTGAATACTAAATTTTACTATTTTTGGAGATTTATAACTATTTTGTTTGGATTTTTGAAATATGACAGTTTTATAAGTGTACCTATCATTATTTTATTACTATTTTTGGGGTATTTTTTAAAAATCTAAAAAAATAATTAGAAAGCTCCAAATGTAATCAAATTTGGTATTTAACAATATTTGAATATGTAGTTTATGTTTGGTGAATTAGATTTACAATTTGAACTTTGATTTTGTGAGATTTTTTTAGGCCGAAGCAAAATGTTTCTTTGCTTCGTGAAGCACCATAAGATCTCCCTGATAATTATATGTATAATATATTGAGATGGACTATGGTGATTTTCAAAGAAAAATGAGTGTTTTGCTTCGGCATCAAACATCACATACCAAGAGCTCAAATGATTGATCTAAGTTGCTTAATAATTTATTTATGTCAAAATTTTATGGGATGCTAAATTTCATTATTCTTGAGCTTTGTAGCAAAATGAGTGTTTTGCTTCGACATCAAATATCACATATCATGAGCTCAAATGATCGATCTAAGTTGCTTAATGATTTATTTATGTCATAATCTTGTGGGATGCTAAATTTCATTATTTTTATATTAAACAAGGCCATTTTGAAAAAAAAATCAAAATAGCTAGAAAGATCAAACAATAATGAAATTTCATATCCCGTAAGATTTCAACATTAAAAAATATTTAGCAATCTAGATAAACCGTTTGAACCGTTGGTATGTGATATTTGATGCCGAAGTAAAACTCACATTTGCTTTGCATAGCATCATCATCCATCTCTAATATATTTATCAAGATTCAATTAAATATATATATATATATATATCTTTCTTCAATAAGGATAAATGAAGAATTTTTAAGTATGAAGTTAGTTTTAATGAAAAATTATATATTGGATAAATGTGAGAGTTTTAATAGTTCAGGTGGGTAAATATGATATTATGAATTTTAGAGGGAAATACGTAAAATGGTAAATATGAAATTCTGTCAGTTCTTTTCTTTATTTTTCTAAAAAAAAACCAAAATTTTATATACGTGATAACATTAGTGACGTCGGATATAGTTTACATAAGGAAAGGTGGTAAATTTTAGTACATAAATAATATAATAAGAAAATGACAAATAAGTTCTGAAAATTATACAACACAAATTTGATGCAATATGGAACAATTCAGATCTGAACTAAAAGGTAAAAAAATAATTGCATGAGACATGATACGGTTTTGAATATACACCGATTTAAAATTTAATGTTTTCTTTGCATCGTCAATCTCTTCAACACAAATAATGCAATAGAGATATTTGGAGGTTGAGTTCACAGAGATTATAACTTTTATCACAACTATTTAAAATATGGTTTCACTAATTATTTTACATCTACAGTTCATTATAATCCGAGTATGATTATCGTATTCGAGGCCTCATAAGTACCTCCTCGTAAGTACTCCCAAATAATTATTTTACGACAAGTTTTTCAGCGTGTACTCCGTTTTAATTAACTGCTTTCCATTTTCCAAAGCATGATTGTTTCATATTTTATTTCCCTCTCAAATTCATTGATATTTTCTTACAGCATACTCCACACACTAAATTCAAATATAAAATCCGGATTCAATTTCTTAAAAATTAGTCCTGAATTCTTATGTTGTAATTAAAAGGCATGATATATATGCTTGGACACATTTATTAGATCTTACTGGGTGCTTATGTTGTAAATTTCATAATTAATTCTTTCGTGGGCACGCATATGCAATGTGTTTTGGTCTATCATATACATTTGTATACTTTTAAATGGTACGTCCTTTCTTTTAATTACAACATTTGTATACTTTTAAATACACTGAATTATATCGTTCAGTGTATTGTCCAATTATATATCTAGGGGTGTCAATGATGGTCTGTTAAATGGGCATTGGATCTAACTGAATTCATACTTGGATCATACTTGTCAGGTATGTTAAAATTGACAATGATGTGACACCAATATCCATGTGCATTGGATCTGAGTATTAATGATATCTTAATCATTTATCTAATTCATACCATATTCGGGTAAGATGGATATGATAAATGATTTTTTTTCATCAACTTATTTAATATGGGTTGAATAAAATTTATTCGTTAGCAAATAAGTAAGGCTATCAGTAAAAGTCATTTCGTACATAATTATCTTATGGAGTAAATTATTAAAAAATAAATTATATTATTTTTAATATAATTATCTCATATAATTTTTTCTCTATGTTCCTCTTTCCGATTTCGGTGAGCTAATTATTATGAAGTATGAATTATGAATTATAATATTACCTTCCTCAGATTTCACCATCTGATAAATTATAATGTAGGATGTGACAATATAAGATTTCATTTTAGATAAGATATTTTTTATTTTTTAATATACTTATTTCTAGTAAAAAGTTTGACAAGAGATGCTTGTATATTTTAAAATTTATTTGTTTTGAAATGACTTATTTTGAAATTAATTGTATAGTTATATTTTGAATTCATATTAGTAAAATATAATAGAGATATATTTATATAAAAAGAATGAGTTCAGATATTTTTTTATTAAGCATATAAGTGTTATGATTTTGTAACGGTTCTTATTTCATTTTTTGAAGTTAATACCAACCATAAGATTGAATTATTCTTCAAATAATGTTACTATTTGTATATTCGTTTGTGTTGAAGTTAATTTTCTCTCAACTCTAATTATTATACGAAATGCTACATAATAAAAGAGTATAATTGCTCTAATTTATTTCTTTTTTCTTAAATTCCTCTTAATTTTGAATATCAACTTTTCTTAAATTCTAAAAATATCAATTTTCTTCTCAATTTTGTATTAATTTTACATTAATTTTGTATTTATGATTGAAATTTATATTAATTATTAAATTATCTTAATTTTTTATTTTATTTATTTTCTCATAAAATTTTCAGTTTTCGTATTTTAAAAAAATAATAACTCATAGTAACCCAGAGACAAAATAATAATATTAGTATTATTTGTTATCACTCGCTACCGTTTCATTATCCATTTAACAAGTAAGGATAGAAAATATATAAATTTAATTTTTTACGAGTAAGAATAGAATATAAATAAAAATAATTTAAAATAAATATAATCATAATAATATCTCAATTCATACCGCAAATGCCCATTTGACGCCTCTACGAGCTAACAACGGCCCACGGGTCACTTCGATGCAGTTGGAAGTTAGTAAACCAGAATTGGAGGATGTGCTAGTGATTTTCTGATCAAATTTAATTTGGATGGTTGTAACTTGTAAGAGTATATGGTTCCCATTCCCCAAGTTAAATTCCTACACCAATTCCTAGCCGATATGTCTGCTTCCATTGGCACTTTCTGGTACGAGTATATTGTATTTGCTTACCCCGGCAATTGCCAGTGCACAGTGGGGGTGTAAGCAGGAGGAATTGAAATTGAATATTGTCTGCTAAATTTTTGTTTGTATTCATATCTATATCTTTTTGGACGAGTATGGATTAATTAACATAAATTCGAAGACGGAATAACTTGTGCAAGTATAATGAAATGTAAAATTGCATGACCCATGAAACATAACTAATGCATAATTTAAAAGAATAATTTTGTAAAGTTTTTTATTTTAATATTTTTGAATTTATATAAAGTCAGTTGTCAAAATTATCAAAATAATTAGGATTTAAGTATTTAACATTTAAAGTGCAAAATTGTTACAACAAACTTTTATGGGGAGGGATTCTTTGACAATGGTTATTTTGGCAATCTTGATAATGAATTTTTAAATAAATATTAAAAATAGAATTTTTTTATAGATATGTGTTTTTTTACTCATAGATTGATAGTGTTTCATATTTATGTAATTTCATTATCGTCTGATTATCCATCAAAGATCACCAAAATTTTATACAATTTGTAATGATTTTAATTTAATAATCTTTTGATGAATTATCAAATAATAATGAAATTGTATGAAATAGAAAATATTGTCAATTTATAAGTAAAAGAGAATATCTATAGAAAAAAAATTTTTAATTTCTTTCATATTTATTTAAAAGTACAATGTCAAGATAACCCATTCTCAAAGAACCCTCCTCAACTTTTATATGTCATCGATATTCATAATAGATAATAATTATCTAAAATAATTAATTCCGGATATGTAGATGAAACTCGGATGCTAATTTCCTTTGTTTTAATCTTACCTAATAATTATAAATATTTTCATATGCACTGAAATGATATAGATAATTTATATGGGGAAATCGGTCTCTTTTTGTAATTTCTGATCACAAATTTGTAATCCATCCTAATGAAATTTGAGGGCTCCTCATATTTTTATCAAAATAAAAAAAAATCTGTAGATATCGACTGATCTCTGATGTCTAATAGGTAATATCCGATATGTCTTCACATTCTGTCAAGTTGCATGAATCTCTCTTCCCCAGGCAGACAATTTGAAAAATTGACATTTCAATACTAATTAATAATCATGAAGATATACATGAAAATCTCTTAGAAAATAGCAACTGTGATTGTTTCTTTATTAATGATTTTGATATGTATATAGTATTTAAAATAATATTTTACAAGATTTATGTAATATTCAGACACATTATATATGTAAAGAAATCGTACTACAATGCATAACAAGACAAGAATTAGTAACAAAATATGTTTAATTTAAAAATATACGAGCAGCCAGAGAAATTAACATGTACAACTTATTACCATTTAAAAATCATCATATTTGAAAAAAGTTTCATCTATGATGAAGGAGATGTTCTCTACGTGTGAGGCTAGAGGTGTAACTTGTAAGTCACCCCCATTTAATCCAACCAATTTGACAGACTTGACCGATCGGTCCGAAAATGATAATGATTGAGAAATTGTGCTTAGTTAGGTATGGATTTAATTTTGTAAAAGAAAAATTGAATCAGGTGGTACGTTGTACTATTGTAGTACTTTTGCTTACAAAAATATCTAGTATAGGCGTGTAAAAGAAAATAATATGGATTAAAGTCCTTAAATTTTATAATTATTTATTCACTAAACTTTTTATTATTGTGAAAAATGAAAGAACAATAATGATATATAGTAAGAGATGTGGGGCATTTAAAATCTCCACATTTTAACAGACCAGAAATCCCCCCCCCCCCCCCCTCTTTCATTCTCTTTATCTTTTATGAGAGAGATATTTACAAGAAATTGTTCAACCAAAATTTTCTAGCATACAACCTCTTACAAGAAATTCCAAATAATGATATTGATATTTCATGATATGTCACTATGCGCGTTTAAAATTGTTTCTGTTATATACATATGTTCTTGTCAGTTACAGAATTGCGCATGTATATACTAGTCTCAGCAAATCCACAAACCCAAACTGGTAAAGACACAAAATTGAAAATTCTAATACAATTGAAGCTCAAAATCCAATATGCCATGTTATATACAGAGTGTCACACTTTCATAAATTCTTCTGTACCGCTGCGCCGGTATCAGAGTGAAGCGTGTTTTACGGCAATCAGGAGCAACAAACAAAGGATTAAAGCCTGAATAAAGAAGCCAATATTCAAAAAGGCTGTACGCTCGCAACCCTTCTCTCTCTCTATATCTCTCTACTCATCGCATTGACATCGATAGAAGGAAAGAAAAGGCATCTAGGAATGCATGGATGCATGTATTTATGTGATGCCTGTATCTTTCTCTGCATGCAAAATGCCGAAATGGTAAAGCAGCTTTGATGCCTATTTGTCTGCTTCTGATAGCTACTTTTCATCGGATATATGCAAAGAATTTATTACATTAGTTACCACTTTGTTTGGTTTATGCTCAGAGGCAAAAGAGAAACAGAGTATTAATGCTTGGTAGGTTTGTGTCAACTATCAACAGATGGATTTGAGACACTTGGAATAACGAGCATGCATGCTCTCATTAGAAAATGATTAAAAAATAAGGTTTAGGATTCGAAATCGCATCTTCTCGATTTTGGGTAATGGTTCCAATCTTTCAAGTAGAGAGCGAATAATTTTTGTTTGAGAAAAATCAAATTAAGTTTTCACTTTTAGAATGCAACAGAAAATATAAAAGACATGGGAAGCTTCCCTTACACCGAAGCTACAAATATAAAAAAATATAAAATCACATTGAAAATTAGTTCCCAGAGTTTTCAAAAAAGCAGTTTTCAATTAACCAAGTTTTCCAAGCATGTAATGTTTCAAGTTATGTAAGAAAACAGGGGACATCTCCTTTCCTTGCGAGAATGTGAGGGGCGACAAATCTGATATATTCTGCAAAATGCTGTGTTTTTAATGAGGAGGTTTCTTAATATCTACGGATCGGTTACACATCCCATCATGCCACCTCTCATCTAATCTCCTCTGTTTTGCTCTGCTTCATTTATCACCACTTAAATGCATTTGGTTGCTAAAGTCCTCCTCTCCTTATCCATCTCAGGAATGAATATTTTTATTATTTCTATCATTCTATTCCTGAAGAAGTTTAATGCGAGGTAACATCAGAAAACCCACATCCTTGTCGGTTGTCCCATTAGGGAATTTCTTCCCTCGACGAGACTATTATTGTTGGCATTTTCTTGGTGAAAGATGAAACCAACAATAATGAAGATGCCTATAAATTATGTCAAGGCAGGCACGACAATTGATGTGCCCAAGTGAAGGAAATTTTACTAGCTATTTACACAGATGTGGCAGATGTGGCGGGAGGTCATAAATTCAAAATATAAGATAATTTTTTTATGAATATATAAAATTTGAGCAATTTAGACTCACATTTTTAATACTAAAACACAATTAAATAGCGATTAGCAGTGACAAACATGGATAGATTTACATTGGAGGCAGGTCAGACGTGTGTTGGTGTGCCTTTCTAAAATTCTAATTGTAATATTAATTACTTTTTGAATAATTAAAAAGAGTTCATTGTTAGATGCTGCAGTCAAGCTTGAATATCCAAATACAAACAATATACACATTTCTAATGTCGTACCTGTGCTTATCTATGTTTCTAAATCCGCCACTGATAACAAATGGAGAGTCTAATCAGTCTAATTTTTGAAATAATATCTATCAACATATGAAAATTAAAGAAAGCAAACTTGAATTAGCAAAATTTGTAGAAGGGTATGGGTAGTGGGCCACTTGTTATGCGAAGGCAAATGAGATGTTTCGAATGGTACATCTGTGATCTGTATCCATCAGGACCATACCATTAATTATGACATTATACCTCCCCAATTTATTACACTGCCCCCAAAACAACTAACAAGCCTACTGTACTAGCTTGCTATATATTCATCATCCGTATCAAGTATCAACCTAAATTGCGTTTGATTGAGCATGCAAAACGATGCTCACAGTATTTGTGTACTATTTTTACGTCGCTATCCTCCATTTATTGCTTATATTTAGTTGTGTAATTTCAGCCATATGGGCCTCTGACAATTGTTTATTCCTTTCCTTTGACGACCTTCAGTTGCACAAACAAGGAAGAGGGGGGAAGACCAAGCAAGTAAAACGAACAAAGAAAAAACACAGGAAGGTTTAAAACTTTTTTTTTTCACTTCGACGATCTTTATAAGAAAAAGGAAAGCGAAATACAAAATGAAGATAAATCAGGGAATTATAAATAATCATTAATTACCTTTAAAAATTGTAGAATGAAGTGGAATAATTTTAACTCGGAACGTTTAGTTGGTGTGTTTTGTGGGAAATTATATATTTCAATATTTAATATTGAATTAAAAGAGAAATGTTCTAATTCAGATTTCTTAAATTCAACTAAAAATTTAAAATATAATGTTCTTGAATTAAATTAAAGAGGTTGGGTCCATCCAATGGCACTTTAACGGGTTTAGTCTTTCTTATTTGTTATCCGCTTGGGGGAAAAGATGAGAAAAAGAATGTTTGATAAACTTCTACTTCTTGTTAATTACTATATTGTTTTTCATTCTCAATAAAGATAAATGAGGAACATAAATACGAGAGTTTTAGTAATTAGAAGGATAGATATGATATTATTTTAAAATATGAAATATGTAATTTTGAAAATTTGGAGGAGCATTGATATAAGGATAGGACACAAGCAGAAGATTTTTATTTTTTCAATCACAAAATTAATTAATTGAATTTAATCTTAACAGACTGAAAAATAAGAAAGGATTCAATTACCAATATTTTGGTGCCACATCGGTGCCATTAAAATTAAATATCAAATAACTATTATTTAAATTTTTAAATAACAAAACTAATTGAAGGAATATTTTGTAAATATCATCTTATATATGTATACAAAAAAATATATCATTTTGATATTATTTATATAGGCATCAAGCGTTAATAAAATCAACATATCAAATTTTATAATTTAGACATGTTACTTGATGGCTATTCAAATGAAATTAAAATTTTATGATTATATATATATATATATAATTGAGATGATATAGAATACATCTAACGTTTCATATTTTAAAATTTATATATAAATAAATAAATAAACATCATGACATCAAAATAATGATAATTAAATTCGTTCTCCTGAAAAATATACAAATTGAAAACCGCACGTTTCTCTGTCTGAACTCTGAAGTTTTTATTTTGTTGTAATTGTAGGAAAGGGGCGATTGCCATAGAATATAATATTTTGCAGTTTTTAGTAATAATAAGTTTTAGTAAATTAATATTATTTGAAGTTGAAAGCCGAAATTTTACATTTCTCACTCTTATTTTTAATAATATTAATTTAATAAAACTTATTATTACATTTTCTTTGAAAAAAAGTACGGAAAAAGTGCTTGGAAGTGTGAAAATGTCATCCTCTCAACCAGATCGGATGGATGAGAGAATTAAGAATAGAGAAGTAAATTAAGAATGCAGAACCTAGCAACACGATCACTTCACCAATGGAACCATAGCATCCAAAACAGAGCCTGTGTCCTGTGATGAGGCTCAAATCAATTGTCACGTGGCATGAGATCCTCAGCTCCGCGCCTCCGTCACATTAAAGAGTGGGACCCGCCATGTGACCGTAATACGCTCTCACTTGTGGTCCTCTGGTATGACCATGTGTAATGCTTTGTCACTGACAACGATTCTGTTGCATGAGGCATGAGGCATGAACATGACAGTAGTAATAATAGTGTAATAGTGCATGCTTAGGCTTAGAATTCACATCCTTTTAAGAGTTTTTATTATAAATCTTTCGATCACACATTGACGATTCTGATTTATAATAATAAAAAAATTTCGTGTATCAAAATTTATATTTAGGTTTTCTCACAATCATTATAATTAAAATAAACCAGTTGAATTTCTCTGAAGAACTGAGCTCTCCACGAAGAACTTCGGCTTAGCCCTATAGATGGAACAACAGATATGTTTTAAGGAAATAATATATAGCTGCTTCCCATTTTCTCTCGATCCTACGGCCTGTATTTCCTCAGGTTACCCAGTATCTCACATTGAACGCTCCAGATTTGTGGCAATTTATCAACCAGGATGCCATTGCCACGCGTCCTTCCCCTACAACTTCTTTTAGTCTCTTCATTGGGCCAGCCACGTGTGATATGGACTTCCCATCCTCTGTTCTGTACTTCTGTTGCAAGCGTAACCTGTCCAGGACCAGCACCTTGTATGAAGGCCACCGGTGTATAATTGATTGGTTGAGTACAAATCGAAATAAATAGGGGTGGGGTCACTTGAAAATGGTTATTCTGATAATCTTAATAATTGACTTTTAAATAAATATTAAAAAAATTTAAAAATTTAAAAAATTTATAGATATATTTTTCTATCAATAGATTGATGATCATTCAAATTTTATACAATTTCATTATCGTTTGATACTTTATCAAAAACTGTTAAATTAGAACCGTTTTTATAAACTTTTGATAATCTTTGATGAAATTTATAATGAAATTTGAACCATCAATTTCTAAGTAGAAGAGCACATTTATAAACTTTTTTTATTTTTAAGAATTTATTTTATATTTATTTAAGAGTCGACAAAATAAGTATTGTCAAGTGATCCTCACCTTACAAATAGTATCAGATTCAGCCTCCTAATAAGTTTGGATACATTATGTTGGTTAGTGTCAATTTTCAAAAAATTAGATGTAAAAAATATTTTCAACTAAGTCTAGACATTTATGTAGTTTTAAACTATATTTTATTGATACAAAAATTTATTATTTATATATACTACTGAGAATTAAGTCGGCACTGCCCGGGGCTTATCTATACATAGATCTGCCTCTGAAAATAAATACATCCATCCAATGTTTTATTCGGTTTATCACATTATGAACCGAATCAAACTTATAAAAATATCAAATAAATTAATTAAATATTAAATAAATTAAAATTTTATTCGGTTAAACTAAAATTACATTAGTTAAAGTAGATTCAAAATTTTCAATAGTTATAAAAAAGGATTAAAAATAAATAAATTAAATCTATAGAAAATAAATATATTCGAATTCTCTTTTATATGATCCTTATTATATCAGAAAAAAATGAATTTGCCTAGTAAATTTTGGACTATTCAGTATATTCGATTTATTCGGTTTATTAGGTTTATTTGATCTAGAAAAACATAAATCGAATCAAAGAACAAACACTAAATTAACTAAAATTTTCAACTGAACCAAAATTTTTAAATCAAAAAATCGAACTAAATAATTCAAAATTTAATAGTTAGACTCAAAATCAATTAAACCGATCCATTTGCACACCCTAGGCCGGCTCTTCCAAAGTACTTCACGCATAGAGTAATTGACCAAAAATTTTCCGTCGTCAGATTTGGCCACAGACAGGTAGTCATAACAGAAACCTTTAGATTGACAGAGAAGATAGTTACTTTACGATTAAGTAAGAATTCTTATATAAACGAGATTCATCAACAACATTTATGAGGCGAACAGTTACTTAGTGGTTTCCTAATCTATAAATCCCATATTATTACTTTTGTTATATCTTTTTGGAGACCTCAACATACGTCACTTCGTAAAAAGACAATGTCTATAACTATCCGTACTAAACCAACTAGTCATATTGACAACAAATTTAAGCACGACAACGCTAATTTCAACAACTCCGATAATGAAAATTTAAATAAATTTGAAATTTTTTAAAGAATCATAAAACAATTGTGAAACTTTTGTAGACATATCGGTACATTTTTTTGTTGTTGTTCTGCTGTTCGTGAGTAGTCCAAATGTGGCCATGCCTCGGGCCCAAATGAGACATGCGATGGACAGTGCCGTAGAGGCTACGAATTTATTATGTTTCAAATTCATATAATTTAAATATTATTTTATAGTTTATTGAAGATAAGTAATTGAAAATTTTGTGAATTATATACAATTTAATTTAATGATCTTTGATTGATTATTAAATGAAACTTAAATTGCATATAAATTCAAATGTAGATATGACCGTTTTGTTATTTTTAATATAACATAGTTTCTCCAAACTCAAAACTTATGTCATGACGTGATTTAGTCTTAATGATGATCAATTATATGTTTTAAATTATATCAATCTATAATGATGCATATTATATTCCAACAAACACAATATAAATATTTATTTAAACTAAATAAACCATTTATTAAAATTTTATGAATTGAAGGAGTTTTATATTATTATTCTATTTTGGACCATCCTTTGCGATGTATGATTAATATCGTTTTCCCCATTGCTGCATGCCGAACCTAATGTTATTTATCATTTTCAAAGAAAGGCAGTATATAAAAATGTCATTAAAAAGGTGATTCAATCCTAGCATCACATCTCTGGAATAGGTGACAATATTTGAATGGACGCACGTCCTTCCAAATAATATTATGGCGGAATTCAATCACCAATTAATTGACTATGATGTGAATATGAATATTATAATCGCAGTCAAGAATTCCATGAATCCATCCCTCAGTTCTAAATGGGCCAAGGTTAGCGGATTTGTATCCGGGAATTTGGGCCTGAAGGGGCTACAAGAGGAAAGACTTATTTCGATGGATACTGAGTTTCTTAGACTAAGACTGTCCCTCCTTGCTCTATGCCTAATGCCTGTATGTGAAAAGCTTGTGTTTGCCTCTGTCATGACCTGTACGAGGAAGAGAGATATTTTCTTTTTCTGACAGGCGACAGCCTTCTTCTACCTTCCCTTTAGCAATCCCAGTGGTATCGGTCCTGGACCTCAGTAATAGGACACTGAACAAAGACAAACACTATCAACTCCACCTCCTTTCCCAAATACAACCCCTCTGATGGACCTCTAGATTTGAGACTTCGAGAGAAGGTACAAATTTTGTTCAGCCCTCATTCATGTATAAATTTTTCGGACGTCAATTGTTATGTTCTTAATTTCAGAACTTCATTAGTACAGAAGCAAATAATGTTGTGCTTCTAAACAAGAGCATCTAAATATCTTATATATGAAAAAGAAACATCTAGTTTATAGTTTAAATACTTCATACACACTCCTAACCAGCCTTGTCTAAACCACAGAAAAACGTTAACACAAGCAGAGTAACAGAAATAGCGACACAATTAAACACACCAAATATTAAAACAAGAAGCCACGTGCCAGTAAACTGTAACACGGCATGGAACCCTACTCTCCCCAGCCTCAAACCATCAGAACAGCAAATATCAACATAAACTACGGAAATATTTACAACATACTGTCTGTCCTAGATGGGAGCCTTCTGAAGAAGTTCAATGGAGCCGATGGCAACCTATATCTAAATCTGGGGTGCCTCATAACATAAATCCCAGTAATTGCCACCAGCACCTGCAGAGGAGTCACATACAAAACCACTGCTGCCACCAAACAGAAAAGCACAAAGATAGCAGTAGCCCGTGGGTCTCGCCAGCTCAGCAATGCCTGAATCCTCTCCCCCTGGGTTGCAATATCTCCCACCACAGTCTGTATCCTACCCGCCACACTCCTGAGCCGGTCATACCTCATCCTAACTAGCTCGGCACTTTTGCTGGTAGGGAATGTGTCGAACTCTTCATCCAGCTCATCAGGGTGCACTGCCTCGGCATGAGATATTTTGGTATTCATGTGGGGAGGATACTGTGGACGGTAACGGTAGTTCCATATTCCAATCAAAAACATGTACAAAAACACAGTAGGTAATACAAGCTCAGGAAAGCATACGAGCATGAGGAATAGCACATGCACCAAAACAGTTGTTATTGGGTTACGCCATGCACAGACATCAGCAAACCACCGACCAACTGCAAATAAGCCAGAGAAAACAGACATAAGGCGAAAAAAGTTTGCCTTGCTTCGCCTCATGCTCCAGAGATGTGAATCCACATCTGACATGTATTCTACCACTTCCCGACGCAGTGGTGGTTCCATGCGGCCTAGCCGCGCAGCCACAATCTGCACTGCTTGGTGCCGCAGGAGATCAAGCTGCATCACAGTCAGTGGCCTTATATAGTGCATTTTTGGCAGCAAAGGGCGTGAATATTGGTAAAGCGTGTTGATTAGAGATGTCGAAGAGAAGCGTATTGCAAGATGAAGCTCACCCATCTTCTTGACTCCTGATGGATGAAGTACCAGAAGAGGGTAGCGGTGGGTATACACACGACCAGTTTCAAGGGTTGAGAGGCGGATCCGTACTTTACCAACTTTGGCATCTCTGTTGTTACCATTCCCATCTTTAGCCTTTTCACCAATCTGGCAATTGTCGAAAACACCAACTGTCAGGATCGTGGCTGGGTCATATACCTCCCAAGTATATTGCTCATTAAACTTTGGGCCAAGACTGTCAATTATGGTACGGGTACGTACCCACTTCTGCCCATATTTAGCCACACAGTATGTATCTGATGTTCCCTTGCCTTCACGAGTTTTCATGGGATGTAGACCCTCTGCACCGAGTATTCCTAGCTCAAGCAAACCTATTGATGGCTTCCAAAGTTGTTTGGCTGTTGGCCTTAGATCACTACTGTAGTGAGTTGATTCGTCAAGCACGTGGTAGCCTCCATCTAAACAAACTCGAATATGCAGACGTGATGCAAATTTCTCTTTCTTGAGTTGATCCACATCAATAGCCACTGGTTTCTCAAGATTAAACCATCGGCCATGTATAATTCGATCATCCGCTCGCCTTTCAATAGATGCAAGTGGTATGATAACACGTCCAATAATTTCATCTTTGCTAGGTCCCACTCGATCCTCAACTGAGAGTATCAAGTGATCCTCAAAAGGCTCAGCAGCAACAAACATTAAATCTTCATTCCAGAATGGGTTGGGTCGGGCTTGAGAGGGGCGGGTTCGCATAAATTGGTTCCCTATTTGGGCCTTTACATATACATCAGGAAAGCGGGTCTTGTCATGAATTATAATATCATGTGCTTCGATTATGTTCACCCGCACATACCAGAGTCTTGGTGCGTGGTATACCTTTGATCGGATGTGGGCCCCAACAAATGCAGCACTGGCAGGGGCTGCAGCATCAGAGTGCCAAGCATCAGGGAATGCTTCATCAGCTTGTGTGCCCATCCAAACAGCAAGCATCAACTCGCCCCTTGCCTTTTCGCCCTTCTTACCAACAAGCCAGTACCACTCAGGTGCTAATGGGCTATCAGGTGGGACCCGAGTCGGAACATCATTCAAATCAAACCTCACAATCCCCACAAAATCATCCTTTCCTAAATCTTTATCTTTCACCACTACCTCCAGTATTGAAGTTTGCATTCTATCCCTAGAGAATGCAAAAACCTCATTCCACTCAGGGTTTTGTTTCTTCTCAAAATGCCTAGTGGTACCACGATAGTTCCCAACCCGTACCTCCACATATGGATCTAGACTGCCGGTAACATCCATGGCTGGCAATTCCTTTGCCTTTACAACTCGAACAAAGAGATATTGCATCTGTTCAACCAAGTCATAAGTGCTAGCTGGTTTATCAGCTCTTATGACCCTTCCTCCTACAACTTGGCCTCCACCCAGAAACGGATTCGTCTCTTTTAAAGCATATTCTGGTGGTTGCTGTGATGAGGCAGATGAGTACATTCGAACAATTTGAGGCGGCGGCTCAGGTTTCATTGGACCAGGACCAGCAGTATACCGTACTGGTGGAGGTTCGTGGTTTCTGATTGGAGGAGGCGGCTGGTGCTGTGCATAATAGTGTTGGGGTACTTCCTTTGGGATGCTGTGAAATGTGTGCCTTGCCTCAGAGTTGTGCTCGTGTACCAGTGATACAGGTACAGGATTAGGGTTAGTGGAGGCTGGTTTGACAGAGGGTCCATGGCTGGAAGGGGATTTGATGCCTTAATCGAGGGGTCATTTGTCAGAAACACTTTGAGCCCTAATTCTCCCTTCACACGAGAAAACAAACCGCGCTTTTCCAAGGGATAGTGCATGATAACTGCATCAGAAAGCGGTACAAAGGATGTACCAGCTATTCGCACCTTTCCAAGGAAAGATCTCATATGCAATTCCTTGTTGACATTGTAGATGGATGCTTCTAGAGGCATGTTGGGAAGGTTAAATGGGTCTGAGATAGAAAAATAGAAATGTTCATTCCACACAGGACTTAGGTCTTTTTCTTTGACACTGGTACGAAATTTCTGCCCGTCAAACTGGAGCTCTACACATGCACTTGCTGAACCATGACCATCTTTGGGCATTAGGTCATGTGCACTTACGACCTCTACGCCAAGCTTATATGTGGCCATTGCACTTTTTCCGTATTTTCTAGGTTTTTTGTTTCATATATCCTGAAATTTGTTGATATTCATTAGAAATCAGAACAGAAGGTTGTTAATATTATCAAACAATTTGAACAGAATATATAAATAGGAAATACAGATTTATAATGAGCACATTTAGGTTAAAACTTATACCACACTGAAAGTGCAATCAATTAATATTACTTGAAAACACAAGGGCAAATGAATTCCTGTCATTTCCCTTCCAAGAGTGGCACAATTGCAACTTCTTGAAACGACAAGTAATTAAATGGTACAGAGAAGAATCTTCTCTCCACAGGTATATGCTATATGCAAGTTCACCCCTGGCAAATTTATGGATTTTTCATGTAAAATAAATCAGCGCTTCTGCGCGCCTAACCAGAAAATATGTTAATTGCAGCTGTACCAAATACAAACAACAAAGCCTTTAATCCCAAATCCGAAAGCATAGAGATCAAAGATCTCAAATGTAAAAAAAAAAAATCAATAATAGTGATAGTGGCAATGATACTGATAACCTTGAATGAAATACTCAAAGATAAGTAGAAAGACCGATACAGCAAATAAATGCTACACTTAAAATGAGGAGATGGCATTGCACAAACCAATCACACCATATAGATAAAACAAGAGGAAATAGAAGATTAAATCTATTAGACTATCATTACTTAAAAATCCAGTCCACAAAATTCCCAAACGAGGTATAAGCTCAATATTCCCAAACTTACGTCGTATAGCTAATTAAATAAGCAATTCTCACCTCAGGACAAATCTTTATCTCCAGATCTCCTTTCAGATCTCGACTCACAGCGTACTCCTAGCTTCAATCTTCCCTTTCAACCAAATTAAAGCTGATTTCTCATCATTCCTGAAGAAAAAAGCAGTCAAACTTCGTAATGCGCGTAAAGAGGAACCTACTGAGAAAGTAACACGAAGAGAACAGACAAAGAGAGAGAGAGATTAGAAAGGGGACCTGAAGTAGTAGGTTGGTCGCCATGATTTTGCGTAGAAGAGAACACTCCTGCTTTTTGCGTACAAGAGAGCACCTTGCTTTTAAAGTTTTCTTCTTTTATTTTGTTTTCCCTTTTCTTTTCTTTTTTTTGTTTACTTCTCTCCTCTCCGTGCCAACTGCCAAGACTTGCGCTTGATATACCGTACTTCGATGCAATACATTAATGGTCGGTTGAGGGTCAAAATTTTCAAAATCATTAAATTAAGCCACTGATCTGACTTCCTGATTAATTGTGGCACGCACGAATATCTCGAACTATGTCCATATCTCCGACAACAAGGGTTCATCTTCCTTGCTCTTGGGTTAACTGGGTCCACTGTCAGTAACATCAGCACTGAACCTGGGAGACCTTGGATCAACTTCTTTTCTTTCTTTTTTCCTTTTTCTTTTCTTCTGAACTACAGTTGCTTTCTTTTGAATTATCCTCAGATCTCTCTGCGACTGCGACCATGATCCATGACCAACTCCCCCTCTTTCGGCTTTCGCTATCCGACTGATTCGATTCCGGAATTTCTCTTTGCGAGAAAAGGAAATTATTAATTCTTCCGAATACATCGACACGTAGTTTTCTCACGAATAAATTGTATACGGGCGGATGCAGCTTGTAACCGGGACAACTGATTTTCAAATTTTGAAAAATAATATTTTTTTGCTAAATTTTTATTAGTCTATTTTTTTCTAGATCTAACTTCTGACTCTCCAAATTATTTAATTATTTTTTGAGCAAATTTTATTTAATACTATGAATAGCGAAAAAAATATGTAAAAATTTTAAAATATAAAGTTCTGAATTTTTTTAATATCAACTTGATTATTTATTATTTTAATATATTAAACAATATTAGTTTGATATTTTTTTTATTACACAAGAATGTATGTTGAATTGTCAATCTTTTTTATTTAGTATCTGATACGTCTTCTCTGGGGGGGGGGCGTGTCAAAAGAAAAACTGGATATGTAAGTGTGTGTAGAGGGTGCACAAAACCTACTCTGATTTATAAGCTCTTGTGCGTGTGTAAAAATTGAATCCTTTCTCCTTTCCTATGCGAGGTCCTTATATAAGAGAAGGAGGACGTGTGAATCATGGTCGATTCCCATATGATATTAATGGATAATACTAAAAGTATCACTTATATGTAGTGACAAGTCAGTGGACTTGCTTTATTTAGTTGTATTATTTTAGGTCATGATCAGTGATGACTGCTATTCATAGTAGCGGGCGATTATCAAGGTTATGGCCAATTATAGCCGCTATTCATAGTAGTGAGCGGTTATTAGTATAGTCAGATTCAAAAATCATAGGATGATCTCGAGCTCAGAGCTACCTATCTCGAGATGAACTAGCGAAGTGATCTCGAGGTCGGAGATATATGGCTCGATATATATATATTGTGTAAAGGAGTGCCTAAAGCCCTATCAAATATCATTTTTGGGCTAAGTGTCTGAATTTGTAATATTTGAGTCTTTGGAACATAGCCCTATCAATACCCGATTAGCTAACTGGTTTGAAACTGATAAACTATTATAATCATTACGGACTCCCTATCCAAAATCCTGCATATGTCCCATAGATTATTTTAATTACTTTCATTGAGAAAATTTTATTTAATACTATAAATAACGAAATAATTATGCAAAGATTTTAAAATATGAAATTTTATAGAGAATTTTTTTTCATCGATCTGATTATCTATCATTTTGAGTTTTATATTATTATTATTATTATTATTATTTTAATATATAAAATGACATCATTTTGATAATTTTTATTAGATAAATATATATATATTGAATTGTTAATTATTTTATTTAGTATTCAATTAATTAATAAATTTAAACTCAATAAATTATTATAATTCAATTACTAACTCTTCAAAATCCTACATGTGCCATGATCTTCATACATACATATCCACATATATACGAATGTGTGTGTATACATAGATAAACATATGTACGTATGTACGTATACGTACCAAATTCTGCTCTGATTTCTCCAGGAATTTCTGAAAATTACCAAAACCAAAAAATACGGCAAAAAAAAAGTTATAACTTCAGGAATTCTGCTCTGATTTCTCCAGGAATTTCAATTATTTTTTTAAATTTCTTTTTTTAAAGAACATTACTAACAAAAAAAAAGTTATAACTTCGCCTATGTTTTTTTAACATAGCCGGTCCCAAGCCCGGGTTAAAGGAGGAGGGTAACTTAAAATATTATCCAAATTTTATTTTATAATTTTTGATATTTTATAATTTTTTTGTATTAATTGATTTTTAAATTATTCAAAAATACATAATTATTCAAAAATACATAATTAATTCGATGAAAATGATTATTTAAAAATTAATAAATTTATTTTTCAATTTTTATTATTTTTTTATAATTTTCTGAAATTTTATTTTTTTAATTTTTTAGTACTATTAGATTTTTAAACAATTAAAAATAATAATTCTAATTAGTTAAAAATTATTATTAAAAAATATGATAAATTATTATTTTTTTCAATTTATAAAAAAAAAATTTGGACCGGACCGGACCGTCCCGTGGGGGTCCCATTCTCGGCCAACGGCGGTTGGATGGGTTGCTTTTTCGAATTTGGACCGCCTTTGACCGGACCGTTTGAACCGTATGCGGGCCAAGTGACCGTGCGGGACCGTGGATCGTGCGGGACCGTGGACGATCCGGGTTTGGACCGGACCGTCTTCAATATTCTATACGTACCATTAATAAGAGCCCCGGATCCTCTTTTCAAGTTATTGTTTAAGAAAAAATTAATCTCAGTGTATAGATCATGTGATGTCATGTCAGAAGTGAAATTTCAATTGTTTACAAACGGCTAACCTTTGACTGGATGGGCCCAGGGCGGGGGTGTGTGTCACGTGGGGCCCCGTTTCCCATGCTCCTTTCGTGACATATTGTGGGCTTTTCCACGTGACCCTGCGTTCGGGTAATTAGTTCCAACTTTTTTTACTGAACGCCTGCCCGGTCTAACTTAAAAAAGAGCGTCGGATCCTCTGTGACAATGAAATGAGTACTTCTATGTTTCTATCGACGACGACAATCTGAAAAATTCGTTCCTTATTTCACACTTCTCTTTTGTAGCTTCCGCGTAAGTTTTTTATCCAGGAATTCAACGTTCATTTTGTCGCGATTTATAAAAGGGTCCGACTAATAGTGCAAAACAAATCTCTCAAAAAATGTTCATAATTAATTTTTTATTGGAATATTATTATCGTCCCCAAACGAAAAATTTCCATTTTAAACATTCAATTAAATTTTTATATGTTTATGACTTTTCATTTTTATAACACATTAATAATTCAAAAAAAAATTTGAAATTGAAATTGCGTCTCTTTAAGAAAATTAGAGAGAGTTAGCACTTGGTAAAAACTATCAAATTTACTTATATCTATTATACTGTGCTATTTATATCAAGTGTTGTGATTATTTATTTGTATAAATGGTGGAATTTAACCACCAAAGCCGGTTGATGTATATAGCAAAAATTAATAGATATAAATAAAATTGATAGTTGAAGCCAATAGATACAATAATTACCAAAAACGTAGATATAAATAACATGGATATCAAATAACAATATTTTAAGTTATTAGAATTTTAGTAACTGGCACAGTAAATATAAATAGGGACAACTAATGATATAAATAATGTCAGAATGAAAATCAATTGATGCATGCTACATTTGATTATGGTGCTATGAAAAATATAAATAATAAAATTATTACATGTAAATAAATTTACAAAGTTGCTATAAATAGTATCGGAATAAAATGGACAGTCGTGACTTTTGACTTAGACGCTTCACTGATCATATTGTAGTCAATGCTTGGGAATTTTCTTTGGGGATAAAACTATGGGACTATTATCAGCCTCCTTTTTATTTTTAATGAAAATATTGCAAATTAGTCTGTTTAAAATGGGAAAAAAAATGAAGTGCCAATGTGCACCAACGTGTATTATTTTCCAAGCCGACGTGTATTATTGCGTTCTCCAAGCCGACGTGTATTATTTTCATAATTAAACCAAATGGTTAGATAAATAAATTAAATATTTAGATATATAACAAGCACTTAGTTATGAATTTAGATAAGTAACTCATATATATATATATATATATATATATATATATATATATATATATATGAGATATTTAGATGAGTGTACTAGATATTTAAATATATAAATCACATAATTAGATAAATGACTCACGTATTTAAATCTATGTGTTAAGTATTTTGATATATGTATTAGGTGTTTAGATAACCAATTTAAGTGTTTAGATATATAAATAAGGTATTTAGATATATGCATTAGATGCTTAAATATCTACATCATGTTTATATATCAAATTCTTGTATTTAAATGTTTATATATCACATTTATAAGTAACTTACGTATTTAATTATATACATGGGGTGTTCAGATCAGTGATCTCGATATTTAGATAATTGTGACGGTTCATATTTCAATGTTTATACAGAAATGCTCATATTCAATTTATTGAGATTGATTGATTTTATAAAAGTGACGGTTCAAATTTCAATCAAACTTATCTTTTCTCTCCATTTCATTGGCTATATTTTTACCATGAATTTATAAGGGATCTAAAAAAAGAAGTTATATATGAAATAAATTAAACATTAAATATTAATTGTTGAAAAAAGAAAACTATGTATTATACGACCTTACTAAAAAAATAATATATTTTATGCTTTATCTTTTATTAAATTATGAATTGATTTTATTTATAAATTAAGAGTTTTTATAATTAATTTAGATATAAATTATATCTAAGTAAAATATATCATATTTATAATAAAATTAATATTAAATATAATTATTTTATAAAAATAAGTTATATATTAAGTAATTAATATCAATTATTATTAAGTTTTTTATATAAAAAAGTAAACTACGCATTATATAATATTACTCAGAAATTTTTTTATTATATTTTATACATATTTATTAAATAATAAATCAAATTTATTTAAAATTTTAAGAGTCTTTATGATTGAGTTAGATATTAATTATATTTAAGTAAAATATATTATTTAATTATAATAAAATTAGATACAAATATTTTTAAAATTAAGAAAATTCATACAACGGGCGGGTTCTATGCTAGTGTACATAAGTGACTTAGATATTTAGATGAAATAGATCAAAGAGACTTAAATGATATCTTTCTTTTTTTATCTTCCTTGAAGAGATTAAACAGAATGCTGAAGAGACATAACATATCGTCAGAGAGAAAAAAAAAGATCATTATAGAGACCATCAGAGAGAGGGAACAGATCATCGAAGAGATCGTCAGAGAAAGTGAACATATCGTTGAGAGATCGCTAGAAATGAGAAATCATATCTAAATCTGTTCTAAGGGAGAGGGGAAAAAAATTGAATGAGGAAAGAAATATAAGATCAAATAGGGAGTATTTAAATAGAGAGTGATTGACATCTAAATACGTGGATAAGAGATTTAGGGCTTGTTCAGCAGACCCTTTATTCAAGGGCATGGATTCCATTGGATATGAGATCCACTAAAGCATCTTTTCTTAGTTCCAATGACGTGGATAAAAAAATTATATCGGATTAAAGAATTTATTTTCCAATCAAATATAAAGAAAAAATATTTTATAAACACTGTAGATGGATTTTGTACTCCAATCTCATGTATCTTTAAATTGACAGCCGATGACACATTGGAGAAGAATATATTTGAGATTTATGACCTGTCAAGGATGGCAACCGTTATGATTCATTTGACTTAGTCAATGTCAAAGAAGAGTTAGTCCTCAGGCTTAATGGGTGGGGATCACTTGACAATGAGTTATCTTGACAATTTTGACAATGAATTTTAAATAAATATAAAAAAATATTAAAAAAAAATTATAGATGTGTTCTTCTACTTATAGATTGATGATCATTCAAATTTTATGTAATTTCATTATCATTTGATGCTCCATTAAAGGCTATCAAAATTTTATATAATTTTAATGGTTCTAATTTAACGATCTTTGATGAAGTATTAAAAGATAATGAAATTATATAAAAATTGAATGACCGTTAGGCAGAAGAACACATCTATAAACTCTTTTTTTTTTTTATTTTTTTATATTTATTTAAAAGTTTATTATCAAAATTAGCAAAATAACCATTGTCAAGTGATCCCCACCCAGGCTTAATACCTGTGTTGCACGGGTGAGGGTGCGGATATCGTATCAGATACGGTGCGAGTGCGGCGATATGAAAAAGTTAAAAAATACAGGATACGAGTGCGGCTATATATAATAATAAAATATATTTTTATATAATATATTATGATAAAAACATTTAAAGCATTTGAGATGGATTTATAATTTTGTCAGTTATTATAAAAAAGAAAAATATCTGCGATTTTTTTTAAAAAGTGAATAAAATAAAAAAGTACTAATTGGATTATATCCAAGATGTATCGGGGCATATCAGAGATGTATCGAGACGTATCCAAGACGTATCGGAAAGTATCGGAATGTATCGGGGTGTATCGGAGACCGAATTTGCTGATCAAAGTGAATAAAATAATCTGATACGCCACATGGCGTATCGAATACGCACCCGCACTGTATCGGACGTGCACACGTATCCAATATTTATTGGATGAGTTAGGGGAAATATCCGAGTAACCGAGAGCCATACTTTGGGACCTATTGGAGCTGAAGACATCGATGTCCAATATTGATTATTCTAGAGGTTAATGGAGAGCACGTGAATCGGAGTAGAATGAAGAAGTATAGGAAGTTACAAACGACATTGAGTCATTAGGCGCAGATATTGATTTGTCGCCGGGTACGGGCCGGGTACACCCGCGACGGGTGGTGGGTAGGGCGGGCACGGGTAGATGATTTTTTTTTCAAAACCGTACTCTATCCGTCTCATACCCGTGTCCGTCGCGGGTACACGGGTACGGGTACGGAGGTACTCGGGCACACGGGGCGGGTCCAAGGGTATGGCGGGTCGGGTCGGGAACGGGACGGGTCGGCGGGTCGGGTCGGGAACGGGACGGGTCGGCGGGTCAAACGTTATAACAGTTCAGTAAATCGTTGCAAACGGTTCAATAAATCGTTGCAACGATTTATGAAACGTTATAACGATTTACTGAACCGTTATAACGATTTATGAAACGTTATAACGTTTCAAAAACCGTTATAACGTTATAAAACCGTTATAACGATTCGTAAAACCGTTATAACGGTTCGGGCGGAGTCAAAGGGTACGCGGGTACGGTACGGGCGGCGGGTAACGAATGTACGGGTACAACGGGTTTTTTCCAAAAAAAACTGACCGGCCCTTCTCAAACCCATACCCGTGTACCCGTTTACCCGTCTATACCCGGGCACGGGTACGGATACCGCGGGTACCAGGCACGGGTACACGGATACGAATTGTACCCGGCGGATTTTAGCAAACCCCTAGGCGCAAATATCATCTTTTGTCATTTTACCTTATCTTTTTATCTTTTACTGTAATTGAGTTGGTATAAATAGCTGGTTTGGTTAGTTTTATTTTCTTATTGAAATTCAATAAGTTTCATCTTAAATTCAAAATTAGTTCTATTTCTTTCTATTTCGATCAATATCTCTCAATTACTACTGTGTATCCTTGTGATAATATTAGAAAGGTAACGTGATTAAAAGCACGTATATAACAAGCACATTGCGGTAGTAGAAAGGTAACGTGATTAAAAGAGTGTATAAAACAAAAATGCAAAACAAGGAAGCTAATTGGAGCAAGAACAAGCAAGAACTATTTGGTCCATCTCCTAATAGTAATAATAACACATACAGAAAATTTTAACTGAACAAGCTCCTGGGAGAAGGTTATACTGATTTCAAGAACTAACACTAAAGAAAATATACTGTCATTTTAAGTATACTAGCAAAATATCTTTCTTTTTGTCACATCTCTAGATCATGTCATAGGTTCATCAGTCTCTTGTGTCTTGTCAGCTGCTCTGTCAGTGTCAAATGGCAATTGCTGAAAACTAAGCTTGTCAATGATGTAGGAAGGCCTTTCTTCGGCATTGATTCTATCTCAGGACAATCTTCTATCTCCAAACACTGGAGAGAAGTTAGGCAATACATTTCGGGTAATGAACGGAGGTTGGCGCATTGCTCAAACCGCAGTGTTGATAATGATTTGAGACTTTGTAGAAATGCTTCTCCCTCTCCAGTAAACACCGCCAATTCTGAAGAGTAACAGATTTCAAGTGTTTTAAGGGAACTTGGTGGGTTCCATAGAAAAATTAGCCTCAAAATGGAGGTATCATCAATATACAAACTCTCTAGTCGCATCATCGCCACCATTTTTTGTTCATTGGCATATGTACATGAGCCAGATTCAACAAGCTTTGGACATCTCAAAATTGATATCTCCTCGAGGGAGCTCACATGTTGTACCCCGTCTAAATTTCTCAGCTCCTTACAGTTGCAAATTGTCAGCTGCTGAAGTGCCTTGAGTTGAATTAACACCTGCTTTGGCATAGAGATAACATGTGGGCAGTTGTAGATTTCCAAGGAGACGAGAGAAGTGAGACCTTCTAGGCATTTGGGGAGTGACATATCAATCTCACCACATGAATCAAGAATCAGTCGTTTGAGCGAGGGAGGTAAGGACAACCCCTCGGCATGAGGGAGGTCGGGGCAATCTCGTACTTCCAAATGCTCAAGAAAGGAGAAACCACTTAAACTATCAGCTGGAAGAGATACAAGCTCCAAACAGCTGCTTACACAAATCGACTTAATTGCTGGAAGGTGATGCGGCAACAATATTTGCTTGAGATCTTTAAGATTTGAACACCGTTCAATTTGCAGCATGGATAATGAGGATGGTATATTTGGCAAATCCTTGAGATTTGGACAATTCTCAATTTGAAAGCCAGTCAAGAAAGGGACTGACTGTGCTTGTAGCCAGGTTGGAGATTTTACACCTTGGTAGCATCTTATTGTTAACTGTTTAATATTCGAGTGTGGTTGTAGCTCCTCAAGGACCTCTTCATCAATTTTTATGTACATCTGGTCACTACTTGATCCAGAGGACCATTCTAGATTCAACTCTTCTATGTATTTCTTACTATTGAGGTTAGCTTGCATAGCATCTTCTTTGCATCTAACATGTTCTAGACCCCTTATATGAAGAACCACCTCAAGTTGATTCATGTTTTTGAGTTCTTTAATTTGAAACCCTTGCTCTGTTTGTACTTCGAACTCTGATAAGTTTTGAAGAGAAGTTAATTTGCCAATTCCTGTGATTTTTGATGAGATTGCAATGCTAGCATAAATTCTGCGCAAATTGATTAAATTTGTGAATCCTTGTGGAAAGCTCACAAGTTCACATCCTTTTATGTCCAATGTTTGCAGGTTATGGAGTTGACAAAAGGACTCAGGTAATTCTGTAATTTTTGTATGAGATATATCCAGATACTGCAGATGTTTTAAGTTGCTAATTCTTTCGTGTAATTCATCTATGTTACAGTGGCGCAGTGTCAGCATTCGAAGATTGGTGAGTTCATTAAACCAAGATAAAAGCATACAACTCAAATTCATTGCACTCCCAAAGTAAGCAAAAGAGCGTAATCTTTTGCAACCACCAAACTCAATCATCTCCATTGGTTCTGTAATCGACAAATGACGAACTGTAGTTGGGAGATTGCTTTGACATTCAGGGGGTTGTATGCAAAGGCACTCATCCATTGAAACAAATTTTGCTAGATCGTGCATTAAATCATGGATTATATATTGACCTGGATAGTGTGGATGATTTTCAAAAAAAGACCTGCTTATCAACTCATTCAGATACCTCCTTCCTATATCTTCTACACGCAAATCTCCCTGCGGTAGAATAAAGCCTTCAGCCATCCACATACTGATTAACATATCTTTATCAAACCTGGAGTTTTTGGTAAATATGGAACAGAAGGAAAAACATTGCTTTAGATGCATAGGAAGGTACTGATAGCTCAACTGAAGAACAGGCAGGATGTCGCCCTCGTCTTGCTGCAGTTGCCATATCTCGCTGTTCATAATTGCTCTCCAATGCCTTACGCCCAAATCTGATTTCAACATGCCTCCAAGGGTCTTGGCAGCAAGAGGTGATCCCTTAAGTTTTGCGGCAACCCTCCTACCAATTTTCTCTAATTCAGCATGCCTATCAGTAGAATAGCCAGAATGAAATGCACATCTTTTGAAGAAGTCCCAAAAAACATCATCCTTTAAACCCTCTAAAATAATTGGTTCCATTGTGCCTACTAGCCCAGCAACTTTCGGGAATCTTGTAGTAACCAATATCATGGATCCTGAGTGTGCGTATTGTAAAGGTGCACACAACCTATGCCATTCCATGCTATCATCGTTCCATACATCATCAAAAACAATAAAAGTTCTCTTAGACATTACCTTCTCCTTTAGCATCTTTTGAAGAGCATCCAAATTAGTGCAATCAGCGACATTCTCTTCATGAACAAAACCTACAATTACCCAATCACGTGTATCCATGATTTTAGATTAAAGTGTTTCTGCACTCTTTCATCATTATAAACCAATTGAGCAAGTGTTGTTTTCCCAACACCTCCGATTCCAACAATGGGTAAAACAGACAATACATCTTTCCTTCCCTTCTTCACTGCACAGTTATTAGCATTACCTGATTTGGTGCTGCCACTTGACTGGAGCAATAGGCTTATCACCTGCTCCTTCTCTTCATCCCGGCCAATTATTTCTGGCTCAGCAATGAAGGAGCTGGTTTCTCGCTTGATGAACTTACCATTATGGTTTGGTCCCTGATCTAGATCTAGTAATCTGACGGCATGCTCCAACTTGGTAGATACATGATCTAGTCTTTCTTGGATATCATTCACCTTCTTAACTGTACGGCTTATTAAATTCTTTGCAAAACTAGAAGCAGAGGATAGGATTTGGCTTGCTTGTCCAGCGCCAGTAATCTTCGACTTCTGATAATTGTATTCATCGAGCATGTCCTCAGCATCGAAGGCAGCATCCTTTAATTGGATCAGAAGACGTGATAGGTTCTCATCCTTAAAGCGCCACCTCTCTGTCTTGTCAATCAGGATGCGGACCACGCTGAGAGTGGTTAGCAACTTCTGCATATCATCCTCCAGCGCAGTGTGCTGGCTCCAAACATCCATGGCACTCGAAACACCACTCCGGAACAAGTCCATTAGGTTCAACAAGCAAGACTACTGAGCGTGTTGTCTTCTTGGCGTGAGGTTCAGAACAAGGAGGTAGATGCTGGGAAAGATGTGCAAGAGAAATAGGACAAGTAGGAGGTAGATGCTCAGATTTTGCCTTTAAAATAAGGCTCAACTATTACCCACTCCAGATTAAAATTCACTACAGAGATTCAATCTTAGTGCAAGTTGCAATACTTTTAGTTACATTCTTATCAGGAAACAACTTGACAGAGCCAGGCATGTGCGTTGTTGGGAAAATTTTGGGTTTATTTCTCATCCAGTACGAACCATAGAGGATATAACAGCAGATGGTTGTCGTTAAACTGGAATTGAGGTACGTACTGTAGATCAGTGAACCGGGTGTTCATCTTGATCCAACATGATCCAACGGAATGAGATTGAATTGGGCCGTCTCTTCTCATTCCAAACCATAGCTGCAGCCGGTGCGGTTTGCAATGATGCAATTGTTGAGGGATATCTCAATATTAATTTTGTTTTGCACAAGTAAAACCTTAATATACACTATAAACACACGTGGTAGATGCTTGTATATGGCAGCACATAAAGAGTATCATAATACCTTATGAAATTATAGACAAATTTACACAAAGTAATGCCATCACGGTACATGTTTCAATTTGTTCAATCTGAAAAACTGCACAAGTAATCTGTGCACTTCACCATATCCCTCAGTGCTACAAATCAATCGATCTTTAATCCATTTAGGCAGCTTATCACAAGGCAGAGAATTATTTCTTGATTGCTTGGATGTATAACGAGCATCAACCAATAACATTGCTGCATAATCATTTATGTGCCTAACAGCTCTGCCTGTATTTTTGAGACATTTCAGATGAGAGAGACAATTAGATCAAATCATTTGAAATGAATTATTCAATTAAAGATAAGTATTAGCATCAATGTAGACCAACTGAAAGCCTTGTTATTGAGTCCAATAATAGAGGCACTATTTTATGGACAAGCTTGATTTGTTGTTTTTCTGCATAGAGCAAGGAAGTTGCCAAGGTTTTTTGAAGAGCAACGCATGATACCAACCCTGTGAGGATTAGTGGTGACTATTAAGACCTGTTTGGGTACATTGTTTAGGTATGCCATTATTATTATAGCCAACTAAGAAGCAAGTTCATAAAATATACCGATTGATTGGTTAACTGCCTTCATGCATAAATTCTCATAGTATTCCCTCCCCCTGTTACTGCATCTTTTCAACAGTGAAAATCCTGATTCTGTACCATGACTGGAAACAGAAGAAGAAATCCCTTCAATGTGCTTTATTTTCTCCATTAATTCCAAATCTGATGGGCTGGGATAAGGCAATCCCACCATGACAACACACCGACCCATTCCATCACTGAAATTTATTCCCTCGGAGATCTTCCCTCCCACCACTGCTAGGAGAATTGCACCGTTTATTCCAGCACTTGTTCCACCAATTTCTCCTTTGATAGATCTACAAGATTCTATTGCTTCCTTGAAGTTCTTCAGTGTGGACTCCACATCAGTGCTGTTTTTGGGTTCTCGGAATACCCGCTTTTTCTTGGATATTTTTGCCAGGATGCCTGACAAGTTCCATGCATCATAAACTGTGCGCTCATACTCATAGGAAGCAAAAAATATGACTATTCCTTCAGGAACAACTGCTACTATGTTAGAAAGAAAGCGTCCCAGCTCCTCTATCTGGTGAAAAGGAAGATAAAAAAGAACATATTAGTAATGTTAATAAAAGAAAATAATAAGCACATGAATGCAGAGAGCAAAATTCTGTCACTAGACTACGAAAGCAGTGCTCAAGGATAATAGTGAATAAGAACTTGTGCGCATTTGACTTCTCAGATACCAGCATGTACCGTCTCAGCTACCAGTAGAAGATATTTTGATTTATTTTGCTGATCTTTTTGGCGGCATTGTTGTTTCTTGCTTATATGTGGTTATTCTGAGACAAATTGAACCTAAGCCACAGTTAATACTTTAAACCTCAGGTAATGAATTAATAGCTTCACTAGAATAGGTTCTGTGAAGACACCTGCACAAGCAAGGGCTAAAACTATTTCAATCTGAATTTTGATCTGAGTGTAGTGGTACAAAAAAAAAAAGCTATTTGCACCATTTTAGATGAGCTCCTAGAATTGTAGCTGAAGTCAAAAGTCAAGCCAGAGGGTCCTCGTGAAATGGCAACAGGAAGAATGCTCTCTGGAGGCACAATGTGATTGCATGTGAAGAATTTTATTTCTTCGGACGGTACTTTAGGAAATAAGCGTACTCTTGTTTCTTCAATAGGCTGAAGTGTGCCTCCAACCATTATAACAGCATGTGCGTCTTGTATTACCTAAAAATTGAAGTTTTTAAATTTTTTTTACAAAAGAATAAGTTCTAGGAAAATTTGAATGAACCCCTAGTTCATTTGCAAATGTAAAAAGAATTCATCCATGCTATGAAAATGAGCCCCTCCATTATGAATTTCAATATCAGCTCCAGCCCTTTAGTTGACCTTCAGGCATATGCATTACCAATTTACACAAGAATTTGGTAAGAAATAGCTACGCAAAAGACCTATTTTCTACACTCAATTATTAATCTTAAGGTTGTGTCTGTACTATCTTCTGCTCTGTGGCAAAAGTAAAACAAAATAAAACAGTAACATCTTCAGTTTTCTTACAAGTAAAAAAACTCAGAGGTAAGGTTCTAATAACTCACGCAGTACGGTAAAATCAAACTAAAATGGGAACTTTTTTGGTTAATAAAATTATCTAGTAGGCTCTTCACCTACTTCTTAAAAAAATCATTAAAATGGGAACTTTTTTTGGTTTTTTTTATAAGGAAAAAGAGCTCATGGGTGAGTTCAGACATCATTTAAAAACGAACTGGAAACTGTGGCAGCGTTACCTTTTCTTATAAATGCAAAGAAGGTTATTTGCAACTTCTTGATAATACAAAGGCCTTTTTACAGAGTTAAAGGATATATGAATGTTAAAAACCTCAGAGAAGATCTTCTCTCCAGAGAGCATCACAAACTTGAGGCAGCATTCTTCTGCACCTTCCGAGGAGGACTTTTGCTTCAAAACTACAACTCTCCCATCAGTGTTGTTATTCATAAGAGAGAGTAAAATATCAGCCATTGATTGAAAGTCTGATATGATGCTCCCTTCTTGAGAAATATGCTCACCACTCTCTCTGGTTGAAATTGATTTATTCCCATATCCACTAACCTGATGCATGTTTTGTTTATTAGAAAAATATAGAGATAGTGAACAAAACAGAATGGGGACTTACAAGAAAGATGAATAAAGGTATGAAAAATAATAAGCAATGTATAGACATTACTATTTGCAAAAAACACCCACTTAGATGAACAAAGGATGATTCAACAGAAAGATTTCATTTGACACAACAAATCTTTTTTCCATGTCCAACTTTGGCCCCTTTTATAACTTATACAGAAAGAATTATTTGGTTTCAAGTGTTTCCTCATGTAAACAGTAATCAGGGGTAACAAAGCAAAAGGGAATTATAAATTATTACAGCTTAAACTAGCAGGAAGCTGGTTTATATATCTTGACATTCTAGGTTCCCAGAAAGAGCAACTAATGTTCTAAAGATATTATGAAATTAATGGCATATTACTTTGCTTTGTTGAACTAGTGGCACAAGTTTGTTTCTCAATGCTTCTATTGATACTGAAAACCATGTGTTTTGTAATGAGAATAATGATGGAAGACATTTTTTTTTCAAGCAAATACCATAGGATCTTGGTTCCGCAATGTTATTACCTTGTGAACAATTTTGCTCTCCTTCATGTATTGACAAAGTTTAACCAGGTTAATGT
The DNA here is from genome assembly GCA_037127355.1 of Schoenoplectus tabernaemontani. Classification (NCBI taxonomy): domain Eukaryota; kingdom Viridiplantae; phylum Streptophyta; class Magnoliopsida; order Poales; family Cyperaceae; genus Schoenoplectus; species Schoenoplectus tabernaemontani. Next base: position 4,162,375 of record CM073738.1, read on the forward strand.
TGTCAATGTCTAGAGAAAACAAGAACTCATTGATAGTCATTGTACAGTTGGTGGTGCTATTATCGCTTGCAGTGCTTAGAAGCTTGATGAAAGATTTAGATAACAGAATCAAGGTTTGTACATATCGGCGGTTTCCAGCTCCCAACAGGTTGCAAAATCTCATGAAGTATGCCTCTAGGTGAGAGAGAACGCGATTCAACTGTATGAAATCTGTGTTAAAATTATATGTTTTGACCCAACATAAATCTAGCAATTATACTTGTTTCCTTTCTTTTATTTTATTACTTTTTCTGTTCATATTTAGTGTCGAATTGCACTTTGGAGGGTAAAATGAGAATAAGTTGCATATTGTCCTACCTCAATTGAGGATTACTCCTGCCTGTATTGTTTCAAGTTGAAACTCATAATATAAAAGGACTGTCATGTAAAACTTTTGAGTTTCAATCAAACAATTTAGAATAACAAATAATATATGAATCAGAGTTTCTACCTGAGAAAAAGTAATTTTCGAATTATGCATGCTTGTGAGCGAATCAGCCAGATTGTGAGCCTCATCTATAATAACTATATTACCCTTCAAATGAAGACCGAGTGATTCACGTGCCGACCTCAAAAGAAGGGATTGGTATGGCAGAATCACTAAGTCAGCAGATTGAACCATGTCACGGGCTCCATAATATGGGCATGTACCAATCTTGTTTCCTAGATACACCAAATCCTCTATGTCTAATGCACCATTATTCATTGCTTCGTTTCTAAATTGTTTTCGTAGGGCCTGTTTTTTTAACATAGGGCATCCAGAAGAAACCTTCTTCTTAGCTTTCTTTCCATTTTCATTTTGCACCTACCAAGGGATTAACAATTTAATGCATGCTTAATTCTTTCAATAGCTGATAGTAAACATATTCTGTTGTCTAATTAAACAGCAAAGACCCAATAAAGATATAAAGTCATATGCAGATAATTGCAAAACTCTCGGTACTTTTATTAAAGAATTAATAGATATATGCAATTAGTATTTTACCATTCTGTATGAAAATAAAAGAGTAATCCATATACTATATTTATCCGATTTACAATAATATTTAACTAATAAGTGGATATTTAATGATGTCCAATTATTAATACCTTTAATTTGATTTTTCTGATAAATAAGAAAAGGAAATTACCTTAACTTTCACCTCCTTTTTGTTAGTTTGCAGTTCCAAGCAACGTTCATTCATCCTATTTGCATTCCCTAGCTTCAATACAGCTACAGAAAAATGCCAACAGAGCATAAACTCAGCAATAGAATTTTCCTTGATGTTTTTCTTGCAACTGAAAAACCAGTATTTGTTTCTACAGAACAATTTTCACACTTGCAATAATTTAGTAATAAGAAACTAAACATGTCTTTCAGTAGTTCTCCAGATTAAACTGATATCAAAGCCAATGTATATTCATTGTCCAATCCCAGTTCGCATGTAGTACCTATGGAGCAAATTTTCTATAATTGATGTCAAACAATAGAGGGCAGCTCAGTCATATTTGAATGAACTACCCATGAATTTAATGCTACCCAGTTACTGATATACTACCCTATAAAAATATTCAGTATTATTGCAAATTCAGAAATTCTATGCAAACCATTTGAATTGTATTCTAATATAATAAGATGAAAAAAACGAAGTTATATCTAAAAAGGGTTCTCACCAGGATTAATGCACAAGTTTTTCCTTGACCCCAAACAAACAACATTGATCTCAGAAACAAACTTGGTCCTTTTAAACTCCTTCACAAATTGAGAAAGCTGAGAGTGGGTCCTACTTGCAAAATATATCTTAGGAGTGACCTGTTCTTCTTCGTAATCTTCCTCCTCTTCACTACTAGCATCACAACCTGAACACTTTTCAACCTTTCGTTTCAACTTCTCGATTCCTTCATCTTCACTCTCATAATCATCAAGAAGAAAATCTCTCTCGAAATCTTCTCTGTCCTCTTCTCCATTTTTTTCTGAAATCTTAGTAGTTCTTTTTTCAGGTACTTTGGGTTTAGATATATTAGTTTTCTTTTCTGCAACTGGGGAAGGTGCAGTGAAATCTCGCATCCAATCTGGCTCATCTTCACAATCTTCATTTTTATTTGAAGACAGATGGTTTTGTCTAGCAGGTTGGTTCCTTCTGTCAACAAGCCACTGAAGTGCACTGCAGATAATGCTGAGTGTTTTTCCAGTTCCTGTAAAAAAAATGCAAAAAATACAATGATGAATGATTGACAAATTGACAAATTATGCATAACCAAAGGTTTATACTCACTACCAAGCTGTGCACGCTCTAGCTTGCCTGACCTATTGACTACATGTCAGTTCCACATACTGTGGGGTTTTCAATTTACCTATTTGTACTTGGTTTTTTTCTTTTAGTTTGAACATTGCTTGTGTTTTGTTTGGTGGGGGCGACCAACTAGACTAAAGAACCTTGCTAATGTGCAGGTGTGCCAAAACAGACAGACAATGAGAAGAATGAAGAAACTATTGCTCATGGTTCAGTATCTGGTTTCTATGGTTCCATACAGATAGCTAACCGCATGCAGCTTTTCAAGACACTAGTATCTAGTGTTTAGTCATGGATGCAAAGAACAACAAATTAGGAAGAAGAAAGAGATTTACCAGTAGGGCTCTCGAGCATGGCTATTCCTCCTTGATTGAGAGACTCGTAAAGGAAGCACATGAATTCGGATTGGATCGGGTACGGATCGAACGGGAAAGCCGGGAAATCTCGCCTTGTCGGGTTCGGATTATCGGACTTCTCCTCCTCCATTGCTTCCTCTCTCTCTCTCTCTCTCTCTCTCTTTCCCCGAGAACTTGGCAGTGACTGCCTCTCGGTCGGCGGTCGTGTGCGCGGCTAGGCAAGTGCTTTTCCCGCCTTTTGTTGCTTTGCTTTAATATTCGTGCGGGATTGATTTGTTAAACTATACTGAGTGTGGATTACTTGGGCCAGAACAGGCCGGAAGTTTTTTGTTTTCCCCACAATAAAAGCCCAAGAAGTAAGTACTCGGCTCCAAAACATTAAACAAATCTTACATGAGCAGCATCATGTTACGAACTGAGTTGCATCAAATTGGCAGCTGCTGCCAAGTGCCAACCATTCGAAAAAAATGAACTGAGTTGTATGGTTTACTGACTAGTATGATTGAAAAACCTTACCATATCACAAGTTAAGATTTACACAAATTACTAATCATATTTAGAAATGTTACCATGAAACTAATCATATTAAGAAATGTTACCATGAAACTAATCATATGAAATAAGACCAAAGTATTATATAAAGGTGAATTTTACACAACTACACAATGCTATTAAGAAATGTTACCATGAATCATATTAAATAGACTCAGTAAATACAATGAATAGTTCTACCGCCTATTGGAACAAGCAAGCCATTTAGGAGCTGCAAGTATATAAAATATGCTGCAATATCAGGGAAAAATATAATGCTGGCACCTCTGTTTGCTATAATATAAGACCTCTACTGATAATCATAAACAAAACATCCCTCTACTCATTTCTCTTTGATGCAACAAGTACATTACATCCTATAAATTACCACCGTAAAATAGCTCATTATAGATGATTTCTCTTATGTACTCTTTTATCTGATGCACTCATCATATATAGGGAAACAAGGATTTGACCATAACACCAAACCCCACAAAATGTCTACCCCGCATCTCAAAATCTTACTTTTGAGTCAACAGAATCACCCAACTCCACATCAGTTACGTCTACATCTTGAATTCTTCTCTTTGATGGGTGATCAGTAATAGCAATGGAAATATCATTTGGGAAGAGATCATGCAATACCCATGCATGGATCATGGTAGAAATGAGCAATGCTGTGACAGTTAGAGTGGATATGACAGTAAGCACAACTGACAGTGCTTTGGTGAAGAAGGTGCTCACTTCGATGCAGTATCTTACTGTTGCAATAGCTGCCCCTGTCATTGGGAAAGTATAGGCCCACCATGCAAGAGAAAATCTGAGGGTAAAAATGGAAACAAAGATTTAGCTTGTATTTAGATATAAATAATGTAAAGGAGAAATGGGAATGTTGAGTTTCTTACAGAGATTAGAATTACCTGAATCCACGAAAGAAATTAATCCGAACAGCCTGAAATACAATGCACAAGCAAAGTATGTGGTTAGATGATGCTTCATATGAACTGAAGGCTACACATGCTTTTTCAATATTTGAAAACATTTTTTTATATATAAAACTGAAGGCTATAGATGTACTACAGAAGCTTAACAACTGTTTTGCTTATCTAGAGACTCGGAAACTTTTAAGGACAAGAATCAAGAACCATATTTTTTTTCTCCATTACTTGAACCAGCATCTCTTTGTAACATCATATGCAACTTAACAGGACAAATTTAGCACGCACGTCTCTTCATCGACATCCGACAAACTTAACATGCACATACAAAACCTTAAATCTCAATTCCTTCAAGACTTCAAGTGGTCGAAAATGTGTTTGTATTAAACTAGAAAATTATCAACTATATTTCATCTCAAGTCATTCCATTGTAAATGTTTCCAAAAGTTCATTCATGTTCTTTTTTTTTCCCTTTTGTGTGAGTTTAAGAGTAAAATAAACCAACAATCTAACTAAGAGACACTTACAAGAGAAGCATATAAGAAGAGAGCAATGAAATAAGTAATCCTTGATGCAATCCCAAACTCTCCACTTATCTTCGCCCATGCCATACTAGCCACACTTGGTGCAGCCACAAACAGAAAGAAAACTGGGTGCAACTCTTTGGGAAGTGTCTCATTGGTTGGTAATCTCTGATACAATGTCACAAACAAAACAATATAATGTGCCATCCCAACTCCATAGAAAAATATGGGGCCCTCCTTTAGGCCCATAGAGGCTCCCAACAATGCACCCACAAAATTTCCCACAATTGAAAGATGGTTTGAAGGGTTTGCAACTTTAGACAGCCTCCTCTGACCTCCTGACATCCATTGGCCATAGATTTTAAGTTCAAGGCACAGAAATGGGGTCATCAAAATGTACCATAGAAACTGGGGGAGGTTCTTGGCAATGCAGGGGGGAAGACCTATGGCTAAAAAAAGGCAAGCGGTCCAAGGGGCAAAAAAGAAGTTGACTCTTATTGGGTGGTGGTACTCACGACGTACCGCCTCAAAGTAGATAATGATCTTGAACAAGTAAATAACAGTCAAAATTGCAAACACAGCAATGGCAATGCACCATAGCACCAGGTTGACTAGGAGGGGTACATGGAGGAATTCAGTTGGTGGTGATGTGGCTAGCGTTTTCCATAGGATTGCTTGGCTGCTCACACCAAGGCATATACCAAAAGTGGATACAGGGAATCGGAGGAGGAATGGCCATTTCTTGTCCTCTGGAAGAACCAATTGTTCAAATTTCTGTCAAAGATGAAGAAAATATATTTATATCTAGACCTCACTGAGGTTCATAATTTAGTAACTTCCAAATGAATCATTAAGGATACTTCAAATTTACATAATTGAAACGTTCTTTATATGCAAAAAATAAGGTTTTCTGGAAATTGATACATAGGTAAACAAATTACTTGAACTACCTAACGCAACCATCATCCAATGTTCCTGTGAGTTCTAAAGAACAAAAAAGATGTATGTATTTAACTAAGATTCTATTTGATAAAGAACAACTTTTTTACAATCACAACAAGCAAAATAACGAAGAAGAAAATAGAGAGAGAGAGAGAGAGAGAGAGAGAGAGATTTAATAATATTCATAAATTGTTTACCTTGAGCCTGTCCAATTCAGGCCCTTCCAATGCATCAAAAAACCGGTCAACTTTTGGAACACGAGCAGTCTGTGGTGTATCTGAATGAACAACATCAGGTAACTCCTGTGGCTTCCCCCGCAAATTTGAAATCTGTCTTTCTAACTTGCCCGACCAAGTCTTAAAAGAATCATACCGGTTATCTCTTAATCCATTGCTCCTTCTCAATATGTATTGTGTTGCCATAGCATCAAAATCCTTGACATCATTACTACCCCTTTGGCTACTTTCCATTGGTTGAGAGTAGAATCGGGTCTTTTTAGTTGGATCAGATTTTTCTGTGTTTGATTTTCTTGGCGGGAGGCCAAAATAGGTATTTGGTGGAGGAGTTCCATTAGGTACTGAAGGATTTGTTCCCTGCTGTTGTTGATATAACATGGATGGTGAAGATGGCATGCTAATGGAGGAGGTACGTTCATGGTGATATAATTTTGAGTGCTCCGTCATAGGATTATCAACAACATTTTTGTTTTCTGTCACCTGAAAAATGAAAGTAGTGTGCAAAATTAGTAGAAATCAAGGGAGAAAAAACTAACTTTCAGTTTGCTTTCGCATGCATCAGAGAGAGAGACTTTCAGTGTACAATCTTTTAATGTTGGCTTAGATAAATAATAATAAACAAGAGCTTACCTGAAATACTGAATCTTCTGAACTGGGAATCTGAATAACATCAAAACCAAAAACTCTAGACTGTACAGAAGATAGGAGAGATGGGACTTCCTCTTCTTGCCTTGATGGAGAATTTATGAGCTCACTCTCCATCTCTCACACAATCTGGAAAAAAAAAATGATGGTAGACATGTCAGTATTAGCATATATAAAACTTTCAGAAAAAAAAAAAAGGGAAGAAAAAAGAAAGAATGAAATAGCTGTGCAAAAAGAGAGGAGAACATAAAACAGTTGGATATACAAATAAAGTAGCCTTCTTTCATTGAAAAAAAAAGCAGCAACAACAGCTTCCAGCTTCTATTATTCATATAAAGGATATACAAATACCAATTAACATATTACCAAGACGGAACCCAAAAAGAAACACCCAAAAGAAATATAATCCCCTCTCTCCTGGATAATGGATTATGAGATCTCAGAAAAATCCAAGTAGAAAAGGAGAAAATCACAATAAATGTCAATATAGCATCATTGATCTGGCCAGAATTTAACATCATAAAGCGGAGATAAGAAAAAGTAATAGATACAAATAGTACTGAAAAAAAAAATCACATTTCACACAATCTTGAGCGGACAGAGAAAAATTTTCAATCCAAAGACATAGTTACTTACCCAGTTCACGAAACACAAATTAGAGCTAAAAAAAAACGCAATGTATATATATTTTGTGTATTTTTGTAAAGAATGCGTGTCACCAATATGTTTGACTTGCCGAAGCGAAAATTCAGGAATACTCACTTTAAAAAAATATATCCAATCGGAAACAATAGAACAGGTATTCTTATGTCGTGACCAACTGTGCTTGATTTCCTCTTTCCTCCTATTTTTAATTTTCAGATGCTCTAGTTGGTGGGTTTTGATAGGTTACACTTGGGAAGATGACATGCCATGTGCCAGCCATTGATTTTTAGCTGAGCAATTTAAATACTAAAGCACCAAATGCAGCTGGTTTATTCAACAGTAGTGGGACTGGGACCACATGCAAAAGTCCAAAAATGCAAACTGGCTTAATCAACTCAAGGTATAGCAATATATATATATACTTCGTGATCAGTCCAGGGTCCTCCTTCATATATGTTATATGGACACTTTATACCGAAATGCACTTTACTTTTGGAGCATATAGGCAGTTAGGGCCCTACTAGTATCAAAATGCATAAGAATGTTTATGCTCAAGATAACTATAAGCTTTTGAAGGTTTTGTGAGCAAAGTTCTTCAAGATAGCACTGATCTTTTAAATTCTATTAAAATATGGGGAAAAGAAAATTCAGTTCTCCCAACTCGCAAGTACCAATCATGAGTTAAAAGGCAAAGCCTTTCTCGAATTCTCTCCACTTAAAAAGAAGATTCCATTTTCTCGAAATAGATGAAAACCGAAGAATTCAAAACACAAACGCAAAAGGTGACAATCAGAGGCTACAATTTATGCACAAATGTGGTCCCAATTCCCAAGTGAAAAAAAAAGTCGGTTTGACAAAAACATTAATTGAGGAAACTAATAGATTACTTTATGTCCTTACAGGTGGAATGGTGGATGCGAAATAAGCTAAAGCGCGCTTGAGCAGCTAGCTGGAAACGACAAAGACAACTTTTGGAGTATTAGTAGGGTATTTGCGTATGCAAGCTGGGAGGAGTGGAGCAGAGAAGACAATTTACGCGGAGGCATCCACGGCCATGGAAATGGCGATTCGGCGCTAATGAGGAAACCCTAGTAGCTCCGAAAAGAATTTCTCTGGGCACTGCCATTTCAGAGAGCTACTGCTTGTTTTAAGGAAGGGTGTTTTAAAACCGATCTCGCTTCCTTCCTTGGTGTGTGATCTTCATTTCTAAATTTAGCACCCCATCCCGCGTCGCATTTGCGAGGCGGCGGCTGGGAGAGGCGCACTCGCTGGGAGTTCTCAGTTCTCGTCCTCTGGAACAAAAGGAAGGACACGTGGCGGGAATGGGAGTGGCTGGAGGTTTTGGGAGTTTGCTGAGCGACTGTCTGCTGGGCCCGCTGTTCTCAGTTCTCCTTCTGCTTCTGCTTCTGCATGAAAAGAGCCACAAGGGCGCAGAACTTTTTAGTAAATAAAATAAATAAAATAGATAAATGACCCGATTGCACCGCAAATTATTACGAGTAATCAGATCTGAATTTAAAACTTAATCCAAGCTCTTAGATCTAGTTTCAAATTTAATCTCAGTCCCCACTCATTTTAAAACCCATCCCTTTTTCTCTTTTCTCCTCTCTCTGTCTTTCTCTCTTCGCCGTCAATGATAAAAATCGATTTTTTTTTTAAATTATATTTTGTCATTTGAACTCATTTCTCAAAATCGATTGCACCAAATTTTATATTTTTGAGATGAGAGTTTAGAAAACCCTTAGATTTGTTAATTTGGCTAATTTTTTAAAGGTATAAATTTTCCTTTTTAAATCTAAATTTAAATTATTTTTTAGTTTTCTTAGAGTTAGTTTGCCTAACTGTAGTGTTAAATTAACTGTACTATAATATAATATAATTTAGTTTAATTTTAGTATTCATTTAGATGTAATTAGATTAATTTTAGTTTAATTTTAGAATAATTTATAATAATATAGTTTAATTATAGTATTAGTTTAGAATAATATAGTTATAATTAATTTAATTATAGTTTAATTTATTTAATTTTAGAATAATTTAGAATAATATAATTAATTTAGTTTAATTGTAGTATTAGTCTAGCGTAATTTAGTTCAAATTAATTTAATTGTAGTTTAAATTTAGCATAATTTGGTTAACATTTTAAATAAATTAGTATAGTTTTAAATTTTAATTTCGCATATTTTAATTAACTGTAGCTACATGTTGAGTCTCGCAACTGTTGTTGTACCTGCAAATGAACATAGGTCAAACAACACGACAAACGTCGTAAGTTATTTTAATCTTACAAAAATTGATAAAAAAAATAATATTTCTTATTTGATGATTCATATTGTACAACTGCATAATACATACGTTTGAATCACCATCATAAGATACTATACAACGTGCCAATAGATTCATATCCGTACAAACTCAGTCTCTATCAAATGACGATCACAGGAAATTGCCAACTCGATAAAGTATTGATAATAACACTTGTTAAGAGATGAAGATCAGAGACGTCGACGTTTTATCTACTAGTTGGCGAGATTATGGTAATGATGTAGGATGTCTAATGTCTATGGGGATTGTTTATTCAGGATATCTAATTATTTTTACATATTTTTTTAGTTATCCTTTAAACTTTACTAATTTGATTTTTAAATATGAAAAATACATGACAATCCATTATCGAGGTCACTAAAGATGCTTCTTAGGTTGAATGACGATCCTTACAGGTACAAAGGCATTAAATATAATCCTTGCCCATTCAAGACAAGAAACAAGAGAAAAGAAAGCGAGTACATTTAATTTTCGACTAACAGTATCCGACTCATGTGTTTACGAAAGCATTTCTCGGAATTGCCTTACCACTCCAATTATAATACCGTCTAGTGGTAGTAATTGTAGTTTAATTTAATTATTATATTAATTTAGGTAATTTAGTTTAATTATAGTTTAACTTTAATAGTTTACATTTTTAATAAATTAGCTTAATTTTAGAATAATTTTATTTAATTTAGTATAATTTTTAATTAATTATAGCTACACAATGGAGACTCAGTGCTGACAATGTATAATATTTTTCTTGCTTGTACTACAATATTTTTCATGAGTACTTGTGACAACGAATCCTGAACACAATTTCTAATCGAGAAACCGAAGTAATTGTTAATTCTATTATATTTTGTTTCTTTATATTTAGTTCAATTTACTAATGTAATTACAATTACAATAGTTGTAAAACCGATGAGCCACAATTGAGAGACTCTAGACCTCAATTTAGGCCTTCAATCGGTGTCAAATGGATGACAAAAAATACTGTTCAGGTATAACACACATCAAGGACCAAGTCACTTTTGGGACCAGTTCGAGAACTTGAGTGACAGTAACATAAATTGGATATCATACACTTTTTATTACGAGGATATGTCTTGAGTGTACAACAAAGACTATAATTGATAATTTTATTTTACTTCACATCGACCTGAGTGTCGATACCTCCGAGACTCCATATAAGACCCCCCCCCAATGCTTTGTTGTATGATACCCTCGGTCGGTCTCTCCATCCGAGTGCCAGAGACTCATAGACCTACACCCAAAAGGCCCAAATGCTCTAGCCGTGAAATCCAACTAAGAGATATATACAACCATCTCTGACTATAAAAGTGTTTGATTGATAGTGTTGATGTATTTTATTTTTTTCAAGAGACTATAGTTTATTTTGTAGTATTGAACTAAATTTTATTTATTTTAAATTAAACTGATTTCTATTATTTACTATTTAAAATTTAGCTATTGCCCGAACAAAAAAAATAAAATAAAAAGAACTCCCGCAAATTTAAAGATATTTGTTGTATTATAATTCGGATCGTCTCATTTCCCTTCTCTTTTGATCTACCCACTATAACTCTACAGTGTCGTAAAGGATATGGTTCCGCTTGTAACCCTGTTGCTCGAGCATAATTTTTGGTCCACATGCTGGTATAATATCTTTATCCACGTCCAATTTGCAATCCAATATTCCCATGTTCCAGTCTATATTCACATATTCATTCTTTCGGTTGCTACCTTGCTCCTCTTGATTGCTGATACGAGTTGCCTAGCTACTTACGTTGGTAAATTTTATGATACTAATGTCTAATGTCGACTGCAATATTTTGATTATTTTCATTTTCCAAGTCAGCATGGACCATCGTCCATCCAGATAGCCTACTATGTTTTAAAATCGGTTCCTTTATATATTATTTCATTTCACAACATAAAATAGAGTAAAAAATGTTAATGGGCCAAGATAAAATTTTGGTCCCTTTGAAGGAACCGAATTTGTATCTCAGTTTCTTTCAATACGTCGAGAAAACAAATGGATGGCGCGAGAATCCGAAAAGAAATAAAGATTTTTCTAAAAATAAAAAAAATGATGTTTTGTAGTAAAAAGTGCGTGACTAGTGACTAATGTATACAACTAAGTTGTAATAATTATTTTTTAAAAATAAAATTAAAAAGGTATAATAATAGCTTTAAGGTGAAAAATAATATTAATAAAATATTAGTATATTCATCATAACTATTTTATTATAAAGTAAATATTCATAATTTAACTGCTTTGATATTTATATTGAAACATAAAGGTTTAAAAAAATAAAAGTATCCTAGAAAAAAAATGATTGGGGGGAGTGAATGCATTTTGAAATCTTCATTTTAGAATTTTTTTTGTCTTTTTATATATGTTTATGGAGAAAAATTATGTTAAAATTAGATTATGAATATACCAACTTACCAACGAATAATCATAACAAGAACAAAATTTACGTTTAAAATAACAAAACACATCAAAGATAACTGAATTATAGTAAAATTATAAATTAGATCTACTTATCTAAAAATAAATAAATGTTCTTTATAATATTTCTTGTTTATTCATATAAAAAATCATTTTTCTTGTTCCACCTGATTAGCAAAAAAAATATAGTAGCAATTATAAAAGAAAATAGTGGTAATGTAATTTTTTTGTTTCTAATTTAAATGAGAAGTCAAATATAAACTAAAATGATTTCACAAAACTTCCATAACTTTTGTTAGTGCCAAAATTTCTAATTACTTCTAAATGTTATAAATTTTCTAGGTTATATACATAATATTATAGTTATTTTTTTCTCTAAAAAGCTATGGGGGTCATCCTTATAAAAGTTTTACCAAAAGAATGGATGTCAAATTCTAGTATCCATAACAATTTTGTCTAAATTACAAGTAAAAAATAAAGTAAATCACATAAATTTTGAAAAACAAACGTGGTCAATTGACCCTCATTCATTGAATGTAGCTATGCATCTGCATGTAAAAAAAAAACACAAATAAGTATATGTATCTATATATGTTAACACAACGAACACAAACACAAGCACGTACTTATTGTGAATATAAACACAATTTATATGTACATCTAGCATTTCATGATTTTTCTAATTTTATTCATATTTTCCTAATTGTTCTAAGTTTTTTTATTTTATAATCTTTTTTATAATTTATATGTGCTACACAAGTGTTAACACGTGATAAAATATACACGTCTAAAACATCACGTGCTGACACACATTTATCAATTCACTAATTACATTTGACTTCATCTTGTGTCCATCTCTTTATTTATTGAAATATTTGATTTTTTATTAGTTACCAACTGTATATTTGCAATTAGTTAATAAGTAAAATAATGTACAACAGGTGGAAAATGTGCGTATAATAAAGAAAGTGGACAATAGACACCGCTCAGTAAAATACCTAAAAGCTTGAGTTTTGGGGATATCAATTTACTTACTTGCTTTTTCAAGTTGTTTTTAGAAAAATGTGATGTTACTGATATATCTGAGTTTAATTATATTAGAGTGTATTGAAGAAAAAAACTTATACAAAAAACATTGTGTGGAAACAGTAATTAAATTTTAATTTGAAAAGATTCTGTGGGTAATATTTTCTTGTTACTTTCATTATGTCTATTCAGTGATCTCTTTTTCTGTATTTGCGTTGATTAATTACAGCAAAAGAATGGATGGTGCGAGATTAGGTTGTTAATGACTTTTCTCATGGTAAGTTTATAACCAATCTCAATAGTCGTGTCAATAAAAAAACGTATGTACAAATGACGTCATAAGGTCAATATTTTAGCTGTCTTAATTAAGGTGAAAAAAATAGGATCTTGCAGGCAACTAATGTGCTTGTTACTCAAATTTTTAATTTCAAACTAGATGTGATAAATTTAAATTGCTCAATCTAATCTTCATATAAAATATATTAAAAAAATTAAATTTTATATTTTTTAAAATTGATTTATTAATTTTTACGGACGGAGAGAAAATGAGTTAATCTGAAAATTCTTATTCATTAAAAAACAATGATTTTCTTCCCATCTGAAAAATAGCAAATCAATTCCAAAAAATATAAAATTTTAGTTTGATAATATATTTTCATATGAAGATTAAATTGAACATTTCGGATTGAGTCCGAAACATACTAGCCACTATACTTTAACTGAAATATATATTCATTATTAAGTAATCTAAAACTGGATATTTCGTTAAAAAAAAAACTAATCGATCAAGATGCGTGTGAAGAATTTGTGAGATTAATACGTAAGGTTTGTATGGGCTTCCAATTGAAGAATTTGTGAGATTAATTATATATCAAACAAAAGAGATATAAAATCAAGCAAATTATATTTTATTTAGGGCAGAAAGAAGGGACAAATAAAATGAACAAAAAAGGACGTGCTCCTCTTTGTACACAATTCAGCATAAGGAGAGAAAAAAGGTGCTAAATTGAGTTTAAGAATTATTGTGCCAATATCAAGAGAATCGGAAGAGGTGGGCGCGTGCGCTTTCTGATCAGAGGGCATGGCGCAAGAGGGATGGTTTAGACTCCAGATGAATGAGGGCAGGGATAAATTCGTTGAAATTTTATAAATATGATGAACTTTGAAGCAAGCATGAAAAGAGCAATTATTTTCCAAAGCCCTCAGAAAATATCTTCTCTATTTTTTTTATATTTTTTTATATTTTTTTTATTATATTGTATACGTATCATGTCACGTTGTGCATGGCGGCGTCTAATCATATTGTCTTATACAAATTGTATCATAAGCGTGATATAAGTTTTCTATTTTAACACGTTACATCGTGTGAACAAAATATTTTAATCGTACCATAACATATCATGAGAGCGAGACCGTAAATTTGATAACTAGTAACAAAGCACCACGTTTTTTATTTATAGACAACTAGCAGTGTAAGTCCAATCCATTTAACTGGTTTGACCTGTTCGATCCAAATGAAAAATTATGGATTTATTATTTTGTGAGTTGGATATAAATTAAATTTTAAGCAACTCAGATAATTATAATTTGGTTATAGATTTGATAAAAAATGTTGAGTAAATCTGACTCGACCATTATATACATCACATTCTTTGAAATAATTTATTTTGCTCCAACTCTAATAATAATAATAATAATAATAATAATATAAAAATAATTTAATACTTTATTAAATTAAAGTTTTTAATTGAAATATATTATATTTTATATTAATGAACGTATATTTTGTTGTATTTTCACTATTATTTAGTTTTACTTATATTTTTATACAATAAATATCTTAAAATAAATTTTGCTGAACCCAGGAACCCCAACCTCCTAAGTTGAAATTAAATTGAATGATTCTTTATTATTAATTGATTAAATACATAGTGCAATTAGTATAACCCGACTATAATAACTTGAATGGGCAATCCATGAGAAACTCGACCAATCTGATCCGTTTATATTCCTATGAAAAACTATGGAGAAAGTGCATACAGTATGGCGTCACAGAAATTATATCCTGTACATGGATTCTATAATCTAAATAGACACCGTTATGTACATGAAACATATTAGCTGTCATATATAGTTGACAATGACAAGATATTGTCATTATCTCTATGAGACCGACTAAATAAAAAATAAAAAATATATCTCTATTAGTTAACTACATTATCGTTTAAATTAAGATGGAAAGTGCAGATTTAATGACAGGATATTATCAAGACTAGTGAAATAGAATGTGAGCCCTTTTCCTCCGCTCACCTCTCTCTAAACCCGATCCGAACTAGCACAGCTGCTAGCATGTGCCATTTGTAGTTGCCCATTTGGGCTCATGGGCTGTTTGCTCTTTGTTGGATCGGGTTTCCTGTTTAATTCTATCCAACCCGTCAAGCGGTCTTGTTCTATCGAGCTCTCCCATCTTATTTTCCCGATCTGATTCTCGAGTTGCTTCCGTTTAGAGGTTTATTTCTCGATCGAGATGATTAGTGGTACTTGGATTGGCCTTATTTTTGCATTTGCTTTTCTGTTGCATGGTCTCAGTGCCAGCCCTGGAGATCGCGACCAGATCTATAGGTAATTGTTTTTTCTTTCCAATTTGACCGTAGGAATTTTGCTTTTATCGTTTATAACTGCAATTGAATTTTTTCCCGGCTGAAAATTGAATAAATTCGTTGAAAATTTCATTCTCTTCCCAGATTTCGGCTGCGAAATCGGTTATGATTCGAGTTGTAGTAAGCTCGCTTTGAATTTGATTAGTTTGGTCAAAATAAGCCGACAATGATGAACTCAATTTCCTTCACAAAGGAAATTGTCCAATGCAGTGGCAATCAAGACTGCAAATTCTTACTCTCTGACTTATCTGTGTTTCACTCAGCTGATAGTAAAGCTCTAACATAAATTAACTTTCTTTGATCACTTGACTTCATAATAACCTAATTAGTTTATTGTATATAGTGACCCCTTTAATACTTTTGTGAAGCAATAGTTTCA
This sequence comes from Schoenoplectus tabernaemontani, assembly GCA_037127355.1. Lineage (NCBI taxonomy): Eukaryota > Viridiplantae > Streptophyta > Magnoliopsida > Poales > Cyperaceae > Schoenoplectus > Schoenoplectus tabernaemontani. The sequence goes on from CM073738.1 coordinate 4,178,334, forward strand.
TTGCCAGAGTCCGAATATCTATGGGATTGAACTAGTTGAATAATGCTTGTACAATAAGAAAGTACTAAAGAAAATCCATGTATGGATAATTGCTGCGAAATCATTGAAGAACTTCTTTCTCTTTTGGATGACAGAAATTGTGTGCAGCAATGTGTGACTGAAGGTGTAGCTGGAGGTACTGTAATTTCTCATTGCACCAATGAAACTGTAAAAGGTGTATGGTACACAAAAGAGCCACTTTACACACAATGGAGGCAGCTAAACTGTAAGGCTGACTGCCAGTACCACTGCATGATGCAAAGGGAGCAGGAGAGGCGGTTACAAGGGCTCAAACCTGTCAAGTACCATGGCAAATGGCCCTTCTTGCGTGTCTTTGTTTTTCAGGTATCAATTATTTTTTACCTTTGTCTGTTTTGTTTATTTGTGTTCAACTGTTAATGTTTGAGCTCACACACATGGGTTATTATGGTCCATTATGGCATATTATTCCTTGCTGGTATTTTTGTTATCTTTATTTATGTCTTCGTTGGTGTTTGCTTGAGTTGGATTGATAAACTAAGAGCTTCATGATGCTATTGTTTTTCTCATTTGTTATAAGTTGGGTGGTGTAATTAAGGGCCAAAAGAGCTGCAGAGTGCCGACAACAATTACCTTAACAAGTGCCTGATTGATTTGGATTGGACACATGATATATTATCAATTTTTATTTATTTACAATTGCATGTAATTTCTGCTATGTTCTTTAACTAAGGCACGAAAGTGGATGTAGACATTGTGCTTGCCAGGGTACCAGGATGAATGATAATTGATAAAAGATGAGCTGCCAATGTTGTATCTTTCTATTGCTGACATCTTTTCTGCTACTTTTTTTTTACCTTCAAATTTTTTTATCTTAGTTGAATATATGGTGTTTAATCAACAAACATCAAAGTTTTTTGCCAAATGGTCCTAAATGAAGGTGGTTGCTGCTAATGATCTCAAGAGGATAAAGTTGTGATATTATAGTAACAGAGAAGTTATTATGTGGTAACTCTGCCTAAACTCTAAACCATATTCTAATCATTGCTTTTAAACTAATTAGGAACCTCTCTCAGCTGCTTTATCGGCACTGAACCTGCTGATGCATATCACTGGTTGGTTATCTTACTTCAAGCTAGTAAATTATAACCTGCCTCTTCGGCCTCAAACCAAGAGACCATACTATGAATACACGGGCTTATGGCATATCTATGGATTCTTATCTGTCAATGCTTGGTTCTGGAGCTCTATTTTCCATACTAGGTTTGTTGATTTATATACTATTGAGGTTAGTTTTTGTATGCATGCCTGGCAGACTTGTGTACCTTCTCTACCATTGTTTCCTACTATGCCATGGTGGCATTGTATTATGTGGTTACCATACTATCCTTTTTAGGCCCTTTGCCGCAACACTGACTTACTACAATCAGTGTGAGGAGCTGGTGCAGTTTCTTGGATGAGGAATATTCATGCTCTTTTGGGTAGCCGGATAACTAAATAAAATGATAAGTTCGGCTAAGGGTGCTGAAGTATGGTAACGGCACCCCAAACCCATATGTTTGCCTATTTTGGTATCTGCATTTTTTGCTGACCTTCTAGTTATGCTTATTAGGAAGCAATTTATACACTGTTGCTTTAAATTGAATCCCCACGATTTTGTAGGGATGTTGATTTGACAGAGAAGTTGGATTATTCATCTGCTGTGGCCTTACTTGGTTATGCCTTGATTCTTTCCTTGCTACGAACTTTCAATGTCAAAGATGAGGCTTCCAGGGTTATGTTTGCTGCACCAATACTGGCATTTGTCACAACTCACATCTTGTATCTCAACTTCTACGACTTTGATTATGGTTAGTCATTTCTATTTATCCTTTAAAAAATGGGCAGCTTTAAAGCTGTAGCAGTGAACAATAGAACAGTAACAAACTGCAAAAAGGTGCCCACAGTGTCAGTAAGTTGCAATAAAACCCCTTCTCTTTAAAAAAAAAAATCTGGTTAGAAGGCTCACTTAGTATGGAACCTTGTTTAGTCATTCATTGACACCAAGTGCCATTTGGGACTTATGGATAATAATGTGTAAAACCACAAACTTGAGCTAACTATCCTGCATTGAGAATATTTTATTTAAATTATATTTCTCATACATTTTTTAACATAATGTTGAAATTTGGATGCTATATCCACTTGAATGTGACTGTTGAGATTTCATTCCACTAGAGTAAACCTTTCTACTATGCAACCTTAACACACTTTCAAAGTCAAATAAATAGGGTTTAATGTCATCCTTTATTGGTGCTGAAAACCTGCAAATGAATTGTTGTTGTTCAACTTCAATGTTATTTCGTTTATTGACACAGGATGGAACATGAAAATCTGCTTATTAATGGTCGCAATACAACTCATCACATGGTTGGTTTGGGGCGGTTTGACTCAGCACCCAGCCCGTTTCAAGCTCTGGTTTGTTGTAATAGGAGGAGCTCTTGCTTCACTCCTTGAGGTTTTCGACTTCCCTCCATATGAAGGATATGCTGATGCACATGCGCTCTGGCATGCTGCCACCATCCCTCTCACATATTTGTGGTGGAGTTTTATTAAGGATGATGCCAGGTTCAGAACCTCTGAACTCGTCAAGAAGGCCAAGTGAAGGAGTAATGGATGCTTTCCCTTTTAATTTTTAGTGTTTTTTTTTAAGTCCATTAGTCCTTTTTCATTTATTTCCTTCTTGTTCTCTTCACCAGAGGGGGGGGGGGGGTGATTAAATTTTAATAAGTTTTGTGGGGGATCAACATGTGTAATATTCTTTAGGATTTATATTTAGCGTCGAATTTCTCTAGGATTTTGTAGGCTCGCTGGATTCTAGCCGCATGTGGGCAGAATTCAGGGATTGAGGTCGCTCTCACAGTGACAAAGTTAGAAATTAGAAAATTTGAGGTCTCAAACTCGTCATTTGATATAGTATGAATACAATTCGAATTATTTATAAAAATAAATAGGGAATTTCGTAAATTATCTGTACAAGTTATTTATCACAAAATGTCAAAGGTCACGTTTATAATTACATTCAAGATTTGAACTTTAAATATGGAACAGACGCTTGGTCTTAATACGTTTAAAATTTAGTAACTTTTAAAGTAGATTGAGTTTCATTTATGTCAGCATATCCCACGATGCTCTAATGTGTTGCACTCCGTAGCAAAATGCTATCAAACAATGCTCTTGACTTCCAGTTGACATTCCTGTATGGGCTCCATGGCAACCAATTAGCACTAATGTGGATGTGGTATGTGCTGGCTGCTGGGTCATCTCGACCACCACCGGGCCTACCACCGCCATCCGCAACCACATTCACCGTGAACTATTTTTACAGTTTTAATTTTAAAAAATTAAATTAGTGAACATGCAAATGCAGTTTTTTTTCAACCATTCAATCAACGATCAACGCTTCTGATTTAATAATAATATACTTTAGTATAACAAAATTCATATTTGTGTTTCTCCACAGTCATCTGCGCAGAAAAATCTCTTAGGATGATTTCGTCCATGAGTGCGTGGGTCCCTTGTGCACTGAAATATACTTTCAGTTGGTCCGATAGTCACTGTTCATTTAATACCCTCACTTGTTAGTCCGACATTATTTGAACCAATTACACACACACACATAAATAAAACAATCCCAAAGAGGACAAAAAAGGGCGATTTCCAAAAGTCAAAAGCCTTCCTTTTCTTGGATTGTTTCGCAGCAAGCCTCGCTAATGGGCTAATGGAGCCTCCGACGGAGACTCCAGGGGAGGAGGAGGTATATGTACATTCTATCAATCTCTCTGTTTCTTTTCTTTGTTAAGTCCTGGTCTTGTTTTGGGAAGGAGCATGTGCGCGTTTAAACCATAATTTTCAAATGCTTTAACAGGTTCAATGCTAACCTAGCACAAGAACGTGCGCTACATAACAGTCTCAAAGGAATCGAGATCTGAAAAAAAAAACATGTTTTTGAACTAATTTTATTTCGCAGTAAGAACTATCATAAGTATATCTAGCTAGAACGCAAGAGATATCAATCACATCCTAGGAGGTTGAAGCAGGGATCCGATTCTTTTGTTATTCCGAGAGGGATAATAGAACTCTGTTATTCCGATCAGAGCCCTCGGATAAAAAGCGAGCGCACCGATATCTCCCAAAAAGAGCGGGATAGAAAGCGGGATAGAAGAGAGGAAAATAAATCAATCTCAATTCCTTCATTAAAACCTTATAGTTGCTGTTGTTGTTTGTTGAAAAAGGCAAAAGACAACATTTCAGTGTAGAAAGTCCTGGGTTCAAAACTCAAATAGGGATTCTTATAAATAATTATGAAATTTGAGAGCTTGATTCTCATTTTTCCAATAAAAAAATAATTAGTTTTTGGTTTAGTAACAAAAAACAATAATTTTTATGTGGGAGATCGTGGATTCAAAATTCTGATGAGGATCCTTATAAATAATTATGAAATTAGAACATATTAGAAAATTTATTGAATTTTATTTTCATAAAAATTAATTATTTTATTAGAGGACTCATCATAATCATCACAACCCTCCTTACTTTAGTATGTTTTAGAACAGCCTATACACATATATACCATTTCTTTGATGCAAAATGCAAGTTTTCATGTCACATGACAAACAAAAATTACGGAAATTCATTGAGCACCATATGGATAAAGATAAAAATCACCTTGCATTTGACAAGTAAAATTTAAAGGGAATACATGTTTACATAACTTATGTACTGTAATTTAACGGAACTAATAAGGATAGAAATATTAAAAGTCACAAACTTGAACCTTATATAAAAAGGCCATTTTCTTTTTGAAAATACATGCGAATTATTTTTAACTGAATTCCACGTCAAATTATTTATTATCGGTAAATCACTGGAAGTCTGGAACTATAACCAAAGCTAGAATTGCACTCACAAATTACTTGGAACAATTTGTATATTCACATTTACAATAAAATATTTCAATTAACATTACTGCAGCAATTTGGACAATTAAAAAACACCACAATTTTTTTTATGAAAAGATGAGTGTAGCTCTCAGCTTTTTTTAATGTTCATACAAGAATCTAATCTAGGTCTGGAATCTGTGATGAGAACAATATTTTTTGCTATGAGATCAAATGTTGATTCCCAAAAGCATCACAATTTTGTTACAAAATACTTACCTGCTATAATACACATTATTTTACCAAGCACTGCCTCAAAATTCTAACAACTAAATACCAAACAGCCACCAGCAAGTGCAATCCCGGCTGCGAAAAATGCTCGAAGTTTAACTCTCTCTGGCATTTTGCCATTGTCACTCCTTAGAAACATTGCCTCATATACCGGCCAGCAATTGGCCATACCAAATCCAGCTAAAAAGAGCTCGGCAACCATGTTGTATCTAAGAATTCCCACTATAAATGCACACAAATTGAGTAATGCTGTTGTGCTCAGTATGACAAAGAAAGGAGAGTCTACACCAAAGTCGAAAATGCCCTCGTCATACCTATTAAAATCATAAGGATTAATGAAAGTATGAAACCTCCTCTTTTTAGCAGCATGATCTTTTAATAAATTGCCTGGTTGATTAACATTGTAAGCTGTGATGGTATCTTCCATTTAAATTGCTCTAGGATGCAGATTTGAAATGTAATTTCTTACTTAAAAACCACCTAGTTCCGTCCTGTATGAATTACAAACATGTTAATTTGCCAATGGACTTACATATCTATAGCATCCAATTGACATGATATGCCGGTAATAGAATTTGAATCCCCCCATTTAGGTCTAAGTAGATCAAAAATACTAAGAGCAAATTTAAAATAATATTGAAAGCTTCTTCCATAATACCGCTTAATTTGTTCATCCTCCATGACTTTGCTTGTCACGTTGAAACCTTGGGTGGAAATGTTAAGCTGCTTGCACACAAATTGGATCGAACCAAAGGTGAATGAGGTCAGGCTACGCATGAGCCACATCCTTTGATCACTCCACCAGCACCTTAATGTGCCCTTGTGGTAAATGAAGTCGGTCATGTATTGGATGTAGGCTGCCACAAAGAGGTACACGTAGAGATAGAACCATGGATCTGATGACTGCACTCGGTTAACAATTGTCAAGTTAGGATGTCTGCACGTACTCATTTACTTGTTTACACATGCAAGTATGATCGATTAATGTCTGCTTTGTTAGGTCCTTTTTTGTTAGGTCCTTTCCTTTTTTTATTCTTTTTCCTTTTTTTTTTAAAAAACAAAAAACAAAGGCCTCTTAATCTCAGTGTCTTAGTATTTTGTCTGAACATTTGGTGTTGTTATTGTTTGCTCTTTTTCTTTTTCCCGTCAAGGGAAGGATGTTGCTTCTTAAAATAAAAAGAAAAGAATATAGTAGCAGTAACCAACCTGTGGAAATAATGGCCTACTGTAAACTAGAGCCAGCTGTGGCAAAAGGGTATATATGGTGATAGGGATACACCAAATGCCCCAAAAGGCTAGATGTGAGTAAGTCAATCCCAAACCAAGAGATGTTTTTCTGACTCCAAAGGTTAAGGTCGAATGCCGAGTGAAGCCCACCTGCATCACTTCAATTCAGTCCATTTTTTTAATAGAAACACATTCTATCTGTATAAACTCTATACGCGTAATGTGTATCAGATAATATGTTTCTTTACAAAACAATCCATTTTCCCTTTGGCTCTTGTCATATTGGTACTATGTGAGAACCAATGTACTAGGTTAGATACAAAACTGAAATAAGTATAATCATGAAGTAGAAAGCCATAAGTTCCCAAAACCAAAACAATGACCAACACCAGCAAGGACCCATCTCAACATATGAGAGTGATATTTAGTAAATCTTTACCTCATATTGCCCCACAGTCCACCTCTTGCACTGGCTAAGTGCATCATGTAGGCTCCTGGGTGCATCGCCCAAGAATGCAGGCTGAGGCGGGTCACAAAATACAGAATTCCACCCCTCGCATTGCAACCAAAAGCCTGTGTGGAAATCCTCCGAAAGAGAACCATATCGGAATCCAATCTGAATATTGGAAAACCATAACAATTTACTAATATTGAACGACATTATTATTTACTGTTCTTCTTTTTTAGTTGTCCATGGATTAATTGGTTCTTTAATTTGTTTATTTAGGTTAAAGCAAATGCTTCTACCAAATAGTACTTTCAGAATTGGGCACTTCTAGTTTTATGAGAAGCCCTGATATGCAATACTTCCCTTGAAAAGCACATTTATTATGTAAATATGCATCTTGGTTTGAAATCAAGGATGGAACCAGTATTTTTTAATAGAGGTGTCAGAAGATAATTGATCGGGTTACCAGAGAATTGGAGGGGAGGGGATGGAGTATCAAAAACCTTATGTTTTACCATTAAAATTATTCAATTACTACTCATAACTAACTTCTTCGGAAGTCCGGGGGGGGGGGGGGGGGGGGACAAAAAGTAATGGGAAAAGCACAATTATGTTCAAATTCAACAAGACAAAAACCAGAAACATAAATGCATAATTTCAAAACATCTGGCAAGCAAAGCTCAAGAAATAATTCATACAGGAATAGTAAAGGGTTTGGGGAAAAAGGTAGTACAACTTCACCCCATTTTGTCCCGATCTCATAGTTGCATGCTGCAACCTCACTTGCCATTTCCAAAACCATCTCAGGTTTGATCAAATCATGACCATTTGCACCTTCCACTGATGAATCAAACAATGCCTTCCTTGCTAGAAATGTATTGCTCCCAAGGTAATTTGGCCCACCAAATCCATCCATACCATAAGGGTTTATCTTGTAGAGGTGCTTCAACTCGCCTCCATATATATCACTCTTGTTGAGTCCTTGAAAACGCTGAGGGAACTGAACATATGCGAGCTTGTCTGAGGCAACAGGGTCTAAGAAATAGCATAGCGCACGTTGAGGCGAAGTCGGGTCGGTGGAGTACATGTCACAATCAGTTGTTAGGATCAATGGTGCATTTGTTAGGATGCTCGAGACGCGAAGCTATCAGAAATCAGATATCTTAATTATGAAGCCTAAAAGTGAAAATAATTTCTACTTACATGTAGTAACAAAATACCAAGTCTAAAAGTGAAAAGAAATTCTAACCATGTATAGTAACAAAGTAACAAGCACAACACGCAGACCAAGCCTCAATTATTTTAATTTTGTTGTTTAGAAAACAGTGTCTGGAGGTTCAATTAAGTCTTAGTTGAAGAATATACGACAAAAAAATTTCAAGGCACAATATACAGTCAAAATAAAATACAATTTATACTAGCACAGAGAGGTTTGGTACAGAGTGGGGTGCAGGACCAGAAAAGACATAAGAAAAAAGAGTTTAAGCCCTCATCAATTACAACAACTGGCATAAAATGGTCCGGGGAAACTAACAATATTTTATGGCAATTCTTGGTATGTATGCGTATTTTCTTCCTTGTCTTAGGAAAAAAAAAGTGTCAGAAATGCAATGATTTAAGCCTATCTAGAAATGGTTTTTGTTGGCCTAACCAGTGCATTAAGCGACCCAGCCTTGAAGTGGTGAGGAAAATTGGGACGCTTCTCTCTTGAAAAGTAAATCAGGTTGGGCATGACTTGCCCTGTAATATCTCTATCTTTGCTGCTTTTAACAAGAATCTGTGCATGGTTAAGCAAGATATCTTTTAGTAAAGCACTGTTCTTTCATAAACCAGAGTTGTATACCATGTTTATATATTAGAGGCAAAATTAATTACAACCTTACCTGGATTATAGATGGATGGTTTTTGGCAGAAAATTCTTTCCATTTCTTAAAAATCTGTTGTTCTTCATCAGACAAGGCCAATTCAACATTTACCATGCCTTTGTCCAGTACATTTTCTACCCTCTGTTTCATGTTTTGGTACATCATCTACAACAACAACAACAAATGTATATATATATATATTGCGGAAGCAAGATTTGATTTTAGTGGGATCATTATATTTTTTAACTAGAAAACAGTAGAAAAAATAAAACTAAAATACTGATATTTTCAACATATGACTATTTAAGTCAATTGTTTAACTATATATTTTAAAATACAAAATTGTTTAACTATATATTTCATAATACAAAATGAAACATCAAACAAGTCTAATATATTATAGTATTACATAAATCACATTTTATCAAAGCTAATAACTCTTCTCTGCGGGTTCTCATACGGTCCATACTGATATATACATCTCAGTATATACCTTACCAGTATTTACCATACGGTCCATATTAATACTAGAGGGCAATTCGGCAAGCACATAAAAATGATCATAATTAATTAATTATGATGCTCGTAACAGTATGCAGTAGACTATGCAGAGATTAAAACCAATTAAGAGGCAAACCTGGGCATTTTGGAAAGCAAAAAAAAGAAACAGAAATGAAGTTATAGGACCTATATATGCCTAGCAGAGTAAGCAAAGAAAAATGGGATCAACATGGATCCCTCATTTTTATATCTATTTGATTTCACTTACTACTTTTCAGTTGAGATTTTTTCGAACTTGTAATTTGACGTCAAAGCGGAGAAATTGTGAAGGCATGAAGAGGCATGAAGCTGGACACAGGCGATGCAGCGAAGACGTACGAAGCGAATTAAACTGGCGAATAGGCACCAAGCGACGGAGAAACTGGCAGGACACAGGCGATGCCACATCAGGCAATGAAGACTCGATTATTAGAGGACGAAGGACGAAGCGACAACGGTCCCTTTATGATAATCTTATATTTTCAGTGGGTCACTCCCCTAAACTTTAATATATAATTATTATTAATTAAAAAATTAGCCTTTAAAATTGATTCCGTAAAGATTTTGAGTGGAGTCCTGTCACCCACTGAATACTATATAGTTCCGCGCCACTGTATATATAAACCTTTGTATAGTTTGAAATTCTGAAGATTAAATGAGTAAAAGTCTGAGATACTGACATACTGACAAACTTACCTGTTATTGAAATATTTTATTTAAAAAAATGAGTAAACGCCTGGACCTACCCCTGAAGAATAAAATGATTTAAGAAAAAGAAAAGAAAAATGTAACATTGTGTGTTCTAAAAGAATGTTGGCTCCTCTTGAAATCAGACTTAGCACAGTAAAAATGAAAAATTTAAATTTATTTAGGTGCCTTGAAGAAATGGTTCCTTATCATCCTGAAACTTGTTACAACATGCCTTGCAGAAATGCACGATTGCCTGGAACTGTACTTCATGTGGCATTTCATCAAGCAGCTTCTGTTCAGAGATAGCAGCATGGCTCTCTTCCATATCAATACAAAATACATAAAGCGCCACAAAAAGTTACCTTGAACTGAAATTAAATAGTTACCTTCAACTTCTCCTCGTTGCCACCGGCAGAACAACCCGAAGCGAAGAAAACCTCAGGTGATCTCTCCTTCACTCCATTTTCCCTGCAAAATGGCAACCAATGGCGCACGAACTTTGCACCCTCCATGAAAGCAAACAGCGTCACGTCAGCGCCGCCATCATCAGAAACATAGACCGACAGCTTCTCAGCAGGATAATCAAATGCCAAAGCCGAGAGCGCGGTGCTGACGACACCCATCGGTGGCTCCTTCCTAGGGTCGGCAGTGCACACAAACACATCAAGCGCCGGCCATGCCGTTCGATCAGGTAACCTGTCGGGGAATTCCTGTCGGTAGACGGGCCGCCACTTGAAGGACTGAGAACAAACCCACATGAAAGCGAGGATGAGATCTGAGAGGAGGAGGGAGGAGAGCAGACATGCTTGGACGAGCGCAGAGGAAGCGAGAATGGATGTTACACGGTGGTAAACAAGGCCAAGAATGGCTGTACTGTACAAAAGCATATGCGCGCGGTATATAGGGATCCAACGGTCGAAATGGAGTGTGTTAAGTGGGGGACTGAGCTTGGTACTGCTTTCCATCTATGGGTAATAAATTAAGCTCCAGTTGGAAGTTGGCAGGAGGTGAAGTACTGAAGTTCGAGCAGTGCTACTGTGATAGTGAGGGAGGCCTATCCTTCCTTGCTTAAACAGGGGGATGAAGTTCGATATGATATGGAATGTATGATAAAGGACTAAAGGAGTAAAGCTGAGGTGGGATGAGAGAGAGTGGGTCGCTTCGCTGGACCGGACACTGGATTGGTCATTGGTAGTAGTGGTCGCCTGGTCGGTGAGGTGATGGTCTGATGGGGTGGGGCCATGACCATGGAATTCGCGCGCAGCACCGTGCAGCGTGGAGTGACAGCCGTCAGATACACATCGAGATCTGTGCTTCATATATATCTTATGCATCGGATGGCTGTCACTCCGCGCTGCACGGTACAGCGCGTGAGGAGATGTGCGCTCGTAACCATGTGGGTGAGTGGCCAATTTTTAAACTGTTTTCATAGGGATACGTTCCATAGTCTATGTTCCTCCAATTTAAATGTTCACCTTCTTATTTGTTAATTGAAAAAAACAATAATAATAATATCTAATGCCTTCCCTTTTAAATTTTAATTTGTCTTCTATATTCTTATTTTGATGAAAATGTAAAAATAATGACCTTGTATTAGTAGGTACGTTGTCTCTTTTCGATGCGTCCCCTTCTCCATGACTCCATCCAATTATTAAAGGCGTCCTCTCTTTTATTGGCTTAGGGAATATTGCTGAGAGGAGATCTGACCTGCTAACCAATCAATCACGTCTCCAAATGGCAAGGATTGTTTACAATCATTTGTTAACCAATCAAAATAAATGTTTGTCAACATCCAACTTGGTCCATGTGGGTCCACCACAATGATGAATGGATGATTCCTCCCGTAAAGGCATTTAACACAGTGCTAATTCTCTAAATTTCAACCATTTTGATAAATCTGACGGTTGAAATTTATGGAGAGTTATTTTACATCCGTAGACTATTACAGAGATGTGCACCCGCTAATTCTGATGTTCATTCAATTTGTACGTTACATTTCATATTTAAGATATTTATTTGTACTAAATTCAGATTCATGCTTCAAATTTCCAGCCTCCTCCAAGTCAGAGACCGTTTCTCAGTCCCCTTTCATCCAAGGACCTCCCAAATTATGTATGTCTTCGTTCTAGATTTGGAAAACTGTTCAAAATCGGTTTATATTAAAAAAAAAGCGACCATTTTTCAAAGTTTAAATTAAAAAAAATAATCGGCTGACATTTTTGTGGGTCTCCGATAAATTGAAGTGACTGCCCAAGAACTCTGATGAGTTGGTGACCTTTCACTGAAAAAAAAAGGCTTAACAATAGCAACCATTGTATTTTTTTTAAAATAAAAAATAAAAAATTATTTCACATATAGTGGAATGATTGGATTTTTTTATGGCATAGAAAGGACCGGAATTTTTTTTCTGGGACCAAGAACCTGGTCTGAAAAAAAACATGAGAAACATTAATAATTTCATCGTACATATTACTGTTATGATAATAGACATTATTTGGATAAAGAATGTCTACCAAATTGGTTAATTGGAAATCTGGTGGTTCTAATTAAGGACATCCGATCTTACAAAACTTTTTTTTGTAACTCTAGCTAGATGAAATCAGTAAAATTTTTTTGAGGAAGGATTTTTTTATAATTAAGAAAAAAAATAGTCTTCTACATTAGAATGAGATAATATATTTTGCAAAAGTATAGTTCCATTTGAGAAACTTTTTAAAATTTTCAAAATAGTGAATGTATTAACCCGCTAATAATTTGTATAAGAATGCAAATGGTCTAGCAATTCAAGTGGTAACTAACTAAAATGGCCTCAAAAAATCATGAGTTTAACTCTTTATAGACACAAAATGAAATTTGTGAGTTAGACTGTCATCTTTCTCTCTAAAAAAAGAATAATTTGTATAAGATTTGAACAATACACTTGTATCTCCATTTTATCAATAGCTATTAAAATATGAACACTATACCCTTCCCTTCATTACAACAATTAATATATCTCCATAAATTCAATTTGTACTATAACTCTGAATCCTAATTTGTAGTGCAACTCATTTTTTTTTACATTCACTTAATGAACTTTTTTTTATTTTTCAACGGCAATTCAATTAATGCGTTGTGTATTTTTTTTATTATTTTCAACATAGTATTGCTTATCTCTTTGTTTAATAAAACTACACGAGAAATAAGAGAGAACGCCTAATTGTTGTTTCTTTTGTTGACTTTTAGAAGGGAGAACATCGAATTTTGTATTTTTATTTTGAAATACAATGAAACGGACAACATCAGATAAAAATCATAACAATAGACAACAATGAGATGAAGCATTTTTTTTTACAAATAAACATTGTAATTGACAGATGACTAATATATTCATGTGCGTTATTTTATAGTCTTGATCCACGATTTTTTTAATTCAATCCCACTGTACTCTGCTTTTTTTTTTTTAAAAAAAAAAAAGAACTTGGTAGCATGTCCACTTATCTATATGGTTATATCCCTCGTGTCATATCTCGTGAGTGATATTAATCAATAATTAAGTATATCAATAATCTGCAATACACTAAAAAGAAACATGGATAGCTCCTAGGTTTCAATTCAAGATGGCAACACAGACGACAACACAAAGGACAGCAGAAAAGAAACATGGATAGCTGGCCTGTGATTTTATACCGGATCAGGTACTTGGCTCGGAAAATAATTTTTAGTACATCCTACAACATCGAAAGAAATACTCAATCATTTTATTATATGTGAAATATTTTTATATTTTTATATTTTAAAAAAAAATCTGAAACCATTGCACACAAATTATAATTGGATACGTAAATTTCGGTACATGATTAGCCAGATCAAGAAAATAATATAGAAAGAAAATAAATTTATCTAGCATGCTTTATTTTGCATTTTAAATCAAAATACTAATTTAAAATTATTTTATATGCTCCAAGCATCGTTTTAAGTAACTCAATAAATTATTAATTGTGATAAAAAATCATTAAATTATTAATTGTGATATAAAAAATCATCCGCTGTTGATTTGTTATATAACACTCAATTTCAGAATTTAAATTTACTCAAATGTCCTTATTTTGTATGCTATGGTATTTGAAATAGTTATGCTTCATTATTTTTATTAATTTACAAAATAATAGTAACGATTAAAAACACATATTTTCTATAGGACTCTAAAATCAAATTCAAACCACAGTAAAGAAATAGTAAAGGAAGAAATGACACAAGATTTAACGGAGTTCGGCTCAGAAGAGCCTACGTTTTCGGGACCTACAATCATCAACTGTCAGATTGCGCCGAGTCACTAAAAAAAGCAAGTCTTATAACTTTGAATCTCTAGTCCCTTACACCAAGTAACGGGCAGCCGTTGTCCAATTCAAACAACCAAGAAAAAGAGAAGATCACATATCTCACAATAAAACTTTCAAGTTACTCACTAACCTCACTTAAATAGAGGTTTTGTAAAATATTCTTGAGATTAGATTGAAAATGGATGAAGGTTTTAGCAATGAAGCAGTGACGGCTAGGTCTATAATAAATTTGTAGGTTTTTAATCATGCAAAAATAAAAACTAGAGGAAGGAGATATCATCTCCTTATATAGCCGTCCTACCAATCAAGTAAGAAATCCTCTTATCCGTTGCAACGATTGTCCATCTGTTACAACGATTGTCCATCTGTTACAACAATTAGATGATTCTAACCCTAAACGAGATTGTCTGTTGTAATGGATGTAAAATCCGTTGTAACGATTGTGTACTTACTATAATTTGAAATTCTTTCAATAACATTTGTCGGATGTGAGATCCGTTATAACGATTATGAAAGGAGAATCCTCGGTATGTTTTGGATAACTTTTGTACGTAAATAATTTATTATGTTGCAACGGATATAAGAATCTATTACAACGGTTGTAGTCAAGAATACAATATAATTTTTCTCGAGATAATCCGTTATAATTGTTAATGGATCCATTGCAACAGATAGAGATTGTTTTGCTTCTGATTGTTTTTTGCTCAACTTTATTTTGATTTTATTTAATCTGTAACAACGGTTATACTAACTATTGCAACAGTTAGAGCCACACACCTTCATTTCACTAGTTTAATCTCAAAAATAATTTGGTTACCTTTGTCCATTATAAATCTAACTTAATTTTTCCTTGAGATCTTCATGCATATTCTTTTGTTTATATTTTATTCATGCAATGCATGTACTCAAAGAAACTATTAAATTTTTATGTGATTATTTTATAAATTGATAAATATAATTATATATATTTTTGAGAATTGTAACAAAATATATAACAATTCTTAATACATAATTATTTGCTATTTCATTTTTATTTGGATTTACATGCTTTATCTTATCTTTACAACGTTATATAAATAATTTAAAATGATACAAGATTATATACTTTACTTTTTAAAATACTTTACAAGTTTCAACATCAACTTGAAACTAATAAATAAATTTTCTAATGTCTTGCTATTATTTATATTTTAATAATCAAAAGTTTATCCATTTTAGTTTTCATAAATATATCTTTCTTATAAAAATGAGATAAAAATATAAATCAAAACAAAAAGGAAACAAAAAATAATTATATATTATTAATATTTTATTAAGGGCATATATTTTTATAGTTACTAATTTCCTATAAACTAAGAAAAAACATAAAACAAAAAGTTTTAAATAACATACTGCATAAACACGAGAATACTTGAGTGGCTCTGCTGAACTCTCTGAGGGGGTTCAAAGCGGGTTGGATTTTTTAAACGGGTCAACATCATATATTCCGGCCGTCATCTTCATCGATCTCTCGTTCACTCTTTCTAGTTTCTACCATCTTCTTCAAAATCTCCTCTCGCATGTCAAATTGTAAGTCTTCTTTTTCTTCTTCTTTTTCGTGTGGATTGACTCCAGTGCTGGTACTTTGTCAGGTTGTATTAGTCTGGTTAATTAGACTTCATCACTGATTTTGTTTATATAAGAACTACCTTGTACAAATTAACCTAAACTCGTACATGCAAAATTTCCAATATATAAGCAATAATTAAAAAAACGCGACAAAAAAATAAATAAAATATGGACTAATGCAATCAAGTGTTCCTCTGGGTAATCTACTGATGTTAGAACAAAATGCAACTCTTATTTTATTTTATATTTTTGTAATATGTTTAAACAAAGCATTAGACATGCAACTTGTGCAATTTGAAGCTTTTTTATGACGAAGTCATTTACAAAAATATAGACGCTTTCATCATATTTAATAAAAAAATAAATTGTAGAAAACACCATGTTGTTTTCATTCCACTTCACCTAATGGCGTCATCTCTCCCATTTTCTTTTGTTATTGTCTCAATTATCAGGCACTTGCTATCAAATTTCTGTTCAATTTGCAGAACTTGCTATCAAATCTGCAGAATTATTTTTTATTTAAATCTAACTCAATGATATATATATAGTTAAGATCAGATTTTAGAAAACCCGGATGGATCATAATTAAAAAACGAATAACATAGACTCTTATTTTTACAAAAAAAATATTATATCCTAGTAAACATCAAAAACTACATTATATTTACAAACTCTTCAACCTCACTTCGATGCTAACCCTGAATTTTTTTTTTCAATTTTGATGTTGTAAAAAAAATAAAAGAAGAAAACTTGCACCAAATCAACTTACTTCTTAGCGGGAAGATAAAATCAAATTTCACTCAATTCTCTTTGAGAAATCTGTTTGAACTGTCGTTACAATATCTCCCCTCTTTTGCCATTTTACCTCTTAAAGTAAGAAATGAATCAAATCCTCATTTGTTTTGCCGAAATCATAAAAAATTTCCCTTTCTACGTCCCACTTTATATAACCACAGACGCAACTCAAGTCACCACGTGCTCCTTGATTACAAAGTAATTTGCATTAATTTTTTTTTTGAAATTTCCACATTGCTCCCTAACAAATCACACAAATTACATAACGTCCATTTCAACCATTTTTATTTATCTGAAGATGCGAGGATGAAAACGTATAATGTATCGACGTATTATGTAAAAAAATATGAACAACAAGAAAAAACATTCTCTTACTGGCATAAGAACTGTTTGAAATTTTAAAATGTCCCAAAACAAATTTTGCTAGGAATTGTGTAATGTATCTGGTACCAAATTGGCACTGTTGTTATGCAATTGCACTATTATATCAATTGGTTGCATCATTTGGGTTGTGTAGGCCTAATAAGGTTAACTTAATTGCAGATTGGAAATGAAACTGTTTTTTTTTTCACTTTTACTATGTTGTATCTTTTATGTCATATGCATCATGCTTTTAGAAGTTGGAACTTTTGTTTTAATCTTAAATTTTTTGTTGCATAGATGAATTCCATTGTAGAAACTAAAGAACCAATCATGCAACTGGAAAAAGATTAAGCAGTATTGTTGGGCCCACTTTGACGAAGTGGAAGTTTCCTCAAAGTACCATCTAACAAATAAAATAAAATAAAGATGTGTACCTAACAAGCTGGCTAAACAGAGTTTATTTTGACATATTTATAATTTATTCTTTTTGTTTCTTTTATCTCTGTTGATCTTAATTTACCTGCAAATAATACATGGTAAAAATAACATCTCAAAGGATCATATCTGGCAACGGAATGGTAATAATTTTAAATTTCCTTCAACTTGGATTTAATGGTTAGGAATTAGTTTACTTTATTGTATTTCCTCTATTCCAAGTAGGACAAGTTTCAGGTGGTCAAACTGGCATTCTCAGGCTCTGACAAAGGTCTGCTGATTTCCTGCTGGATGCTTTGAAAGAGAGGCTCAAAGTCAAGGCTTCTAATTTGCTATTGTCTTGCCAGAAAGAGAAAATGGGCTCAGAATCGAGACTGTGCCAATTGCTTACGCAGAGAGATTGTTTTCATTGCTCAAGCCAAGTATTATGTACTGATGTACACCGTTCGAAATATTTTGGATCAACTCTAACAATCTACAATAATCAAAAGGCATGAAGTTGTAAGAAACAACCACCTTAATTTACTGATGTCGTAATGACTTGATCTCATATTTAACACGAGAGAATTCTGAGAGCCTCCTGTCAAACTACCCTTAATGTATTTTTTTTCTTGCCAATACTGTTTGGTTTTGTTTTCCCTGTGAATCAACACTAAAAATTTTGACGAAAATCATTCTCTCTCTTTTTTTTTTTTAATATCTATTATTTTCTTTTAATACCGATTTGTTCCTCACATTAATAATTCTACGAAATCACACTATTTACTACTTTGAGAATGGTATCTATACTATATTATAAAACACGTAAAGAATGAACGTACCCATTATTTTCACTTTTATGTTTGATATATATTTGTTGTATAAATTATCATTCTCTCAAACGGCCATGTATTTATGAACGCTGTTCATTTTTTAGTGCGTACCCTTCCCCAGTGACAAATTAATATTGCTGAGACAATGAGACAGAGAGCTGACCTCACATCCAGAAATAACAACGATTGCTTACAGCTATTTGTTTATACAAATTAAAGTAAATGTTTAATTGCTGTTTGTGAGCATTTAACTTGGTTCCACCGCATTGATTCTTCCGAAAGCATTTAACACAAATGTTGACCTTACAAAAATTTATGGATTCACCCAAAATTTTACACATCTCAACACGTACCAGAAACTTAGGTTATCCTTCAGTTTAGTAAATTAAGATCCATTGCAGAGGCCTCGTGTGCTCGGAAGAATTATTTATGTGGAAGGTTCAAGGGACCGTTTCAAAGCTTAAATTTAAAAAAAAAAAAAAAAAAAAAACAGTAATTTTCAAAAGCACCAAGTTAGCCTGAATCCGTAATTTGTAACTACCAACTACAGATCAGAATTCAACAAACAAAAGCCAACTGTCTAGAATATTATTAACTAATTATATCACCATTAGAAAAGTGTATTACATGTAATACTAGAATAAGGACTAAAAGGTTATGAAACTACTGATACATTAAAGAAATTGATTACTGAAATGGATGGAGTAGAGGAAGAGGTGGCAACACTATTTAGAAACAAAGTTCAGATGCAAAAATAGAGAATATATACTGACAAAACTTTTGTTGCTGATTACTTAGCAATGCTAATTTATTGGTTGCTGACCACTTAGCCACGCTGACATGGAACCAGCAAAAGCCCAAAAAAATGAACTTGTCCACCATGCAATTGTACTTCTGGCACTTGAAGTTCTCGCACTATGAGATGAGATGGAAATATTTTCCATTGGAGCTGCATACATTGGTACTGGCATTTGGGAAGGAAGAAAGGGCAAGGGGGATTCAAAACATAGGACATCCATTGCTTTTTTTATGTTTGGTCTCTGACTGTCATCGGGGTGAGCGCACCACAACCCGACAACCATCACTCGCTCCATTTGCCCAGCCTCAAAATCCCCATCCAGCCTGTCATCAGCAGCTTCTAGAATTCTATTTTGCCCATATAACTCCCAAATCCATTCGACCAGTCGTTTGTTGGGGCTTTCTACTCCAGGCACTTCCGGTCTTCTTCCACTCGGCATTCTTCCACATGCAATTTCTAACAGGACAATGCCGAAACTGTAGACATCAGATTCTTTGCTTGTGCGGCCTGTGTAGAAGCACTCTGGGGCTAGATATCCAATGGTACCAGCTGGATCTGTTGTCTGTGTTCCCATTATGTGGTCAATGAGCCTTGCCAGACCAAAATCACCTAATTTAGCATTGAAATTTGAATCTAGCATAATGTTGCTAGGTTTGATATCCCTGTGGACAACACATTGATTCCAGTCCCTGTGAAGGTACGAAATCGCTGAGCCTAGCCCCAGTGCTATCTTATATCGTAATGACCACTGAAGAGTCAATGTTGTGCCAGTGTTTTGGGGATAAAGATGGGTGTCAAGGCTACCATTCGGCATGTACTCATAAACAAGCAACAATTCTTTATGGTGGTGACACCAACCTATGAGTTCCACAAGGTTCCTGTGTCTTAACCGGCTTATAATTCCAACCTCAGTTGTAAACTCTCTTATCCCTTGCTCATAAGTCTTGCCCAGCCTTTTAATTGCCACATAAATTTTCAGTTCAGTTAGAAACCCGAAGTAAACCCATCCAAAGGCTCCTCGACCTAGCTTTTGCTCCTCAGCAAAGTTCTTAGTTGCAACGAGCAATTCATCGTATTGAAAAACTTTGGGTCCTGCTTGTTTTGTTAATTCCTCATATACCGATTCATGCATTTCTACCTCTTTATAAGATTGGATCTTATACTTCTTCCACCATAGTATGGATCCCAATCCAGCAATGATAAGTAAACAAATAACCAATCCAATAACCAACACAATATTGTTGCCAATAGTCCACACTCTAAAGTTGTTCTTTGGTTCCAAGGTCGATTTGAAATACCAACTAAAAATTGATGCAATTCCACATATCTCGCATGGCGAGTAGCACCTGAGAAGCCAATAGCTACCTCCGGTGGCAAAATTCTCATGAGATCAACATTCACACTTAATGAATAATTTCCAAATCCTGGAATATCATCTGAGTACACCAGAGCAGTTAATAATTTGGTATAACTATTGTAAGTAATATTTGATGTAATCCTCATGTCAGTATTATTGCTGATCAGTGTAATGTTCTGGTACACGACAGAGCTAATCGAGTTGACATCTATGCCAAAATGATTACTGCTTGGATCCCAATCATTCATGTAACTATCAAACTCTACAGCTACAACATGATTTTTCGTTGTTGTACTTGGACTATAACAATTTTCAAAAGCACTGAGACAACCCTGTGATGAGCGGTCCGTCAGGTGAGACGGGAAAGGTAAGAGAAAAAATGTCATGCCATCTCCATTTTGTTCAATGTCAGTATACCGAATGGCAAAAGTGAAGCTTGTTGTGAAGTTGGCAACCTTACCAGTGGAGGATCCCACAGTAAAATTGGTTTCTTGTAGGTTACACGACCTTGGCTTCGGTCCATGTTTCCATCAGCATTGTAGCGAGAGAGGTTTATGACATCGCCGTCGAAGAAGGCATCACCCTCCAGTCGGAGACTAGATCGGTCAGAAGTTGGGTCGGACAAGGTGTAGTTGAAGGAGAATGATGTTGAACGGTAAATGGTAAGAAAAAGGAGAAAGAGCAAGTAAAAGAAATAGTGAAACAAGGAGATCGTTGTTTTCTCCATCCATTGATGGCCACCCAAATTCATGCACTAAGAAATCAAGATGCAGTGGGAGTTATTTCTTCAGTTCCAAAAGAAAAAAAATCACATAAGCCCTCGTAAAGACAAAATGTTGTGTAACCCCCCTTAGTTATTCAAGAAAGAGCAACACAAGAAAGAATGTTAAAACTTAGAAATGGTTTCTGTGTTCCGGCCACGTGAAAGACGGTGTTCTAAATTGGAATTAAGATTTTTTATGAATATTTAAAAGTTAAGAGATTCATGTCATTTCTCCTGAACAAAATGAAATTTCTTTAAAATGTAATAAAAGAAGGGCTATGATGAAAAAGTAGGGGAGATAGAGATTTTAATGGGAATGAGTTGAGGAGTTGATTATATCACGGCGGGAGCGAAGTCGACTACTAATCTACTATTTTTTTGATGAGAAAAGATAGCATCCAATCATTTTTCATTC